>JAHREE010000364.1:433385-475893 GCA_033628505.1 Tringa tobata | reverse complement strand
CCCGAGCAGCACGGCTCCTGCTGGGGAAGGTTTGCCTTAGTGGGAAGCGGTTTTAGTTGCAAATCATGCTTTTACCTCTTTTATAAAATTCATGAAGCGGCCACCGAACCTCCAGGCTTTGTGGCGGTGGCACTGCAGGGAGTTGACAGTCATCTGAGGGGCGCGCTGGTAGCAGACGGAGACCACGTGCACGGCGTCGTACAGCAGGGCAGCGTCTGTCTAAACACAGGGGAACAGCGTGTGTGTCGGTGGCCGTTCCGGAGCAAGGACCATTGGGCTGGCAAAGCAGCAGGGTGTCCCTAAGGTGTGGCAGGAGAAGCTGCAAGAACCCCCTCTGAGTTACCCCCTGCCCAACACCCCTGGGACCCGAGGGTCTCTCTGTCCCGGTCCCCTCAGGGCTGGGGTCTCAGAGACCCAGGGTCTCCAGAGATGGTGTAAATGCCTGTGCTTTAACACGGGGCTTGTCTAAACCTCCGGGTGACCCCTCATGCGAAACCCGTCCCCAGGACCCGGAGCCCTCAGCAGAGATGGGGAAATGCCATTTGTCTGTGTGTGTCTGTTCTCTTTCTGGGGCATGTACCACTGTATAGTCAAAGAAGGCAGCTCGCTATTTCTAAATGCAGAAGATAGTAACAAAATTTTCTTATTTAGTCTGTTTTGTCTGAGTGTAAAAAAAGCCTCTATGGGAGCATATAGTCCATGCTATTTTATACACGGGGAAATAAGAAACAGAGAAGTTAAATGGCTTGTCCCTGGGCATGGAATTTTCCAATATGACCCAAACTGTCACTGAAATCAGGACCTCACAGATTTGTAACATCTTCCCACATTTCAGTGATTTGAACTAGGGAGAACTTCTTTTTTTGTTCCATATAATGTGATGGTTTTAGATTCAATTTGAGATGCCCCATCTCATCTCCAAACACTGATCAAAAGAATTGGATTTGTTTTTCACTCCGATATGGTCAGTCCTTCTAGTGAAAATACATTATTTGTTGGCTTCACAAAGCTACAAACCAGATGTGAGTGTAGCGGCAGCGTATAAAACACAATCAAACAAAATAATACAGCAAATAACTGGGCAAATATCTAACAGGACGTGGCCGTGGAGAAAATCCTCCAGCATTGGCAGTCGTGCCCGTGACCTTGCCCTCCCGCAGCACCCCGGCACAAAGAGCAGGGACCCGACCCGTGTCCCGTGGGCTCGTGCCTGTGGGGACGGGGTGTGTGAGTCTGGGGGTACAGGAACGTCTCCCAGTGATTTCATGGCAAAAGGAGAATGATGGGGTCCTCCTCCAAGGAAAAATAAAGAGGAGGGATACAAGGAGCTGTTTCAAGGTGAAAGTCTGGGAGGCTTTGCCACTTGTGGGGGGGTTTCTGGCAGATCTGAAGGGAGAGGGAAGGAGGGAGCCAGTCAGCAGTTCTGGGGGTCGGGGACAGCCTGGCGGGGGGCACAGATGGGCGAGCAGGTGCCGTACCTTCCGAGCAGGAGCTCAGCGGAGCAGAGCTGCCATCAGACCCTAAAGGAGTCATCAAAGCTGCAGCAAAGCCCATCTCTGGGCACGGCTTTGGCTCTTTTTCCCTGCACGGATCTCAGGGAATCGCCTGGCCCAGTCCCACCGAGTGCTGGGCTCCCAGTGCCCGGGAACTGGGGCTGGGCTGCTCTCGGGGGCTGCGGGGACATGGTGGCAGCTTCTCACTGGCAGAAGGGAGGGGAGAGAAGGGACACGATCTCTCAAAACTGGCAAATCCGTGGCAGCTGGGTCTGCAAAAGGAGGGTGTTAACCCAGGAGGGGGCTGCGGGGCATCCCCCAGCAGCACTCGCTGCCCTTGAGAGACGGTTATTAAAGAACACAAGTAGCCACCTTGGGAAAGGCACCTGGGATGAGTTGTTACTGGTACGACAACCAATTACTGTAACACTTAGCCCTTAACGAACGTTCCCGCCTTCCCTTCCACCCCGGTCTGCTCCCCAGACCTCCCCCGTGCTGTCTTTAAACCTCTCGTACCATCATCACGCCGTCCAGCAGCCCCAGCTCCGCCTTGGGCGCCGACTGCAGCCGCTCCATGGACCACTTCTCGATGATGGAGGATACGTGCGGGTTCTCCACGTTGAGGATCCGGAAGCCGGTCAGGTTCACCCCAGAGTAGCGATATGGTTCTAGGTCTAATGCATAAAGATCCTTAAAAGAGAGAAACCAGTTTAAACATTTTGTTTAGCTTTGTTCTGTTTGTCTTTTCTGCATCGGTTCACCTCTGTGTTTGAGGTGGGCAGGCAGAGTCGCAGAAGGTGGGAGGCAGGAGGGTGCCCTCGTGAGTCGGGGGGCTGTGCTGTCTGGTGCCACCAGGCGCTGCCTGCGGGGACTCGAAGCGGGGGGAGAACTCGCTGTCGTACGGGCAGGTTCACCCCCGCGCCGCAGAGGGAAACTCCTGCCAGAGAACTCGCTCTCTGCATAAAGGAGGCAAGTGGATTGTGGGGAGAAAACCAGAATCGCTCTCTCTAACTGTCAAAACAGAGACTTGTGACCAAGAGGGGGGACACGAGGCAGAGCTCCTGTCGCCGAAGCTCCTGGAGGCCTTTCCGAGGAGGATTTGCTGTGAGTGCCCAAGCCCGCAGGGTGCTGCGGATGACAGAGTAGCTCTAATGCAGAATGCCAATTTGCAGACGGCTATCAGAGAGGAACTAAGACGCATTTCTTGACATTACGACCAGCCTACACAGTCTGCAAGTGAATGAGAGTGCCCTTTATCCAATTTACCAGCCCCGGGGGAGCGGGCAGTCCCGGGCTCTGCTGGCAGCCAGCCCGCCGGCAGCGCTTGGCAGCAGCCAGGGGGACGTGGAGGCCTCTGCGCTTCTCTAATGCATCTCTTGGCTCCGCTGCACGTCTAAATATTAACTTCGGCTCGGGGATTAACTTCAGTGCTCAGTGACGGGTCGAGCAGCCTGGGGTTGGACGGCAGGGGAGAGCATGAGCTGAGCTGCTCTGCACAACCCGGGGCAGCCGAGCTGGGGGGGTCATCTGTGAGTGTGGTGGGGAATGGCAGTTGGGAGGGAGCTTCGTTAATGGGGATCATTTGTTGGATGGGACATATTTAATCAGAGTTTATCCTGAATAACGGCTGCAAGTGATCAATGGCAGTAAAAATGTGGGGAGGCAGAAAGGCAGCGCCACTGTCTTCTGTGATAGAGGGTTTCACTGGGATTCACCCCGAATGTGGGAATGATGCTCGTTGCTCTCACAAGGGATTACAAAAAAAGAGTTTAAATACACGGGTTTAAATACCCAGCACGATACGATCTGGCTGTTGGTGTTTTGCATAAGGTGGCTGTACTGATAGGACACAGCCACACCGTGGGTTCACCCAGACACAGCCTCTGTCAGCAGAGAGCTCTGACCTGCCCACGGGGGGGCTGGAAAAGCACTGGTCCTAAAACACCCCCCTCAGCAAAGCACAGAAGAGTCAGCTCTTGCCAGCGACCGAGACTCCGCTCGCAGTGGGAGGGCAATGAATTCTTACAGCTGTTTTGCTTTAAGAAGCTTTGGGGGTTTGATCTTTTCCTTAAGCACTGGCCTCTGACTTCGCGCCCCCAGACGTGCTGCTGATGGATGCCACGTTTTCAGCTGCAGGTGCAGCCGGGGACCGAGCCATTAATCACACCCACTACAGAGTCCAGGGTCTGTGGTGTTTAGTTGTTGGGTTTTTTTCCCTGAAAAATTGCAAGTACAAACCTCTACCCTTTTGTTAAAGGGCATTGTGAAAACCAGGCCATAATGTTGACTTTTAAATGACTTACGGTGACTAAGGGCAAATACAGTTGTTTAACTCAGACAGATGCTTATATCACCTGGATCGAGAGGGATCCCGGCTGGGCATGGACTTGCTTGGGGGCTGTCACTGGGAGGAGTGGCCGTGGCTGTACTGGGAGGTGTGTGTCCAGCGCTGTTGGAATAACGATCCCTGATGTCCCCGGTCACGAGAACACTCCTGTCGTGTCACGAGCCCCACATACACTGAGTTAAACCAGAATGCCTGACCGTCAGCCCCCGCGGACGCTGGACTGGCTGGGTTTGGTCCCCAGGGGGAGAGGGAGGGTGGTGAGTAATTGCTGTTTGCGGCAGCTCAAGGCCTGGGACGAGGTTCCTGGTTCTGCCCCCGGTAACTGCTGCGAGGGGCAGAAGTGACAGCAGGCGCTGGGGAAACGCCTGTGTTTGCAAGGACTCATGTTCACGAGCTGCTGAGAAATTCCTGGAAGTGCTGAGTGTCAGGGGGCTGTCGCTGCTTGGGACTTTGCAGGGTGTAAAATCTGTGCGTGCGTTAGGCAGAGGCTGGGAAGGGTCCCTCCTCCTCCTCCTCCTCCTCCTCCTCCTCTGTAGAAAAGGCTGATGGGGCTCTTCATGCTGAAGTCACTGAACTGTAGTCTTGCTGCCTAGCAAAATGTTGAAGCGTTTCATGCCAAGTGTTGATACACTGTGCTCTGTATTGACTGGGGACCTTTTAGAAACATTCAGTATAACATAATAGACTAATTCATTAGCACCCCATGGGTCTAGTACCGCAGAAGCCGAAGCACATGCATTGCAAGCTAGGAAAACATTGCCTTAAGGAATGACAGATTAAAATATCTTTCCCATGATATAACTGTTATTTCAGGAAAGTGGCATTAATTGTGATTGCTTATCTATTAATTTATTATAATTCTTCTTTTCCCACCTCCAGGCTGTACCTACACATGAAATGTACTCTAGGCTCAGCTGGGGCTGATTAATAGGAGGTTATCTGGGAAATGCTTAAAGCTGCCTGGAATAGATAATGGCAGCAGGGGTAATTAAAATGTCTTTTGCATTTGAAAAATAAATTTTGCAGTTTTTAAGGGTTAGTTTAGTCTGTTTCTTTCCTAAAGGCAAAAAGATAAATTGGATTTTCAAAATCACACAAAATTCAACAGTATATCAGACAATAACATCCTAAATGGAAACACAAGCGGCACGCCAAAAAACCCAAACCAAAACGCCTCCTGGAGTCAGAGAAGAACTGGCCCGTGTTTAATGGGAGTGGAGTTAATTTCAAGCCGAGCTCTTCTCATGCAAAATAAACCTGCGGCAGGAGCTCCCGACCGCAGCGGGGCTGCTCCCGGCTCCCGCAGAGCCTGAGGTGGGCACTCGGACACGCACACCCTGTTCTTACTGTCTGCGGGACTGCAGCCTCCCCAAGCCACACACAGGCTCCTCTGTCAGTGCGTGGGAGCTGCGCTGAAATCCAAATGACTGGGGGGGCAATAAAACCAGAACCTACATCTGTGCAAAGCTGGGGCTGGGAGCCCGTCCACAGGCATCCAGGGCACGGACTGACATCCCTCGGAACAACAGCGCCGCAGTTCAGCGATGCTACAGCCAAGTCATTGTGGGTGATTGTGGCCCGAAGCTGACTCCAGCCCCGCTCTCCCCTTCTCTCAGGGCACGGACTCCCCTTTCTCCTGCTCTTCCCACCCCTCCGCCTTCCCGCAGCTCTGTGAGGAGAGACCCCAGCCCCTCTCCTGCCTCCCCCTCCCCAGCCGGCTCCGCAGCGGGGGTGACAGTGTCTGCGCAGATGAGATACTTTACCAGAGTGGTGAAGATGAAGTGGTAGTATTCGGTCATCATTCCCATCGCCATGGCCTTGGGGAGAGCAGGGAAAGGAGGTCAGTAAGAGCGGGTACAGGAATATAACAACAGTCACACAACAGAAAACCCAGGCTCGCTGCTGTCGGCACGGCTGGGAGAAAGGGGTTGCTGTTCCTTCTCAGATACAATGAGCAACCTTACATCAGCCTGTGCAGAATGACCAGAAAGCAGCCTGTCCGTGTGGTTACCAGCCCGTGTACTGGCTAAGAAGTGAAGGAAAAGGCTTTTTATTTCTTACATGTGTGTTTCTGGTGCTCTGCATCCCCTCCCCTCCAGTGTCTGTTCATATAATGGTACACACAGCTCCTGTCTGTGTGTCCCTCCTTCCTGCGTGCCACAGCCGGACCCTAACGCGGTGCCTGGTTTAGAAATGAGTCAGTAAAAGCAGAGGCAGAGGGATGGGGAGTGGGAACACCTCCTGTCCCTCAGCCCTGGGAGATCGTGGGCCAACCCTGAGAGCTCTTGGCCAGCCCAGGCTCCGGGTGTGCCAGCCCCAACACGAAGGATGGGTTGTGCAGATTGCTGGGATCTGCATAACTGAGCAGTGGAGAGAACATGCTGTTCGGTGAGGTCTGGCAGAGGGACCGCGGGCTGAAGGGACCTCAGATGGACAACCTTGTCCAGGCTCTACACAACATGAGGGGAATGCGGCTCCATCCATGAGAAGGGTCACCTTGAAGCTGGTGGCTGACTAAGGGAGAGAGACAGCCACGTTTTTGACTGCGATGCTGACTCTGTGAGCACGTTTTCTGGAGAAAACATGCAAGAGAACTTTAAAATCTCCACTGACAGGAAAGAGACTTCAGGTTCCCCCAGGAAATGTTTCCTTCCCTTGGTTCTTGCTAAAATTACTAGGGCGGAATTTAGCTCCAAGGAAGGAAGTGACAGTTTGAAAAGAAGTGAGATGGCAAAAAACAAGGGAAAAGGAAAGGAACTAGATTACAAGGCTTGATATTGTAACTCCAGAGTGTGACTTTATCCCACGTTTTCTGGCCTGGGAATACCCTTGGGAAGCCCGGCAGCTGCCTGTGCGGAATGTGCCACCCTGTCCCCCTGTCCTGCGGGGGGGGCGGGGGCTGTGGGGTGCAGCTCCCCCAACCTCCCCCCAGGAGCAGCGGGGAGCGGTACCTCGGTGTGTGAGGCCTCAATCAGATGATGTGAAACCACTCGAGAGTAAATCAAGAGGTTCCAGCTCGGGTTCTACAGCCGGAGGGGCGGCAGATGGAAAGTCCAGAGCTGCTGTGAGGGGCGAGCCCTGGGTTCCCAGCGCTGGCAGCCTGTGTGCGGGGTACAGCTGGGGTGTGGGGAGATGAGTAAATGATAAACCTGGTGGATAAGCTCCAGGCGATGGCCAGGACGGGAACGAGAGCTCCATTAAAGTGGAGACAGGCACATCTGTGCGCTGCAGAGCCCAGCAACTGTTCAGAGGCAGCTGCCAGGAGAGGAGAGGAGCTGGGAAGGCACAGAACAGATGTAAGGCCTGAACAAGTTACCAAAAATGAGTGAGGCCGGAGAAGCTGGGGTAGGACGGAAGGTCCTCACGAGCAGGCCTAGCTCTCTGATAGGTTTCTGCAATGATTTGTTTTCCAAGAGGGTAAAATAATGAATGGTTTGATGTCTCAGTCGCTCCAAGGAACACAGACTGGAGCAATATGTGGCAATGTCATCTCTGCATCTCTGTGCCAGCTCTTGGGTTGTTATTCATGGATTACTAACCCATGAGGTTTTTTACTAATCCAGTTTAAAAAAGCTGCCCAGATTATCAGAGAATTGCCTTTCTGCTGTGGGAGCGTGGGACCTGAAATACCCTGGGAGCAAGACGTGGGCTGGCTGGATGCTGTGTGCTTGCCCAGGGCTACCTCGGGCTGTAGCGGCTCAAACCCTTTGATGTCACCTGAAATTCCCAGTTAAAATCAGCACCAAGGGGTGGAAATTTTAGCATGAGTCTGGAGAGACATCTTGTGTGTGCATTTCTTGATATGGGTAGAAAAATTGGGAAAAGATGAGGTTTCTGAGCTTCCTAATTCTCCAGAGAGACGGGAGGGTCACAGTGCTCAGAGCCCCCCAGCTGCCACACGCTGGAGCGTGGAGTGTGCAGGGGCTGGTGAGGGGATGGTGTGGGTTTGTGAGCCTGACCAAACTCTGAAAATATTTAACAGTTTTTTTCCTGAGTAAAAATACACTACGTAATACTGTTAAGCTGAAATCTGTGGCTTTGGGTCCTGAAAAAAGCCCAACACACAGGCAAAAGCAGCCAGAAGGACTCAGAAAGGCTTCTTTCCCTCCAGTCCCCTTTCTCCTCCATCTTCCTCACTCTGCACTCGCAGCGATGAGCAGAGCAGATGGCACAATAAACTATAATAAACTGCATAATAAGTGAACGGCACCAAACACAGCCAGCATGTTAAAATAATAGGCAGGAGACAATGAGTCCCGTATATTGCTTTCTGTAATAATCCCTCCCAGGCTTTCTGATTTCTCTGAGCACTTCCCTTCATTTTACATCAAGCAGGCTGCAAGAGAAGTCGCTTTCCATGTGCTTGCTTTCTCAGCCCTTCAGGGGATTTATTTAATCTATGTGGTAGTGTCTTGCTGGGCTGATATGCGCAGCACTTCCACCGGCTGGTTTTCAGCATCCTTTGTGAGAGCGTTTTCCTCTGCCTCATATTGACCCTGAGACCTAAGGGCACTTGGAAATGAGGAGCTGGGGTGAGCAGCAAACCTTCTGGTCTGCGAAAAATGCCAGTGGAGGAACTCGGGGAGAAAGGAGAGAGACCAAATGAATGGAAAATCACTGACATCTGGCTTAAAGTCCAAGAATTGCACATGGAGCTCATGAGGGGACAGCAGACACCGTCCCTGCCCGCTGGCCTGGGGCTGGCTGCCGGCAGCGAGACACCGGACTCTGGGCAGCTCAGAAATAGCAAACCAAAACAGCGGTTTATACCCTGCCCTGCCCGGGGATGTAGAACCAAACCCAGGGGTGTGGAGCACCGCAGGAGCAGATATTTGAAACTGGGAAGCGTGGGAAGCTGGTACCAGGCTCACTGAGCGGTGACAGCGGTGGCACAGACAGCCCTGCTCTGGGCGGAGAAGAGGCACAACAGCCTGGCACGTCTGCTCCCGTAACGTTTGTTCATTTTGTGATACTTCCAGTCTTTCAATGAAAACTACATTTTCTGTAGAAATCCAATAGCATCCCTGAAGAACGTACATGTGGTAGCTCTTAATGCAGCTGTGGGGTGTGGACAGAGGGGAAGCTGAGGGTCTGCACCCCCGTCTGCGGGGCTCTCCTTGCAGTATGGCCACCCCGTACGCCCTCGGTGGCCACTTCAGCCTGGCCCCCTCATCGCCCCCCGCTCACCTGCTTGAGGATCTGAGCCGCCATCAGGTGGCTGCAGTCGAAGATGATGCGGAATTCCCTGCCCCGCTTCATCTCCTTCAGCAGCGGCCGGGCGTCGTCGGTGTCCAGCGGGAGCTGGCGGATTTTCAGGCGGATGTTGTACCTCGATGGGGCCATGATGAGCTCTTGCAGCCGTATGAGCCCTTCAGACATTGCACAAAGACAAACCCACCGTGTCACAGGAGACTCTGCCTTTCCCCGCAGGCTGGACAGCACAGAAACTTATTTCTTCCTATATTACTTAACAGAACGCCATCCAGGCTTTCCTCCCTCCCGCAAATGGCCGGTGCTAAAGGCGTATCAAAGCCAAGGCGTCCCGTGTCAAACCCCCAGGTATTTCCAGAGCGGTGGTTCAGGACAGTGAGGCTGCTCCTGGTGTTCCCCTGCAGCCCCCACACCCCCCGTGGCAGAGCTGGGGGCTCTGCACCAGGCAGGTCCTGACCTTTGACATCGCTGGGATCACAACATATTTTCTTAAGGAAATATGCCCTTGAGAAAGGACAGAGTGTGATAATCAGTTATGCAACAAATTAAAATCTGCAGTATTTACCATGCCCAGCAGCAGAGAAAAAAAAATGAATCTGGGCTTAGATTTATGAATGGCAACGCTTATAATGGTCACTTAATCACAACTCGTAACTTTCTTACTACCCTTAGAATTCATTTCTTTTTAATGCAGAAGNATCACAACTTGTAACTTTCTTACTACCCTTAGAATTCATTTCTTTTTAATGCAGAAGGCACAAAGCCGTGCTGGAGGCAGCTGAGCAGGAATTATTGGTATCTAATGTTGCAAGAAGAAACTCAGCAGATGCCTATTGCAAGGACGAAAAGGGAAGCATGTCCCTCTGCATAGTGGAAGAAATACGTTAGAATATGCCACGAAGGGAACATACTGTGACCCACATTTGCAAAACAGGGATGTCAAACTGTGTTCTCATCAGCCCTCCCCTAAAGAAACCATTTGGTTTAGTGGAATTAGGTTGGACAGGCCATCCAATGTGTCTTTTGTTTTTGGGGTTTTTTATCTATAATGCTGTGCAGTGCTTTACTTTGTTTAACTGTCAACAGCTTGCTTTATGTGAAAAACTTTCTCAGCTATATTTTATAGAATTAGCCAGAAACAAAAAACTTTCCAGAACTGCTTTTCCTTTTAGCTGGGAAACTGCACCCTCAATGGCAGCCGCAGACCCGGGTCTGTGCAGACGGGCACCGCGCTGCCAAATCCGGCCGGGCTGAGCCAGAGCACCCCGGCAGACAATGACCCCCCCTGGGCCCTCTGCGGGTGGGAGGGTGCCGAGGGTCCCCCCTTCTACGTGCTTTGTGAGCGAAATGCTCCAGAAAGGCCCCAGGGAGAGCTCTCGCCTCAACGCTGGGGAACCGGTGTGTCCCCGCACACTGATCACTGCACGGGGGTCATTTTGCTTCTAAAAGGGTTTGTTAGAAAAGTTCCTAAATGTGACCCACAAGAAATAATCCCCGGACTCCTCTCTGAAAGCCCCTCCTTTCCCTACCTGTGCTGTCGTCGTAAACCACGGTGGCCGACCTCCACTTCAGATACTGCACGAGGTCCAGAATGGCATGGCTGAGGGAGGCGTAGTCGGGGTACAGGTTGACATAGAAAGTGTCCTTGTTATCCAAAGGGTGATGCTTCCATCGAAGCTGGATGTGGGGGACTTCCAGGGCATTGCAGATAGACTGGACGGCGTTGGTACAGGAGCCTTGGGAAGGTCCAAATATTGCTACGACCCCCAGAGCGAGCTGGTCACAGGCTGGAAGAGGAAGGGGAGGGAAGGGAAGGATGTGGTCAGTGTCGTATGGGGAGGGAAGGGAGGATGCAGTCAGTGCTGTACGGGGAGGGAAGGGAGGATGCAGTCAGTGCTGTATGGGGAGGGAGAGAGGATGCTGTCATTGCTGTACAGGGCACTGCTGCGGGAGTGGGGGGCATCAGGACAGCCTGACCTGCACCATGGGGCAGAGGACAGACAGACAAGCTTCTGGGCATTAACAGCAGCATATATATTAGGTAATTACATCAGTGAAGAGGAGGAATTCCAGCAGACTGGGGGTCTGGACCGGTGGTTAGAGGCACAGAGACGTTTCCAGAGGAGGGAACAATGGCTGGGGTGTGTTAGAAGAGAATTTCTGCACTAGGGATATTAAAACTGCCAGGGATAGACTCAAATAAACAAAGGCCTGGCCTACAGACCTGCGCTCAGGGTTAGAAGCAAACACTGAGAGGAGTTTTGTGAGGCTTGCAGAGGAAAAAAAGCATAGTTGTTCCCCTTATATTAAAAAGCCTCTGGAAGGTCAGCTCCTGGAAGACTTCTCATCTCCATCACTGACTGGAGCAGGAAAAAATGAGCTGCTGGGTCTCAAGTCAAACCATGCCTTTTTTAATGACTAAATGGCCACAAAGCAGCTAAGTGTGCTATGCTCTTACCTTTCTTAGTTGCTTCAAAGCTGTCGTGGAAGTGTATCCGCTGAATGTCGTAGGTTAGCGTTGTGTTAGGCAACAAAGTTCTGTTTCTATTTATAATATTGGCAGAAAATCTGAAGGCTTGCTCCTCAGCACTCATAACCTGGGTATTGGGGCCATCTGCGTACTCAAAGATTCCTCCTGCAAGACAGGACAAAACCAGCATTAAGCCAAAGAAAGTTTGATTATTAACCTTCTGCAGCAAGGATGAGAGAACTGTCGGACAGAGCTGTGGCGTTTGCGGGCTGAACGGGGCTTGTTCCCAGGACATTTCCTGGACTGAAATAAAACGAAAACGTTTGGGTTTTTGTTAGATGCTGGTCCATGAAAGCATTCGGAATACCCGCTTTGCAGGGCAACAGGGGGCAAGTTTAAAGTCTTGGAATGCATTTATGAGAGAGATGAGTGGATTCCCATAGAACTTTGGGAGCGGGCCGTGGGGAGGGGGGGCAGGGTTATGGCCCAGGGATGCTCTGGGTTTGGGGTCTGCGGAGTCGCTGCGGTACGGAGCCGGCGCTGCCCTTCCCTCCAGGGACCCCCGCCTCCCTCACCCTTCTCCGTGTCCTGGGGCGGGAGGCAGGCGGTGCAGCGCTGCTCCTCGCTATTTTTAGTGCCACTTTAAGTGCCCTTCTCATCTTTTATTGTTCCTCATGTTTATTTAGCCAAGTTCTTAATTCAGACCAGCAGAGACTGCTGAATTTGCCTCCCCTCCAGCTCATCTGCTCAATAATGCACATGGTGAACGCACGCTCTCCCGTGTTCAGAAGTTGTTAATGCCATTACACCTCCCCAAGGGCAGCAAGCTCATGTCCCAGTATCGCTGGGTTTCTTGGCTCTGTATCTGTGAGTCTCGTCCCCGGGTCCCTACTGACAGCAGCTCTAATTGAAGTGACTCGGTGTGGGCGTAAATTATGGAATTGCATGTCCTTGTCTCCGAGATGTCGGCACCGTCCTGCGCCCGAACAGAACCACCGAAAGACACATAACCATCTCTCTATCTTATTAAAAAGTAAACCAAAATAATTAATGGATGAGCGAGATAAGCAAGCGCAATTGGTAACAGATGGTCTCTAGGTTCATTAGCAGAAGGAAAATCTTCCTCTTCAATTTAAGGTGAACCTAAATGTTTTGTTATAGACACCAGATGTCTTCTCAGCCCTCCTAGTTTTCAAGCAACTGCATGAATCCTCCTCTAGGAGCCAGAGCACATTATCTATGGGGTTTGTGGTGATTTGGTGTAAGCCAGGAGTGCTGCTTTGCAAGAGCCAAGCTGACCCTTCTGTGGACAGCCATCATCTGCACTGCCCCCCAGGAACCCTCCCAGGAACCCGAGCCTGAGCGAGCCATGGTAGCCCTGCTCAGAGATGTTCCCAGCCAGGGTGCAGAGGGAGCTGCAAAAGGCTCTGGCTTCTGCTCCCCACAAGGTGGTGAGTCGCTCCCCCCCTCCCACAGACTGTGTCCCCAGTTGTACAGTGCCTGTGGTGATTAATTTACATTCATAAACATCTAAAAATGTTTGAGTTGTTCATTGCATGTCTCTGGCAGAAAAAAGTATTACTGATCTCAGTAATAAGTTGGTAATGGGGGGGGGGGGTAAAGAAAAAGATAGGTGGAACTGCTTTGGCAGGGGGGTTGGACTAGATGATCTGCAGAGGTCCCTTCCAACCCCATAGGATTCTGTGATTCTGTGTGAATGCTCAGTCTGGAGACCCATTTCAGTCCCATGCAGTCTGCAAGCACGTCGCTTATCACAGGTTTTTGGTGTAGAGCGTAGCGAAACTGGCCAAGTGCCTCATTCTCACTGGATCCTGCCAAAGCATTTGGTCACTGACCGGTGCAAGGAAAATTACTCATCCATCTCGAGGTCTGCACATGCTGGTAGCTCAGTCTGAGTTGTTAGGGCAGAGAGAGTTCACACACGACATTACAGCAGAAACAATAAACCAATCTGAAGTAAGTGTGAGATTCATCCCTTGTCTTTCTGTTGAAAGCTTTACTGTCCAGAACATTTTAGCAAAGAAGTTTTTGTTTTCTAGCATCATCCTGAAGTGATAACTGGGTTGATGTTACACTGATTATCAACTTGCTGACATTAGGCTCTCTCCCAGCCCAGAGCTTTCAAGGTTGCTTTGGAGCATGTCTTATTATGATAGAACGTAGAAGGACTGGGTATGTGGATTATTGGTGTTTGATCCCAAATAAATTCACGTTCCAGACATCCAACTGGAAATAATAGGCTTTTTGACAGGAAAGACTTTTCTGTGCAGCCACCCAACGCCTCGAGCGCAGTGCCAGGCGGCGAGGAGGCAGAGAGGCAGGAGTGATGTGTTCCTGGGGGTGCCGCTGGGTGCTGAATACATGGGGATGATGTGAGAACTCCTGCAGTTGCCAAGGTGTTGAAAAGCAGCCACCACATGTCCCAGCCTGCTCTTTCCTCAGGACCTGGGGGACGAGGAGCCTCTGATGCAGGTCTGCAGCCGGGGGAGCCGAGCACGGCCCCCGGCACCTCCCGCTCCCTCTTGGCTTCTGCGCCTCTCCTTCAGAGATGTTCATTCCCATCATTATTTAAAGAGCCTAATAACCGGCTTGAAACAGCTGATTAATGCATAATCTTCATCATGATTACATAGCATAACTGGCATTAATTTGAAAAGCTGGCTAATTATGAAAATAATTGTTGCAGCTTTTTCATTTGAGCAAAATGGAGAGTATCAGCCCGTGCTATTGAGAGAATGAGGGATGTGACACCAGCGGGCTGATCCCTGAGCTGGGGGGACCCCTGTGTCCCCCACACCCCTCAGTGGGAGAGATGAAGCCATGCAGAGCTGGGCAACCTGCTGCAAAGGGACGGGACAGACGGACAGAGGGATGGCATGGGGGCCTTCCCACACTCACCTCACCCTGACTCTGCTCTTAGAACAGTACAGAAAGTCAATGGGCTATAAAAAGTCAACAACAGAATATTTTCCACTGTTATATGCTACCTATAAACAAGTTTCATCCGAGACAGTAAAACTAAACGTCCTTTAGTGTTGCTGTCACTGAACCACTTCTGCCTCCTCCCTATTTTTTATGATATTTCAAATGTCTTAGAGATCAGTTGACGCTGCTCCCTTGGCCTGGTGCTATCGACCTTTTCCCAGTATTTCTCTGTCTGGTCAGGTCCCAGCTTCCCCTTCCTCCCTTCTTTCCCTCCCGTAGCTGTGCAGACAGACAGGGGACGAGCTGAGCAGACAGACAGGGGACGAGCTGAGCAGACAGACAGGGGACGAGCTGAGCTCTGTCACGATTTGCAGCGTCCTCCTGGTGTTCCTGTGAGAACGCGCTGCCGGGGCCTGCGGGCAGGGACGGCGCTGGTCTCCAGCCCCTGCTGCAGCGCCGTGTGTTGTTCAGCACACACGGAGGTTTGACAACATCAGGTTGTGTTTGTTTGTGTACACATTTCTCCCTGAAAACCTGCTTTTTATGCCATCTTTGTGCGGCCTTCGGTGCAGTGGGATCCGGGTCTGCAATGAGCCTTCAGGAGATGCCTCAGCACAAACTGTCCACATTCTCTCAGGCGGGACAGGATCAAACACTGTCAACTGTTATCTCTTGATTTTACATATTTTTGATGGAGTCATCCATTATTACATTCGACTTCTTGGATTTTAAATATCAATCACCAGACAGGTTAAATAATTGCTCAGTTGTCTTTTACCTTTAAAGCAGGCTAATTGCTCTCCACAGAATGTCAATCCGCAAATGAGAAAGCACACTAATTAGAGTCAACTTCCCATCTAATTATTTTATATTATTTTATTTGATGACCACTGGCGTTGCTGCTGAGGTGAGGGGGGTTAAAAATTCAAAATGAGAATCCAAAGCAAATGCCTGACACTCTTGTTTTCGCCCCAGCCCAGCAGAGGGATAGCAGGGCAGCCCTGGGGAGCAGCCCCCGCGGCACGAGGAGGGGGGTTTTGCTGCGAAGCCCAGAGGAGCCCACTCCAACGGAATTAGCCTCTCCGTTCAGGGTAGAACCTGGATCCCACGAAACACCCCAAATCCCGCTGATGTCCATCGGAACAGGCCCGGGTCCGTCTGCAGCACGCGGAGAGGTGCTGCCCTCCTGCCATCCCCGAGAGCTGAGGCTGGAAGAGCCTTGGGAGAGCCCCAGGTGGGAGCCAGAACAAAGTGGGATCAATGGGACCGGAATCCTTTTCCCAAGCTTGGGCTCTCCTGAGCTGCGGCTGCGCAGGCTGGACGCCACGGCTTATTTTTAGCTTTGTCGAAAGCTAAGTCAAGAGAGTCAAAGTATTTTAAGTTTTCGCTTTCTCCCCTCTTCCCCTTTTTAACAAAACAAACAGCTTCATTCTCTGAGAGAATATTCCAACAGCCCTCAGTGTGCGGTGTGATCTCTTATCTTTTACTCCTTAGAAAATCACGGAGTTACTTAGCTTTGAAGAACAACTATTTCTGATAACACTTTTCTCTCCCCCGCTGACAGTGTTGTTAACACATTTAGACAGCTTTCTGACAGTCGCTTTCCATGTGACATCCTGGAGAAATTCTTGTTTTGAAATAGCTCTTACTGAGGCTGGAGCCTCCTCCGGGGACACGAGAGCTCCTGCCTCTGTCCCACAGACCTCTCATGCCCCAAATTTTGAGTGTTTTTTCTCTGAGGTCACAAAGCGTCTGTCTTGTTGAGCAGCAGGGCTGGCTGTGCACGGCGATTTGTCCTCTTCTGATGGGCTCTGGTTTGGTGACAGCATTGGCAAAGGGGCCGATCAGGACCAGTTACTTGTCACATAGTGCCCGCTCCTCCAGGACACCGCTCGGCAGGACCCCGAGGCAGGGGGACAGGGGGACAGCCCTTCCTCACTGGAAGTGTCCCCTGTGTCCCCGGTTCCCTGCAGCCGGTGGAGCCACGTGGGGGCTCGGTGCAGCCCCTCGTGCTCTGTCTGGGGTGTTCATGTCTCCCCAGCTCCTGTGGCCACATTTGCTCCCAGAGGCCTTCAGAAGAGGCAAGAGGTGGGGCAGGGAAGACGGCTCTCGCCAGGCGCTGACCCCCGCTGAGCTCAGAGGAGGCAGAGATAGAGGGGAACCCCCAGTCCCTGCGGTAGCCGGGAGCTCCCCGTCCCCACGATATGGAGAAAAGCAAACGTGGAAATTCAGATTTCCAGCCCAAACGGCAGCCCCAAGGCACCGGCAGCCTCCCCTGGCACTGCCACACAGCCGCCACCGCGAGACTTCGGCACGGGGCCCAGAGTCGGGGGGGGACGCTCCCGCGCTCGGCTGCCTCCCCCCGCCGGGACCCAGCGCTGCTCCCTCCGGGGGGGTCCCGGGGACCCACCGCCGCTGGGGGGGGAGCTGGAAAACCGAGGAACACCCCCAGGATCTCAGATTCCACCCCATTCTGCAGCAGAGTGAAAGGCCGGGTACTTGCTGAGTAATGCCAAGAAAATGAATTGAAGCAGAAAATGAGCCGTGCGAGACGTGTGTCCCCCGCGCGGAGGGATCCCCCCCGGGACAGACACCCGGCACAGCGGGACCAGCCGCTCCCGGGGGACGGCGCTTCCCTCTTCTCACGTTTTGATATTGAATATGCAAAATCCTATTTCATTTGCACTGAATTAGGTACTTCACGTCGCAGGGGGTGACATTCTTCTCCGATGTATAAGCTGTTTAACAGATGAGCAGTCAAGTGGCAAAGAAATACATTATTAATGCTTCTGCTTAAATTAACTGATTAAAACCACTGCAGCTAAAATGTATGTATCAGCACTTTACTCACACTAAATGAGAAATTAATGGAATATGGTGGCTTGGTTTTTCACTGAACAGTAGATGGGGATGCTCTGGACGGGGATGAGGCCTCTAATGGAAATTGCTGCTGGGTCTGTGGCCACAGGGTTTGGGGTTTGGCCAGTGACTCCGGGCACGGCTCATCCCGCGGGGCCGGGGCACGGGGGAACGGACGCCTTCCAGCTTCTGGAGACAAACTTCTTGTTTGCAACTCCAACTTGCTTGGCCTAATTGGCAACGTTTCCTCTGCCATTTCTTTGAACAAGCTGTTCTGGTGGTGCATGTTTTACATCTGAGAAAGAGCATTTACCGCAGCAGCAGCGCGTAACCCCGACCAAGGCAGCGGATCAAAGCGCTAATCTGAGATCAAAGGCCTTCAGCAGTGCTACAGCAGAAATAAATTAACTTAGCAACAGATTTCTTAATGATATTTACATTTTTAATTTGCATAATACATGATTAAAATGAAATGGGCATTTTTATTTTTTAAGCAGGCTCAATTAATTTTAAAAAAAAAAAAAGCAGCATCATAATCTCCTAGGAATAGATCCCCACCAGGATAAGGGCAGGAAACTTTTAATTTACCCAGCACATGGCTCAAAGCGTAATGCACATCTCCACAAGTGACCAGTGAGTTGCAGCCCAAGATCCCCCCGAGGGGCAGATCCCAGTGATACCCCGTCACACCAGTGTCCCCAGTGGTGCCTGGGGAAGGTTCTCTCAGGCACACAGTTTTACCTGACGCAGGTTTATTTCTCTGCAAAAGTTGGATCTTGCAAGTTCTGGGTGGGCTGCTCGCCTTGGAATGGTTCTTACTGTCAGACACCTCACCAGATGCCTGGGCTCACTGCAAAGCTGGGGGGACTTTGTACAACGGCAGGTTGTGATGGAACGAGGGTGATGGCTTCAAACTGGAAAAGGGGAGACTGAGATGAGATCTGGGGAAAACTTCTTTGCTGTGAGGGTGGTGAGAGCCTGGCCCAGGTTGCCCAGAGAAGCTGTGGCTGCCCCATCCCTGGAGGGGTTCAAGGCCAGGCTGGAGGGGGCTTGGAGCAACCTGGGCTGGTGGGAGGTGTCCCTGCCCAGGGCAGGGGACTAGGTGGCCTTTAAACGTCCCTTCCAACCCAAACTATTCTATGATTCTGTGATTAATTAGCAGTTCAGGTTTTTGTGTGTGGGTTGCCGCAGGTACGGAGCTCAAGTTCATTATTGATCCCTGTCCCCTGCGAGTGCCACCGCGCTGCCAGGAGCAGTCACCACCTTGGCCCATGCCCACCAGCACGGGGCCAGCCCCTGCCCAGCCCAGCAAAGGGGGTTCCCCCCAGGCTTCAGCTGCATCATGCAGCCCCCTCCCCAGAACCTCACCGAGACTGTGTAAACTCAGCAAACTCGTCCTGGAAATCCCCGATAACCAAATAAATCAGGCGTGCTCAGATGTCATTTTTATGGTTGTGCTCTGGGCTATAAGCATGTTTTAAACTGTAATATATGGGAGGAAAAAAAAGGCTTGAAAGCTTAAAATTATTAAGGATCTATAATATAGGGTTTAGGCAACACAGCTGTAAGTATATTTTTCTATTGTGTTTTACTGGCCGGCGGTGTAATCTGGTGCTGGGTGTGATGTCCATCTGGCGCACAGCTCCAGTGAATGCAGAGCAGAGAAGCAAGGCCACAACCGAAATAAATCCTGGCTCCTGCCTGTGATTGACTGGGCTCGTAACAAAACCCACAGGATGATAAAAGACTTCAGATTTGTCTTTATTATGTACCGCAGAGCTCAGCGCTGGCACCGAGTCCCCCTGCACACCCTCTCCTGTTTTACCTGGCAATAGGAATATACCTGCTATAAATATGAAATAGAAGGTGTCCCGCAATGAAACGCTGTCTTACATCAAAATTCAACCCAATTAAAATTACAATTATTGCATGTTAATTAAATTCTTCTTAAATATTCATTGCTAAGCCCCAGCTAATAAATGTTAATACCCACCTGGCATGTAGCATGTAATATTAGACTTAAGAAATCTAAATTAAATCCTACACTTCATTTACAATGTAACCAAATACCGACAGTCAACTGATTGTCTCTCATTCTTGCATTGATGCTTCCAAAAATCAGGGCTCTAAGTCAGATGATGCATTGAATAGCAAATGCAACTCTGCAAATATTATGACATATTGTTTGTCATCTGCCCTAAATATTTAACAGTTCGGTTTTACAAGATTTTTATGCCACATGCTGTTTGCTTCTGATGGATGCTGAATTGGAGCGACGGCATGGATTCTGTTCAGGAGCTGAGAATCCCAGACCCCCCTCAGGGAGTTTGCTGTTGGCCGCTGCTGGATTTGTCCCCCTTTTTTTAAAAGAGAGCAGAGAAAGGAGGGGAAAAAACCCAACCAACCCACAGAGTTCTCTGGAAAAATTGTTTCTGCTTAATCTCATCTCCTTTCTACAGAAAAACCTTTATGTAGGGAAAGCTCAAAGGTGTGTAATAGATTTGGGCAAATTCCCAAGAGGCACAGGGGGGAGCACAGGGCTCCCCGTGATTCAGCTGCCCCACACTGCTGGTGCTCGAGGGCAGCCAGAGATGTGACAGGGAGATCTAGACACCTTTTTCAGCCTTTTCATCTTCCTATTTTAATGTAGTTGAACAGAGAAAAACCAGACCTTGCCAGGACGTGGTGCTGGGAGCGGGGGCTGCTCCCAGGCTGGGCTTTGGGGGACGGGTGCTGCTCCGGCCACGCTCTGGGAAATAACCTCAGAGCCCGTTTTTTGGTGAGATGGGGTTTTTCCTACCAATTTCTAGGTGGTGACCGAGGAGCACTCCTGGCAGCACAGCGCAGGGACCCCCCAGCCCCGGAGCATCCCGGGGGGAGGGCAGCGCTGTGTCGGCACGATCTGGAGTTCTGTGGGGATAAAAAAAGGCTCAGGAGTTTTGAGATATTCCTTCACAATCTACCTTGACTAACGTCTTTCACGGTGGGAAAGATCTGCCTGGGGTAGGCATTTTGTAAATGTGCAATGTTCAAAATTGTTTTATGAATGGTTATTTTTCCTTCCTTCCTTCCCCCCCTCCCCCATTTCTTAATTGTCAATTCTGAATGTCCAGGGTAATTACAGCTGAAAGATTTGCTGACTTAAAAGCAGCGCTTTATTCCGGGGAATGAAAGTAAAAAAGGGAATGACAAAAGGGTCTGTTCTGAAAAATGCTTTCATTATTTTCCTGTCATCTGTACTCTGGAGTTACAAACAGCTACACCTGGAGCAGGGGACGCAGAGGGAGCGCTGGAACCCGGCAGCACCCCTGCAAAGGGATTTTAAACTCCCCTAAATGAGGAAAATCAGCTATTAAAAACCTCTTCTACCTCGCAAAAGAAAACGGATGCACATGAAAGAGCTCAGCGTGGGGCTGGTGGGTGCCCGTGGCTGAACACGCTGCTCGCCCCGGGAGGAGCGGGGCCGTAGCTCGGGGTCCCCATCGGGGCGCTGGGCACCGGCCCACGGCTGCCACCCGTCCCAGAGGGTCCGATAGTGCCTCTGGCTGCCCACGGCCGGGGTCGGGCACATCCAGGGATCCCACTGTCACTGCCACGGGGCTGGACGCCTTTCTGTATGAATTGAGCCAAAGATGTGCTAATGAAGCTGAATATTCATTATTATGACTAAACAAACTAAGTGAATCACAGATTCAAGTGGGTAAATTATTAGTTTGGGAGCTCAGGAAAGGGGGAATTTGAAGACCGTTCCCATTAGAGAGGAGGTGGAATAGAAAAACTTTATTAATAGACTGAAATCCAATTAAGAATGCACGTGTGCCATTGTACAGCGCTGACACCTCTGTCAAAGCGACAGCGGCTGTGACGGTGCCACTTGTCTGCTCAGCACTGACCTCCCCCCTCCAGCCTTCACACCAGACCCCAGGGCTTTGATGTTTTGTGATCATTCCAAGATTTATCATAGTGATCACTCTTGATTTAATGCTAAGGACACCGTTTCCTCAACTACAGCATTATGAATTACCGAGGATTACATGTTCAGTGGCTACTATTGATTCATGCGGAGCTAATTAATGAGATACATCCCCCAATCATAAACATGAGCAATAACACATGCCTCGTTAGCACAAATGAGCAAATTGCTATGGGGAGCGTGGAGGGTGGGGCAGGTCTCCGCAAGGGTTAATGGGGTAATAGCTGCTGATTGAAGTAAAACTTCTTTCATAACCCCCTAAGCAGAGGGTGAGGAGCAGCACCTGCCCGAGGCCACGCACCCAGCAGGGTTATTGCTGCTCTAATTGCCCTTCCCGGGTGGGTATTTCTGCCCCCAGGGGCAGCCAGAGCAGCTCTTAGAGCAGGGGGAGAGGCTGAGGAGGGACTGGAGGATCTGCAGAGCTAAGGTATGTTTGTTGCACTTTCTTTAGATAAAAACAATTCTCTTATTGTTACGTGGAGCCTCTCCTGTAGGCGATGCAGGAATTAGCACCTTCTGCCGGCTCTGGAGCAGGGGCAGGGATGGGGTCTGGGGCAGGAGGTGGGTGAGACTGGAACGTGGCTCGAGTCTGGGAGCCCCTCTGCTGCTGGGAGCAGAGCCCTGCTCCCACCCACACCTCCTGCCCCGTGTCACTGCCGCGGGCCCGGGTCTGTTGGGAGAGCACTCAGGGTAAGAGGTTGTGGATGAGACTCTGAAAGGTGAACAGACTGGCTTCCCATGGGATGGTAAATAACCCCTTGCTTTTTTCTGGAATTGTGTTCTGTTTCCCCTCCCCCTGCTATTTCTTTGATTGTCGGTGAGTTGGTACCCCCCATGTGATGGCTGTATGGTATAAGCTAGGAGTATGATGAAGTTAATGGAAAAAATGATTTGCTATAAGTTAGGCAAACTCAGAAGGAAGGGCTCCTTGTGAGTGGGAGATGCAAAAGGAGCTTAAAATGCAGCTGAGCCGAGTTTGACTTTGATTATAAAGTGTATTCAAGGAAGAGATTTCTGACAGGAAAGCTGAGTGAAAGCTTCCTATTTCCCATCCTATTTATAAAGCCGTGAACACGAGCTGGCGTTCCCCCTCCCCACAGCGGGTCTGCAGGGAGCAGGTTGTGGGGAAACCACATGGAGTTGGGCAAAAGAATCCTCCCCTCTTCCTCCCACCTGGGGGACGTGCAGCCGTGGGGCAGCCCCACGGGGTTACTGCGGCCACACCTGGGCCATAGACCCCATGGGGACAGTGTCCCGGGGCTGTCCCTGAATTTACACACGGCTGGTGCAGAACTCAAGTAGTAGCTTCAGTTTTAAAGAGCTACATGAGAAAAAACAAGATTAATAAGTAGAAGAGTCCATCTGAAAGCAAATTTGGAGTGGATGCTGCAGCAGTACCCTGCTGTAACGCTGAGCATCGGGTTTATGCATTGCTTTCTTCTTGATGCGTGTAATATATTTAAAGGCTATTTGGAAAAGATATTTCTAGCATCTTCTAGCCCAGCAGCGAGCGGGAGTTTGCTGGTGGCAGGATGTGAATCTGCCGAGCCCAAGTGTCGGGTCAGTGCCATGTGCCCCGTGCAAAATCCTGAATTAAGTGACTGCAGACGCGCCGTTCCCAGTAACATCCCCAGGGGAAATGGGGAGGACTGGGGGACCCACAGAGCACCCATACAACTCTAGAAATTGTAGAAATATCGCTTTCCAGTGAACCCTCTGCCCTGCGCCCTGTGGTGTGGTTTGGGGGGGGGATCGGTGCTGCTGCGGGGCCTCAGGCACGAGCCTTCACCACGGAGCTGTGCATGCCCAGGGACACCGAGCGAGCCAGGCTGGTGCCCAGCAAGGTGGCTGGGCTGGGGGGCACAGGGGGTGGCATTGTGTGTGTCCTGCTCTGTGCCGGGCTCTCTTAAAGCTGGTGTCGCAACTCGTTTGCTCTGCCGTGAGTGTGTACAGTCCGTGTGCTTCGTGGGATTCCCTTAATTAAAATCAACCAGTCCCATATTGGGGCCATAATAATGAAAATACATGGCTTAGCATTGGAAATCAATCGTGCTGTTTCTGGCAGCATGATGAGCTGGAAAGGGACTGCTTTTGTAACCAAAAGCATTAGGAAATGCATCAGAACTTGTGGAAATTAATCCAAACTGATGTGCTGAAACCCGGGGAAAATGCACAGAGTGGTAGAAACCAGATTTTCTTGTCTGCTTCTTAGGAGTGACCCTTGTTTTGAGGACAGAGAAAACCAGAGCGAGGGTTTGCAGTTCGATGCTGGGTTTGTCCATCTCTGCTTCGCCCAGTGACCCTTCCCCAGCCTGAGCCTGGGGGAGCGGTTCCCTGTCCCCGTGTCCCCCCACCATTCTGTGGAGGAGCTGCTGCCCCTGCTCCTCACCCAGGCTGCAGGACAAAAAATGACTTGTAAATCCTTCTCTGGAAAACCTGTGCCGTATCCCTGACAGTCTCCTACCATGCTCACTTCAGAGATTTTAATTGCTGTAATCTTTTTCTGTGTTGCAGCAATGTAGTGCTTGCTTCCCCAGTAAACGGGAGTTAATTTGGGTGCATTCAATTTTTTGGATTTGGGAGGCTCTTCCTGAAGCATCCATGTTGAACTAACAAATTTTTATTAATGCTTTCAAATGGAGATGAAAATGATGTGTTATCTCAGAGATGTCAGGCTTGATGAAACCCAAAATCCCACTGGTTCAACCCTTGCTCCTTCTGCTTTGTGTCGCTGAGCCTTAATGCAGTAATGATATTGCCGTACCCTCCGAGATGAATGCCGAAGCCCTAACTGGATTAGCACGCTGAACTGTTTATTCCAGCTGGGCTTTCTTGGCTCAGAGAGCTTGTCTGAACTTCATTCATTAATGTGCCGCTAAAACAAGTGAATGGGCTTGAAACGTAAGTTTGGTCTCTCTGTTTTCCCTCACCTAAGCCAGCAAACAGCTATTTATTTCCTCCTGTAGAGTAATCCAAACACAAATCCTAGAAGCAGCCGGGTTAATCCCTTCGGCAATTGAAGCTGGTCAATGGAATCCAATGGAAGGGTGAGCACATTGGATTGGGTGGCAGAGATAGCCCAGGCCTTATTTCCTCTATCCCTTAACGAGGGGACGGCTGGCCAGCACGCTCCTTTCGAGGATTGCCTTTACCAGCGTGGCCGGCAAGGTGGGGGGGGCAGAAGGCTTTGGCCCCCGGGGATGCAGCAGCTCCTGCCTCATGTGTGTCCCTGGGCGGTGGCTCTGCTGGGGACCACGAGGCCAGTCCCCTTGGCTGGTGGCCCAGCTCTGCTGCGGCGGGACGGGACAGTTACGGTGGCAGCTGAGAACGAGCTGTGGAGGTGTCTGCAGCCATCTGTGAGCTGAGGTGCTGCTTTTTTCCTCTATGCAGATTTTACTGCTAATAATGCTATTTTTAGCTTCCCTTTCCAGAACTCGTACAAGCATGTATTTTTGATCTCTTTCAAATGTATCTTGCTAGCAAATCTGAAACATATTCTATTGCATAAATATAAGAAACTTTTTTTTTTCATAAGAGTTCTTCAAATAATCCTCACTTGTTAAGAGCTGAACAAAGATACATAAAGGTCTATTTCTGCAGGAGGAACAGAAGTTAAAGGTCAGAGGGAGAACATATGAGTGTTGCCTATGGAGCTAAAGGGATAAAGACAAATGCCTTTCTTAATTTCTCTCATCCTCTTGATGCTCCCCCACCACTAGTGGCAATAATGCAGCATTTCCCGCAGCAGAGGCGGGGGAAGAGGCATCTGAGCTGTGCTGAAAAGCTCCATGCGCTGAATCTCTTTCTGCAAATTTTCATTTTTTAAAGTAGTATCAGATACTAATAACTAAGTCTTTTCCCGGTTTAATAACAAGGAATCTTCCCAATGTCAAAGGCATTATTAGAAACGATGGGGCCAATTAACTCCCAGAGTTTCCTGGTGACCTTTGAAGTCTGCACTGAGATACCCTCTGTATAAATAGACTAAAATAATATTGAAGGATGATGGTTGTTTCTTCAGTTTAGTAGCAAAAAAGGTTTTCCTTAAACAAATAAGGCAAGCATGAGCAGAAAGGTCAGGAGGCTGAGTCCCGTGGCCGATGCAGGGAGGCTGGTGGTTAAGCCATGGGGACAGGATGGAAGCACAGATCTACAGGCAGAGGTGGGATGTCCAGGTTGTCCTCTCCAGTCGCCCCAGCAAACGGGGACCAGCCCCAGTCAGTGTTATGGCTGCAACATGGACAGATGCGTGGCACCTCCCAGGCTTTGTCCTCTGGGGAGGAGCTCTCTTGGGTTGTGTTTTGCCCCGGTTCCTTCAGACCAAGGAAGTCGCTCACGGCTCTTGGAGCAAACACTCGGGGTCCAGGTGAAGGTCTGTGGGGTGCCTGCTCCGCACCCTGGGCTGGGACTGACCCCCCCGTGGCCCAGCTTTGTCCTGCTCCTGTCCCCGCTGCTCATGTGCTGCCTGCACCGATTAATGAGAGGCATTTTGGGGCAGAGCACAAGGGAGCTGGTTTAATTACCAGGTTAGAAGGTATTTGTGTGTAAATTAACTGTGGCTCCCTTTTCCTCCTGTTACACAAACTTAGTTAAAACACCAGTGAATAGTGCAGATTTCTAACAGGTTCTCTGGTAAGTGGCTGGGGCTTTATCTACTGATTAATAACCACAAGCTGGATTGAAGGTCACGGTGTTATGTTCTCCATGGGTGTATAAAAATAAACACAAAGATGTCCTTTCAGTATTTCTGCATAGGCTTTGTGCAGGGGCCCAGAACATAAACATGGCCATAAAATCATTGTAACATCACACAGCTCAATGACAATATACTGTCTAATTATGGAAGGCTCAAAGACAACCTCAAGAAGATATAAAGTGGAAGTATAGGTCTATGGATGGATCCAAGATGAATCCTGAGGAAACTGGGTAAAAGAAATGGACATCAATGAGTTGTGCAGAAATAAGAGCTTGAGGAAATTCAACTATAAAAAGGTGGGGGAGAAGGGTTGTCTGTATAACTAGAAAGTGGCTGAAACAACAGACCAAAAGGGAAACATAAAGCTGGAAATTGGGTAATAAATCTCTACCCTCATCAAAGAAAAGACAGTTCTATTGGAAAATAAAAACAACATTCTAGAACACAACAAAGTGGAATTTATAGTCCAATTAAAAATGCACAACTGAAAAAAGAAAACCTCAACTACTTATTTTAGGTAGAATACAATGAGAACTCAGCATATCTTGGGGGGGAAACTATTGGAAACAGCAAGAAAGCAATAGTTTGTGTGTGCGATTGATGAAAGGCTTCTCTCTGCCCCTGAGACACTGCAAACCCACAAGCTGATGTTCCCCTGGACTGTGATTCATCTGCTCGACACCAGTTGAGTGTCTGGCTCTGGTGTGTGGCCTGAGGGACCACGAGGATGGAGCCTGAGATGGTCTCACCTGCACCGTGCCTTTGTCCAGGGACATCTGTACTGAGTCTGGCAGGACTGGGGGGGAATCTTGTAGATGTGACTTAAACCTGGCGCTTTTAAACTATTGGGAGATGTGACTGGAGACTGGGAGATGAAAGAGGAAGCAGTAAGAGGAGTCGGGAGCAGCCATATGGCTCCCACCCCCTGGGGGACACGCCATGTCACAGCATCAGCGTGGCTACAAACCGAAGGGAACAGCCCACAGCTCAATGGCAGCAGATTGTCTAATTATAGAGGCCACAGAGACATCTTTAAGCATCGTATAAACCAGAAGTGCAGATCTGAGGATGAGTCTCTAACTCCCAAAGAACATGGAAAAAGGGGAGAACGACTGCTCTGCTGCCCAGGGAGGACACTTCCCTCTCGGCCAGCGCCGATGTTGGCACCGGGGAGCAGAGAAGGGACCCTGGTAGCACCTCTGTGGGGCCAGAACGTCTGTGGAGGGAGGGAGAGAGAAAAGCAAACACCGTTACTAGCACAAATGCTCCTGAAAACTCAGAGCAGCTTTTGCATGAGCGAGGGAAGCGGCGTTAGCCACACAAACCATCTGGAGCTCCCTGTGGGGATTCAATAAACTTCCTCAAATTGCTTTAGACATTTTCCACTCTCTCCACTCATTTTATGTGCAGAGTTCAGCCAGACACTGTTTCCTATTCGAACACCACTTGTCACCTATATTTGGGTCGTTTTTCTTCTCTCTGCCCGTGCTTTGTTCTTCTGGCTCTCGAGTCTCTCGTGTCCACCCCAGTGCCGGCTCCGGGCGCCGAGGGGCCCTGCACCTTGTCATGGGTCACACAGCTCTGGGTGAGGCACAGTCGGCACCGTCACGCTGTGAGGGCACAACACCTCACCGTGGGCTGTCCCAGCGACAAGGTGATGGCTGGCAGGTCTGTGCCCCGGGGAGTGACTCTGCTGCCAGCCCCTGCCTTCCCTCTGCCTGCTGCCCCTTTGCTCCGTGCTCCTCACCAGCTCCCGTCCCGCTCCATCCCCGCCGCACTGCGGGCAGCGGTGCCAGCAGCACCAGCTGGTGACCATGTTTCTGTCTGTCTGCTGCTTATCAGGAGTCAGGCCACGGCCACTCGCATTCCAGCAGTGAATTATGATATAAAAATAAGCATAGGCCCGATTATTGGCTTTGTCTGCTTTTGCAAACAGATGCTCCATTGTTTATTGAGCCTGTTCTCTAAATCCACTGACATGTACATGGTATTTTAGATTTGTAGGCACTCTTGTATCTTAATTTTTAAAGTGCACCCTTTAAAGTACCCGACAGATGCATTTTACATGTTGTCTGTTAGCACGACCTTCTCCCACGGGACGGTGTATCCAGCAGCAACCACAGACCAGAAGAGTTTTGCTTCCCAACCCTCTCAGAAAAGCAGATCCCACCACACCCTTGATCTACAGAAACCATATAGGTGTGTGTCACACACAGCCTTCCCTCGCTGGTGCTCTGTCATCACAAGGAGGAACTTTGTTGTGCTGGAGCTGACCCCTGGCTCAGGGTCTGATAGTTTTCTTCTAGAAAGGACATGACAATATGCTGAAGTAATGGTCATTAATCACTGATTGTTCCATCTCACAAGGCACAGAAAGCTGAGCTCTTAGGAAGTTGCCCAGTGCACGTTCTCTGCTCTGTTGGATGACTAAATAGGTACTTCTGCACCTATATAGACTTAATTTGCTCAAATACCAGTTTTCCATGAACATACGAGCTCTCGCGATGATAAAACTAGCTTGTGTCAAACATAATCTGTAAAATGCTGTCCTTTGTCTATGTGCAGACACAGCAAGCAGTTTCATTATAGAAATCAATTTTATATAGGAAATATTTCAAAATATTATGCCTACCATAGTTGTTACGTACATGTTGGATAGAGAAGAACCCCTGCCTGTTCATCATGCTGTTTGTGACATTTCCAAATCTCCAGCCCAGTCCTGTCTACCAATATTGCAGGAGTGTGTCCTGAATAAGGGGATTTGGTGAAGCTCTGCAATACTCAGCAATTTCAGCTCCCGGGGGTACATAGGAACAATTTTCCTTGTGCTCCTTTTCATTTCAGGTTCCATTTCTGAAGAAACTTAAAGTAAAACTCAGCCCAAATTACCCTGTATTTGCCTCCCATCAGAGCAAAGCATTTACTTGATTTCCGTATGAATCCCTGTTTCTTAGTCAAGTACTTGTGTGCTTATCCTGCTCAATAAGAAGGAAATGCAGGTGCTTGAAGGGTAAAACCCCGCCTGGAATCACCGCCTCTGGGCAGGCCTGGCTGGTTCCCGCTCCCCAGCCCGAGACATCTCCTTCTGGAGACCTTTCTCTCCCTCTGGAACTGAGGTGGCCGAGCTGTGACAGTGGTGACACCCTGCGCTGCGACCAAGGCAGCTGCAATGACCAGGGCTCTCCTCAGCACCCGCATTTCCAGTGGGATTTAATGGAAAGACAATAAGTCTGCCTGAAAGCTTTGGTGCTGTGCAGTCAGGACAAATGTTGCTGCTGTGGTGCCCGGAGAGGCATGTGCAGAAGAGCCTGTTGGAATGGAAAAAGCCCACAAAGAAATACTGACCTAGGCCAGACGCTCTCTGCCGATGACACCAGATCTAGGTTTGATTCTGCTTCTAAGATAATGATAGAGCAATTTTTCTAAGCATTTTGGTGACAGACATCTCTTCCCTGAGTTCTTCAAAGGGAAAAGCTCCTTTTTTCAGACCTCACTGAGGTCACTTAGGCTGCGGCACAACAACTGCATGGCTTTCAACAGCATTTTCAATTAACACCAAAATCTAATGAGAGTACATAATCACAGGTGTTGGACTGCCACGGGACAGGCAGGAGACACGGGCTTCAAATGCAGTGTCTTCAGAATCCTAGCTAAAAAAAGCTTTTTATGCATATATTAGCCTGATACGTGCTGCTTCGCTTGTGCTCTGCACCGAGGGGACAGCAGGGAATGCTGAGAGAAGGAGAAACCACTTTGCCCCATAAGGACCGAGACTGGTCCCAACAAGCAGAAGGGAAGTGGGGAGCGTGGGGAGGAGCAGCAGGCACAGCCACGGCTGTAATTCACATTCCAGTAAAGAACGGGCACAGAAGCCATTCTGAGACTTGGCTATTATTATTAATTTCTAATTCATGCATCACAACCACACAGCCCAAGACAGCCTTTAAGCCACAAGTCACCTGAGTCTGTGGCTGCTTTTTTTGCTTCGATAGTCAGGGAAAAATTCAGTGCAAATTCAATAGGGAGCAGAGTTTAGAAGCCATATATTAGATTTGTGCCCTAGAAAAGCAAGTAAAGAGGAGGAACCTTTATTATTAAGTGTCCCTGTAGCACAGCCTGTCTGAGAGTGAATTTGCCTGGCACATTCAATTGGAAATAATGTTTTCAAAAACAAGATGCATCTGTTCTCACCTCCCCTAATGAAGTTATTTAGAACACTACTATTATACTGTTTCAAGAAATAAGATTCACCGGGTGATAAAAATGACAGAAAAAATTGATCCGGGCAGAGGAAGTATGTTCAGAGCGAGAGCCATAACCTGAGCGGCTGCGCCCCGGCAGCGCGCTTCAGAGAAACTGCTTTTTCTAGCAGAAGCATGAACTGCTTTAGGAATGTGCTGGCTCCTGGTTTGCTCACAGTTAGCTAAAGACACACGGTGTTTAGAGACCTCAGTTCAGGAACGGTAGGATGTGCTGCTTCCCAGTGGTGGGAAGGGTTAGGGTGGGGAATGATTACACCAAATAAAGAGAAGAAGAAGAAATAGCCCTTGAGCCCCTTTTCTCCCAGAATCAAATTTCCGATTCTGCTGTTGACATTTTCAGAGATCCACTGTTCAACACAGACCTTCATCCCCTGCTCTTAGAATAGTGTGAACTCTCTACTAACCTAACGTGTAGCCCTCCAAGGTGATGTCTGCTCCAGGGGGGCTTCACAGACAGGCTTATAGTGATTTTTTTCCCCCTAAAACATGATGGGAAAACAAGAAATGCCAAATTCCACCTTAATACCAGTGACCTGAGCCACGCAGGCCCCTCCAGCTGCACCTTACCAGCTTCTGTGCCTTTTCACCACCCTCCCAAAGGCCTTCTCGGGTGAATTTATGTCAGTCATCTCCTCTGGGCTCCACACAGCTCAGCCCCGTTCACACCAGCGCTGAAATCTGGCACTGAATAGGTGAGACGGCTTCGTCACCCAAATCGCAAACCTCATCAAAGAATGGAGTCAGATTTTTTGACAACTGTTTGCCATGAAAACGTGTTGAGAGGCATTACATGAGTGCTACTGCTAAATGCTTCAGCGGTTGACTTTCCTGCCAGCTCTGCCAGGCTTACATTAACTGGTCCATCTGCCTTCCCCCCTTGAACACCGCTGTCCCCCCACTCCTGGAGCCCCCGGCTCGTAGGCAGTTTGTTAGTCAGGCTGGGATTGCCCAGCTCTCGGCACTGGGAGCCCTGGGAAGCTCTGCTGGGGTTTGAGCCTCCTCACAGCCGCGGTCTGGGCTCCCCCCCAGTACCGATGGGAAGAAATACACTTCAGCATCCCTCAGTGACATTAGACAGCACTTCTCTTTTCATGTAAAGATTGGAAAATATGTGTGAATCCTTTCTGTGTGTTGCTTTTTCACGGTTAGTAACAATTACATCATATTCACCTAATAATGTCCTATTGATTTATTAGCATTTCATAGGATTTCGTCTGTTCTCCTCTACCTTGCTAACCATGGATATTTTACCAGAATGTCTTTAGATTTTCTTATAAATTTTCTACTTTGCATAACTTCTAATTTATCTTTATTGCTACCAATTTCATATTTTTCCTTTATGCCTTTTGTTTTGTTTCTGGCTTTTAATTTTATTGCTGGCTTCAGTTCAGCAATAAACCGTGATGGGCTCCTAGCCAAAGCTATCATCTTCTCTGATTTGCCAAGGAAAATGTCTCTCCATATTCTGGTAAATTCTCGGAAGCTGCCTGCTCGCAGTGTCCTCCTCCCGCTGGAGCGAGGGCCGGGGGGCTCCCCGGGAGCTGCCGGTGGGACTCGGGTGCCAGCGCTGGGGGAGCAGTGCCTGCAACCAGAAAGTTACTCAGAAAGGTGAAGCGACCGGGTGTGTTGCGTCTCAGCCCCTCGGAGCATCGGCTCTGACACAGCTCTGTTCTGCATTGAGACCCCTGAGTGCTGCTCTGCAACGAAGGGGGTTCAGCTCCTTTGGGGCAGGGTCTTTTCCCGCTGCTCTTGTCCTTCGCTGCAGCACCGAGACGCAGCTCGGAAGAGCAGAAAGATGCTCCCTGGTTGACACAAAGCAGTAGCTGTTTCTGGGACTCTGAAGCACCTTTTCCAGATGCTTCTGAACAGGTTTTTCCTTTAGTCAGATAGGAATGGAGCCCGTGTCCCCCTCGTGGGTGTCTGACCTGGTGCTGCGGGTGCTGGGATGGAGCCCGGGGAGCGCGTTTGCCCCGGCCCCTGGCGTGAGGAGGAGGAGGCTGTTGGGGCTGCTGGTGGATCCTGACTTACGGGAGCGAGGAGGGTGTGCAGAGCATCGCTGGCACCCACGGCACTCCCACCTCAGCCTATGTCCTCCTGCCACTCAGCACAAGCCCGTTTTTGCTAACGGGAATTATCGGTGCTTTCATCTGCGCTGCTGCTGGAACTGCTGCACGGTCCCCGCCGCTCTGCAGCCCGGGAGGGGACACGTGCCCGGCGAGGAGCCACCGGCACAGCCTGCAGAGAGACGCTTCCCGCTGGCTCCAGTGGGATCCTCCTTCCCAGGTCCCCTCCAGTCCCAGTCTGGGGTTAGAGGAGGGCTGCGAAGGCCCTTCTGAGATCTTGCAAAAGCATCTGTTGGGGTCCAATTTCTTCTCTTTTAAGCCTCTTCCAGGATGCCAACAGCATTTCCTGCTGTTTCGAGGGAGCTGCAGAAAGCTTTTCAACAGCCATGGTAAATTCAAAGTATTGGGATTTAAAACCAGCGGTCACGGGGGTCCTGATGTACCTGGCTAAGAGAAGGCTCCATTTTCTTTGCTCTCTGCGAGCCCACTCCAGCAGTGCTATTCTGAATAACGCACCGGTTCCTAGAATCTCGGGCACAGGCTGAGATTGCAGTATTTTTAAGACATAATGAAAAAGGTAATTTTCCCAGGCTCCCTGCAATCTTCATCATTGGGGAGGTATTTTGTGCAATTTTCAGTACTAGCTATAATCATGCTCCCAGAGATGATAGCATGCTGCTGTACTGCCAGGGGTTCTTTGAACCCTGCGATGCTTTGGGCTCCCCAAGTGAAGGGAAGAAAGAGCGAGTGCAGCCGTAGGTGCCACCGCTGCTGGAGCTGCTCCCAGAGAAAGCCCTGCGCCGCGAGCACAGCGTGTCGTCTAGGCAAAGGTTGGCCTAACACCCGGATTTGAATCTCTGATCGTGAGATGAGAAGCTTAAAAAACCAGAGATCAAAGGGGAATGAATCCCTTGAACGTGTTGGCACACAGAGCATATGTCCTGTGAAAGGGACACCAACGTGTCCCTGGCGACATACCCCGGTCTGTCACTCTTGTGCCATGCTGTCGTGTCAGGGGACAAACCCACAGCGCTGAAATTGTGATGAGCATCGTCATCATTTTGGCAGGATTAGTTGCTGCTCAATGGAAGGGACACGAGGTTCACGTGACGTCCAGTGCGTTAGCCTTTGAGAACCTGATGGGACTTGGAAGAGCTTCTGGATGGCCGGGGACTCGGTAGCCCTCGCTCTGGGGTGGATTTGCTGAAACCGAGGGTGGAGGGGGAAGAGGAACAGGCCTGATGGAGGAGATAAAGGCTGGAGCAAGAGGTGCAGGTCCGAAGGCAGCAAAGCTGCGTGGGTGCTGTCTCCCCCCGCTCCCGGGACTCCCTTTGGGGGTCGGCACTGAGCCCGGTCGGGGTGGCAGGGGAGCAGCGCTGCGGCGTGGGGCTCCCCCTGCACCCCCAGACCCCGCAGCGGCTGCGGGAAGGAGCCGTGCTCTCCCCCCACCGCATCCCCTCGCCCCACGGAGAGGGTCTGTTCCACCAAGAGACCTGGCTTCGTGGCAGATGTTTCAGAGTTGTGAGGAGCGTGTCGCTGACCTGTGAGAAGGTGGCTATCTGGGGTATGAAGAGCAGGACAGTGCTCCCGGCAGCGGCTCAGCAGCCAGAGCTGGCAGGGGTGACACGGCTGGGATGGGGTGACACGGGCTGGGATGGGCTCCATCTACTGACACGGCGGCTCTGTCACACCCACGAGGGACACGCTGGCTGGGAGGCTGCTTTTCACTCCCCGGCTGCTTGTACCAGGTGAGAGGGAGCTGAGGGGCAATATGACATAGCGCAGGGTCCGTAACGCCCCCGCAGAGCATGGGGGGACAGAGCAGAGCCCGTCACCGGTGGAACGGGCTGCGGGAACCCAGGCAGCCGCCGCGCTGGGGAAAGAAAACCTGCCTCTTGTGCTCCGTGCCAGAAGCCATTATCCAGAAAGCAAATCATCTAGAGAAAGGACCGTGAGGAGAGCACAGCTCCCGGGGGGGGGGTGTCTGCAGCAGCTAATCTGCAATCATGCACTTCACCAGGATGCCCCCGTCACAGCCCCGCTGCCTTGCCTTTCTGCTGGTAGGGCTTGTGATGTGTGTTTGCAGGCACAGGACACAAACAAGCTGTAATGCTCAATCAGGTGATGTTGGAGATTTCAAGGAAAACAGAAATGAAAATGTCAAACCTGTTAAGCTTTGGAGTGCTTTCACCAGAACGTGGGCAGGAGGGACTCCAGGAGGGTGTTTAAAAATAGGAGCCAGAGGGAAATTGCTCTTACAGTGGTGACATTCTGGTGTTGATGCCCTGCTGGAGCACTGTTCACTCTGCTTTTTATAGATCACAAAAGAAAAAAAAACCACCACAGAATCATGTGATGCCTAATTTATGAACCCACTCAAAAAGCCGGGGCTCAAAACTCAGCTCAGTCACCTTAAGTTCAGCCTTGATGGAGTCTGTGTCACAGCTCTGAGTGCCTGAACAAAGAGGCAGGAGAAACACAGGCAGTTGTCCAAGGCTTGGGGCCTCTTATCGTCATATTTACCTGTGCAAGGGCAGCATAGGATACTTATACCTCGGAAAGGTGGTATCTCACACCTCCTTTGCATCTCTCAAGTACAGATCTCTGCTTCAGAGCAGAGCAGAAGAGCAGATCAACCGCCTGCCCTGCTCCGCCTGGGCTGCGCTGGGGCTCCTCTGACAAAGCACCAGCCACAAACCTGCTGAAAACTGAATTTCCTGAGAGCGTGGGGGGAGTGAGGAGGAGTCTCAGGGACTTTAAGTGTTGAAGTAACACAGTTGTTTCTCCTCCATGAGGTCACTGTGCGCTTAAGAGATCAGGAGGAGGTTACTGGTGTGGATTTTAGCCTGCTTGTCGCAGTTAAAGGCCATTTCATGCCGCCTGTCACTCAGGCTTTTGCTCGGCTAAAACATGCATATGCGACAGTGTAAGTCTTTTCTTTTGACTATTTACTATAAGCCTTTGGTTTATACTGTGTCGAATAGGAGAGACCATTACTAGAAAGCTTTTTGTTAGAAACCAGTGCATGGGGAAAGGAGGCGTGCAATGCACAGAGGCTGATGTCCCTCCTGCAGCCCCCGATGGCCTCGCGCCGGGGGCCGGGAGCGGAGGATCGGGCCCACGGCATCTGGTGCCAGGATCCTGTCCCTCCTCCCTCCCTCCCCTTCCCGCACAGGGGTGTCCTCTCTTGCCACCACCATGCGAGTGCCAAGGAGGAGTTTGGCAGGGCTGCGGCTGAGGGCTCTGCCAGGAGCCGTTTGGCAAAGGCGGCATCGATAGAGGGGAGAGCAGGTACCAGTCTGCAGCGTGGCCCGGCTCCCGTGGCCAGCAGACAGACCATTGTGCCCACCTGCTCCTGGCTCGGCTCCTCGTGTCTCCCCGTCACCCCCTGTCCCAGCAGGGCCGGTGCCCGGCGGTTGTTTCGGTGAGGGGGCACCCATGGCTGCGGCTCCCCCGGGCAGCGTCCCCCCTGGCACAGCCCGGGCTCAGACCCAGCATCTCCCCTCAGGTGTCGCATGAGCCCAGGGGAAGGTTTATTTTTGCAGCAATTCTTTAAGGCTACCAGGATTCTCTAATGGTTACAGCTGCTCTCTTAACATAAAAGTGATTTGTTCTAAGCCTACAAATGCAGAAACATTTTGCCCACCCCATTTTTCTTCCTGTCTGAGAGGAGGCCAGACTAATACATCACAGGGTCTGCAAAGCGACATCACAACTATGTGCAAAAATGCTATGGATGGTCCCGTCCGTATCCCCTACCAGAGTGGGGACTCCCGTTGTCACTGCCCTGCCCGTTCCCGGTAACCCAGTGCCCAAGGCTCCTGCCACGGAGCAGCCCGGCCCCCGCTGTGCTGAGCCGGGAGCTGAAATACTGCCTTCTGGAAGTCTGAGAGAGGGGGGGGATTCCTGCACCCCACAGCTGCCTTTTCCCCTGTGTGTGCGAAGCCCCTCTCGCCATAGGGCCCCTTTGATGGCCGAACCTCCTCGCTGTCCCTGTCCCCGCGCCGGCAGGAGCACGGTGCCGCGGGTCTCTGCCGTGGTGGGACGCGGGGAGGATGGCTCTGCCACGGGTGGTCTCTGCTCTTCCACCCGGGCTGCTCAGGAGCCATCGCTCCCCCGGCTCCCGCGAGGCGGCAGCGGGACCATGTCGGGTGATCAAAGCAGGGCACAGGCAGGGAGACAGCAAATCCACCCCGCAGTGCAAAGGGCAAGGCAAAAATAAAGAGTCTGATCCAGGCACTCAAGTAGAAGATGACAAAAACATAAACAGCACGCTAGTGCCTGTAAATGAATCGCCGAGCAGCAGCCGGGCGAGCGGGGCTGACGGGCACTGACAGCTCCTCTCATCATCTTTTCAATTACCTGCTGAACAGGGGACCTCACACGCGGCACAAAAGTCACCGTCCCTTACAGAAAGCGGCTGGCGGATCCGCAGCTCTCCCTTCCCTCCAAGAGAGGAGGAATAAAGACCAGCTTAGAAGGTCTCCAAGTGCTCATTCAATCCCCCGGCGGTATTGATTTCTCTCCTCCTGCCCGTGGAGGGGAGGGAGGTGGCACCCGTGTCCCCCTGCCCCATGGGTGCTGCTGTGGGGCTGTGTGCCCCCATGCTGGGGGGCTGTGTCCGTCCCCGGGCTCCTGGAGCCCTGGATTTCCACCCTGCCAGCGGGAAAAGGGCTTTCCCAGTGATGTGTCCAGTGGCTGCTTTATGCAAAATTAATATTAATATACAGGAACGCAAAGGATGCTCCCCTGCTGCCTGCATGTGGGGGGGGAGCCACAGGGAATGTCCAGCTCTGGTACCAGCCTGGCTTTGGGTCAGATAAAAAGCATCTCCTTGATGCAGAAATCCCGAAGGAGCAGAACTCCTCGGCCCCTCTCGCCACAGGAAGATGGAGGCAGGAGCTGCAGCGGCTGCAAAACAGCCGGGGGAGGGAGCAGAGCTGGGCTCCTGGGCTGGAAAACGTGAAGCAGGGAACCAAAAACTTTGGTCACATAAAAAGCCGTAACGTTCACCTTATAAAACACACAAACTCAGTGATTTAAAGGGGGAAAAACTACTATTTGTTTCCAAATTTACAGGCAATAATACTTGATTTAGATCCTTGTCTGCCTCCTGTATAGACTGCAGTATAATTTAAAGGACAATAAAGTCTGGGACCATAATACCATCACCACAATAAATCAGGCTGGCTACCACTACTCAGAACAGAAATTATTAATCTGTGTTCCAAATGATATGCCTGCATATTGCTTATTTTAGCTGTTTATGCAGCAAGCTGAGATAGCACTTTCCCCGTTATTATTTTTTACTTTTGCAGTGAAATACCGTCTCCTCCTACCGAAGGGGCATTTATTACCCAGTATATATGGGGGCAGCCTGGCGTGTTGCGCAGAGCATCTCGTATCAGGGTACAACTTTACGGCGTACGACGGCCCTGTTCAGTTCCAGGGCGTTCTCCAGCCTGAGGGCACTCACTCATCCCCACCGGCAGCAGCCGGAGCGCGGGGCAGGCTCAGTGGTGGTGGCACTGGGCAGGCTGGGCGGTGGTGGGACAGGGCAGGCTCAGTGGTGGTGGCACTGGGCAGGCTGGGCGGTGGTGGGACACAGTGGGGAAGGGAGCAGGGCCATCCGGAGAGCCTGTCTGTAGCTGGGACCCGGCGACACCGTTAGTGCTGTTCCCGGCCCTGGGAATACCCTGGCCCCGTTCTCCTCCCCTGGCACCTCCCGGGAGGGCTCGGGGCACCCGGAGACTGTCCGTGTCCTACACAATTACAGACCGCCAGGGGTTTTAGCAAAGCGTATTTACAGCTCTAAGATAGAATTTAACTTTTAGACATTCAAATTGAGGGGAATTTTTAATACTGCAAGGGAGAGAAGCTTGTTAAATTTTGAAGGACAAAAGCACACATTTTGGTGACACAGCACACTAAGGAACTGATCAAACTTTGACTGATTTCTGGTGGCCGTTTTGGGCCCCGGACGTGTGTGCTGCTGTGCTGCTGGAGCGGGGCCACTCTGAGGCAGGTTCCCAGTGCACCCAGTGCCCTCGTGCTCCGCGGTGGCACCAGGAGCCCTGTCCCCACAGGAGGTGACAGCGTGTGTCCCGGGCAGAGCCCCGCGGGCTGCTGCCGGGCAGCCACATTGTCATCTGCCGATTGCCATCCGACAGGCTGAGCAAGGCAGTGATTCACCCAACGCAACGAAAGCAAGAATGAGACTTTTCAATTCTCTTCCCTTGGGATAGAAGGTAATTCAGCCAGAGCCCGGGGTCCAGTCTGAGCCAGGCGCAGCTCATGTCCCGCTGGCCCTGAAGAGGCGGTGGGACGAGCATCGCTGCACACACCTCCCTTCCTGGTCTGTAAAATCACAGCTGCTCACCGGGAATTTCCTCATCCCCCCAGACTCAGCTGGACACAAAAACCCATCCCGGGGAGCGCGTTGGGAAGCGTCGCCTTTTCAAACCCTTTCCCAGTAACTCTGAAGCAATGGGGTGAAAATCATGAGATTTAAAACTCCATAAGGTCAGGGATTGCTCTTGTGCCTTTGCTGAGGGCTGACCATACAAGATCTATCTACCTTCCTCTAATAAAAATGACTAGAATTGTATTCTCTGTTAAGGAGTGATGAGATTGGCCCTCAAGTGGAGAACACCCCAGCTGGGGCCTTAATCTGAATGCAAAATAGTATGAGCTTCTTGTTTAAAATTAGCAGAATTGCCAACTCTTCTGAAATGTCTGGGATTTCCCGAGAGGAGACGGTGCCGCTGTCACGGGCAGAGCCAGGCGCAGACTCAGGCTTGTGTGGATGGTACCGAGGGACTGGCATCGTTTCCCTTTGCAGGAGTGATCCGTTTTCATCTGGAGTAAAGCACTAAGATGTTAACATGAATTTTAACATACTCCTCAGGACTACATAAAACCTTGTGTTTTTAATAAAGTACAATTTATTTGTTAAGCAAATAGCACATTTTCAAAAAAAAAAAAAATGTGCAGCCTCCTACATTGTCTGCAAACCACGTTCTGTTTGAAGCAAAGGGCTGGAAGTTACATTTGTACATAATGAAATATTCAGCACTGAATTTTTCCCCAGGAATGTCCCCATCTGCTGCTGGATTTCTCTTTCCTGCTAATTATTAAATATAGCTGAACAGAAATAAATAATAGATTTCCTTTAAAGAAGCAGAAGTAAAATTTAATGAGTGTTTGGTGTTGGGGTGTGTTTTCCCTTTTGAAGTCCCAGTGACGTTAACGTCCTGAGCCCCGGGTGTCCCCCCCATCACAAACCAGTAACCCCGGGGGGAGCAGCACCTCTGGCTCCAGCCCGGCTCCGTGCAGCCCCTCTGGCATCCACCCGCTTCCCTCCCCTCTCATGAGCCACCAAGCTCCTCTCCAAACCCAGTCTCAGCTAATAAATACAACTTTTTTCTGGCTATTCTCAATGGAACTGCAGGACCCAGAGCTGGGAGACAGCCCTGGTGCCCCGGGGCTTCCTCAACCCAAACGGGAAGAGCCCCAGTTGCCTTGATCATTTCACTTCCTCGTGAGCTAGCTTCACGCCCTCACTGGAAGGTTTGTTCAGGAAAAACGGCAGCATTTAGTTCACAAAACATCTCGCAATATGATGCCCTTTCTTGGGGAGGTCTGTGCTCTCAGAATTCAGTGTGTGGCACTAAGTGTGTTGGTTGCACTGTTCAGGGCTGGCGAGGTGCTGGTGTGGTTCCTGGTGCCGTTGCTGAGCAGCTCCCGACTCCTCCAAATCTTCATTTACCCCAAGGAGCCTGAGGTTCCTCTGGGACTGCTTTGGTGGAGCGTGATGGAGTCGGGTGCTGTGAGCCGTGGGATGAGATGGGATATGGGACACGGGACAATGCGCTGCTGGGGAATGTCTTCCCTCGCATTAAAAAATGCAGTGAAATTATTAAGAAATATGAAGGACTGACAGTGTTACGCTACAGATACAGGACCTGGTTTGTGGAAGAAGGTATGAGAAAAATTGTGTTTCCTCCTCAGTGTAATTAATGATGTGCTTCTAGAAATGTTGCCCTTTTTCAAAAATAAACCTGTGCTGAGACGTTTCCCTGCGGGACCCGCCATCCCCTCTCCCAGTTCACACCGGTTCTGGGGGCAGCAAGCCCACTCCTTGTTCAGCAGGATCCTTGCCCTTTTGGGAGACTCCTGGGGACTCCAGCAACACAGGCAGAAAGTACCAGGAATGACAAGAGGCCCCGCATGGCACCAGCTGATCCCTTCCCTGCCAGGGCCCAGGTGCTGCGGGAACATCCCCCCCCCCGTGCTGACCCCCCCATTACACTCCACATCGGCACGTTTTCTCTCTTCTCACGGGAAGCAAATGTGTCCCTAATAGTGCAAATTGCTGCACAAGTGTTAATGAAACACATCGCAACTGTAAAGTAGGAAGAAATCTGTTACTATAAATTGCGTTTCGATTTCCTTATTACCAATTAGACTGAGAGAGTCAAACAGGTCAGATTTGTGTACAGCTCCTCGGGAACAAGTTTCACAGTTAAAATAACAAGAGCAGGAGCTGTTGGATCGTTTCCTCTGCCTGTCTGGAGGCTCAGCCACGGCGAGGGGGCAGGATCTGGCTGGGGATGGAGATGCTCAAGGGTGTCTGTCCCTCTGTCTGTGCTCTCCTCATCAGCCGACTGCTTCTCCCACTGTCCTGAATATCCCTCTCTTAAACAGGGAACCTCTGCCAGCAATTAAATATTCCTACCTCTAAGATTATTTTCTTAATCCACAATTTATATCCCACGTTTCATGTCACAGGGTGGTTCTAAAAATCTACAGAAAGGCGTCTTGTTGATGACAAATTTTGAAGTTAAGTATGAATCCTGTTTGCACCTTCCCTCTTTATGCCACGGGAACTTTCTGAGAAGGAAAAGCGAGAGCCACAAGTGTCAGGGAGATTAAAAGATCTCTGTAAATGAGGTTTGATTCATCCTTCCATCATTCCTGGAAGAAATGCATTGAACTATACTCCAGAGTTTGCTGTTCATGAGGCCTTCAGATGAAATCTTGAAACACTTAAAATCCGTACGTTTGGTAGGAACGGCAGGTCAAACGCTTGTGCTGAAAGGAAGTATTTTTAGTTTGTCACCTGGGCAAAAAGCTCCTTTGATTTTTAAAAAAAAACACGTATTCCTGATGTGGAGATGAATAGTAACTGTGTGGTAAAACAATTTGGGATCCCTTCGTGGGCAAAGTCTGTGTGTGTCTGATCTCCTTCCGTTGGTGACAGCAGAGATGAAAGCTCTGTCTCCTCGTACGCTGGAATATTTCATTCCTCCTCACATCTGTTTTCCCCAATTTATTCCAAATGACAATGGAATTAACATATATAATGGCAGGCAAAAATCTGACTTAAAATGCTTTCCACAGACTTTCTGTCCAGAAGATTCCGCTCTGTCCCTTCCAATTAGCTGCTCGGCTTTCTCTGAGTTAATTGCAGAGTCGCTCTGACAGTCTGGGGTAGAAGGAGGGAGAGAAAAGACTGAGGCAGGAGCCAGAGGGTGTGAATTATTCAGAGATGTCATGCATTTCTTGAGGGGATCCAGGTGACGTCTGTTAATGCCCAAGGACTCAGAAGACTTGGAAAACTCGGGAGTAAATTCAATCCTTGCTGAGACACCCCGATCCGAGGTGGCATTTGTCCCTTAGCGGGACTTTGTACCTGTGCCCGGGTGGCAGCAGCACAGACACGTGTGACACCTCCTGGAGATTTAAAAGCTGTTTCTCTGCGTCGCTCGTCTTCCCCCTGAGCTCACACCCTCCTGGGTGCCTCCACCTTCACCCTCCCGGCTCAGTCCTGCCCGTCCCCAGCCCATGGCTCTGCAGCTCCTGTTTGGGGAGCACAGTGTCGGTGACTCCGGGGACACGGGCCATGGAAAGTCACCGGCCGGCGGGAGCTGCTGGGGTGGCAGAAAGCTCCGTCAGAGGAGTGGGCTGGCATGTCCTGGTGACTCCTGTGGTGGTGTGCCCTGGTGACTTCCAGCTGAGCCACCACGGCTCGGGGCCCCCCTGAGTTACAGGAGGGGATGGAGGGTCCCCGTGGGGTCATTGGTGGGGAGAATGCAGAGCAGGAAACTCTGTCTGTGCCTGGCAGGGCTTAGGGTGGGAGCAAACAGAGGAGAAAGGTCCGGAGAGGAGAGGAGAGGAGAGGAGAGG
>JAHREE010000364.1:420038-430472 GCA_033628505.1 Tringa tobata | reverse complement strand
GAGAGGAGAGGAGAGGAGAGGAGAGGAGAGGAGGGATGGGGCAGAAAGCGAGCAGGGATGGGAAGGAGAGAGGAGTCTCGGCACGTCTCAGTAGGCAGGTACGGGAAGATGCTGTACCCCATCTTTTCTGGGTCACCTGATGAGGCAACCGCAGGGCAGCGTTCCCCATTACAGCACAAACTAACTCGTTATGTCTTTGTTATGCTAATGTCCCAGCACTGCACAATTTAAATAGCACTTCCAGAAAAATTAAGTATGTTCATTGACACAGTGAAATGTTTTCACCCTCCATGTAACCTTCACAGTTTCTGTACAAAATCTATCAGTCAGTAAACTATTCATCTGCGAATGCTTACCAATTATTATGCTAATGTATTACAATACATTACAGTGAATTCTTTTTAAATGCCAGGAAATGCAGCTGTCTGGCAACCCACCTCGCCTGTATTATGGAGCTATCAATAAACAGCACAGCGTCTGCAACTGGATTTTGACTGCTTTGTCAGAACTATGCAAAAAATTTCTTATCAGTTAATATTATGAAGGAATTCAGGAATTAAAGTGGTGTAATGTATTCTCCAGGCAGTGGACTCGAGAACGGCACATCAATACAAAGTAGATGGCTCTTGCACGGGGTTGCACTGAGCCAACTTGTGCATGGACATTCGGGCGGGCAGCGTGGGAAGGTCCTGTCTGTCCCGAGGAGCCCAAGCATAGAAACGCACGCTCTGACGCCTAACTGCTCCATAAGTCACTTCTCTTTTTTGGGACTGAGTCATATTGAGACTTAGACTAGCATATGCAGACTGAAAATGGAGATACTAGGTTATGTGTGGAGTCTAGCATATTAATAGTTCACACTGAGATGATTCCTTCCACAGATCATGGGAACTGCTTCCAGGTACCAAAAGGAACTCTCTCTCTCTCGTTGCCTGATAGAGGAAATATTCAATATTAATATGCATTTGGCTGTACTCTAAACCACTGAGAAATGCAATGAAAAAAATCCTAATTTAAGGTCTAGAATTGGTATCTGTTGTTGAAAAGATGGAATTGCATAGTCTGTGTATTTTGGATTCCGTTGCGTTGCTCGGGGGGTGTCTGTGCTGAGGGGGGGGGTGCAGAGCAGCGCCCGGTGCCCGACCCTGCGCTCTCTCCCGGCAGCGCTTTGCCCGCGATGGCGCAGACCCGCGTTCCGGCGACTCGCAGCGCGTCGCTGCCATGTGGGCTTACATAAATGTACATACCGGTATTTTTAAACATTTGCAATTGCGTAATATCTTAATGAATTCATTTATTCCTCTGTAGCACGACACAGACTGTGCATACATTAGTGGTGCAAAAAACTTCTTGGCTCCAAGGAGGCCCCCGATGATGAGGCTCCGGAGCCCCGTCCCGGTGCTGCCGATGCCGGAGGACACTGGCTGTCCTGCAGGACACGCCGGGCCTGGCTGCACACGCGGCTCTGTCAGATGAGATAGTCACACCTCAGAGTAGTGGAAATCTCCATTTTCTCAGAGGAGGTAGCACTTGGGGCCAGGGGCTGCTGGCAGAGCCCAAGTCCCATGGAGCTGAGGTGGCGGGGCTTGGGGCTGGACCCCAGCGGGACCTGCCCGGTGTCTCCTGGCTGCAGGGGAGTGCGGGGAGAGCTGAGAGGAGCTCGGTGTCTGAGCGAGCAAACCCCCTCCCTCTGTAGAGGCTCCACCAGCCCTGCATCCTTCCCGAGGCGCCCAGGTCTGGGGCTGTCAGAGCATCTCCTCTTCCTCCTCCTTCTCCTCTTCCTACTCCTCCTTCTCCTCGTCTTCCTCCTCCTTCTCCTCTTCCTCCTCCTCCTCCTTCTTCTCCTCTTCTCCCTCTTCTTTCTTCTCCTCTTCTTCCTCTTCCTTCTTCTCTTCCTCCTCCTCCTTTTCCTTGCACCCAGAAACCTGCCCACCGTGATGGGTGAGCGCAGCTTTTCGGTCCAGGACAGTCTCAGTGGAGCGTGGTCCTCGTGGCCGACCGATCCCCGGGCGCGTGGCTCCCTGTACCCCGGGGCTTGGCTCTGCTGCAGCCCATTTCTCTGTCAGCCCCACTGCTCATTAGCTCCCTGGCCTTTTTTAATTAAGGTGTGGCAGATGTTTGGGAATTTTTAATTGAAAATGCAAAGAAAAATAAATACAGCTAGAGGCATCCATCAAAACTTCTCTGGTTCCCATATTTGTCTTTTCTCAGGAGCTAATATCCATGAATTTGGTTATTAGAGTCATAATGTTATAATTATTTCATTTAATACTCTAATTATCCCTTGTGATTAATCCTGACCATAACAGAAATGTCTGTGAGTCTGGAAGGCATGTTCCAATAGATTTTGCATTATGAATGTTAATTTGAGTTAACAAGTATGATCGCTAGAGGAAAGGAAACCAAAGAGCACGAAGACTCTAAGCTTCTGAGCAAGCACAGGGGCTTTTCCTGCCTGTTTTTGTGAGTAACTGGGCCAGGAGACCCGAGCTTCTGCTGCCGTGGGTGCTGGGACCGGGGTGGCACATCGGAGAGTCCGTGTCCGTACGTGGGGGCCGTGCAGCAGCGGAGTTGGGGGGTGAGAGCCGGTGGGGGCTCCAGGCAGCCCCGTCTCTGACCCATGTATTGGCACGTACAGCACCACCGAGCACACGCTCACACTGTGATGGCCACGTGCAACGGCCACGTGCGATGGCCACGTGCACACCGTGAGCCCGGGGGGGTACAGGCGCTCTCCCTCTCCCCGTTGTCCTGCCCCGATGGACCCAGCGCAGGGCTTCGCTTTGCCCAGGCGGAATTTGGCGGGGTATTTGGGAGCTGTCTGACCCCCCGTGCTGCCCCGTTGACTGTTGTTTGCAGCGGCAAAGTCACACCCAAAGAAGGTAAAAGTGTCTTAAATTCTTAAGTACCTTGAGTGTGTCTGTGGGCAGACCCCGAGCAGCCACAGCCCACCCAGCGAACACAAGCACAGAACATTTTTGGAATATCCTGTCTTCAGCTCCAAGGGCCTTGGTGAGGGAGCTTTGCAGCTGCCAGATTCGCACTGGCTGTTACACGCACAAACACCCATTTACACACCTCTGGACTGTAGTTGTGCCAAGCTGACAAACCGCTGTCGAGGTCGACACCAAAACCAGCGCTCAGTCTGGGGCTTCTGTTCCCTCTGGCCAGGGAGGCTCTGCGGGTGCTGGGAGCCGCGCGCGCTGGGGCTGTCTCCCAGACAAGTGTGCATTCACACGCACACCCAGCCACACGTGTGCCCTCACAACCCTCGCGTGCTGCCTCCAGGGACAGGCCATCTGTGCCTTTATGTACAGAGGAAAGAGACGTATGGAGGGAGGGAGCCGGTGCTGCTGGCACAGCCCCGTGGGGACGGGCTTCTGTGATCTTCCAGAGAAAGGCTCTTCCTATGAGCCAGACCTTTACACAGCACCGTGTCAAACAGAGCCATGGGATCTCCACCTCAGGGGCTGGGACAGGGCTGGAAACAAACCTCGTTTCACACAAAAACGGGGGATTAGAGAGATTTCTGACCATGTTGTCTGTGCGCAGGGCTCGGGCAGAGCCTCCCCATCTCCTCACCCAGCGCCTGGGCTCATCTCCAGCCCCACTGCTCCACCTCCACATGGCCAAAGAAAACACTACGTAGATTTTTTCCTTTATACACACAAACTATGGGGTTGCAGAAAACAGCCTTTCAAACTGAGGAATTATGGCTGGCTTCTGGCTTCTGTGTCCATCTGTCAAAATAACTGCTGACAAAGGGTGAAGTCTCTGGCCTTGCAAGCGCTGAAAGATGCTGAGCAAGAGAAATACACGTGTGAGGAGAACCTTTCACTGCAGAGAGAGTTCTGTGGCCTTTACATTCCCATCGCCAAAACAGTCAGTCTTTGAGAAACCAGGAATCCTGAAGATGATGCTTCTGCTCTCATGCTCTGAGGCTCTCGGAGCTCCAGCCCCACTGGTGTTTTCCTGCTCCTCCTCCCCAGTCAGCACTGGTGAAACTGAAGCACTGCAGGACCAGGTTCTTCCTCCCTCTGGGGCTGAGCTGTACGCGGGGTTCTCACTCCCCACACGCTACTGCTTAGAAACCACCACTGCTCAGAGAAAAAAATAATTAAAAATTGCTAGTGGTGACAGCGGTTTTGTCCACACATACAGCCCTTATTTTATCAGCTGCACACAGGGCTCGTGAATCCATTTACTTGCTTCAGTTGATTTCCAAAGAGCTTACGAGTTGGGTGCCTCCACCTTTCCCGGGAGCTGCGGGATCTCGGGCGGGAAGGCATCGATGACTGAGGAAGAGACAAAACCTGAGGATGTGAGCGGGGAAGCGATGTGCCTGCAGCAGAGCCCGTGTTCAGAGCCATCCTCGTGTCCCCACTGCTGCAAAGGCAGGATGGGCTGGCCAGGATCTGTGTTGTTTTGCAACAGGAGTTACCAGTGATAAACAAATTACCAAAATTTACTAAATAGTATAAAGCACCTGCAGACACAAACTCGCTTTTCCTTTAAACAAAGAAACACCTGGCAGCGCCTTGACTTCCAGGGCTTTGCAAATGCTTTCTTGAAATGTTTCTTCAGGTGCTCCCAAACGTTTGGAAGTCGGTCTCTCTCAAGCTCTTACTGAAATGACAGGGGACGGAGCCAGCTCTCTAATTTTAGCTACTGTAATGGGAAAGACTGAGCCAAACCAGGCAAAGCAGCCTTTACAGCCTGGAGTGGAGAGCAAGGCTGCGGCAGAACCTCCCGAGGGCTTCTTCTGTCGCCTGGATGGGATGGCTGGGGGCAAACAGGGAATCGCCCGGGGCTGTCTTATAGCGAGGGAAATTAATGTTACCTCGTTCCTTCCCTACGAGTCCACAGCCCACACGGTTGTTCCCAATTTAGTTCACCTTGTGGTAAATCCACAGCTACTGGATTTGCCATCGCTGCCCCGTTTGCCGCAATATGCCCGGGTTTCTGGCACGTTGGTGCCAAGCCCCAGCTCCTGCCCCACACGTCTCCAGCAGCAATGCTGCTCCCGGGGGGCTTCCAGGTCTTCCCACCTCCCGTGCTCAGAGCCAGGCGGCTGTGCCCATCCCGGGCACTCTGGGGACAGGGGTGCCTCGCTGGGGGACGGGCTGTGGCACGGTCTCCTCGTTAGCAGGGGCAGAACCCATTAGTGGGCCAGAAAGATCCAGATGTTGGGCAGCTGCAGAAGGCACGCACAGCCAGCGGGTGCAGGGGGCCAGCTGGATGGGGAGAGGGATCTCCTGCAAGAGCAAAGGGGCAGTTCCTCCTCCTGTCTCCATTCTGTGCTCCACGCAACAGGGCTGTGGCCTCCGGCTGCCAGAGAGAGGGTCTCGATTCCACTGAAAAGTTCACGTCCAGGAACGTTCACGTTCACGTTCACGTCACCTGCAGGACGGGCAGGACGGGCAGCAGCACCCCAGCAGGAGCCAGCCCCAGTGTGATGAAGAGGCGCAGCCGACTTGGCTCCAGCCTGAGCCCCGTTTCCAGAGCAGCGACCATCAGCGAAGCCAAGTCCCCCTTTTCTGTGTCTCTGGCAGCCAATTACTCATTTCCAGTGCGACAGCCTGTTCTTAATTTGGCAGTTCGGGGCTCGCCGAAGGAAATAATGCAGCAATGTCCTCTTAGTGGGAGTCTCAGAAACAATATTCTAAGAGACAGGAGAAAATTAATGCGAAAATGGGGTGTTTACAAGCCCCTGTCACTGCCCGTGCTTGAAGGACTGACTATTAACACCTGGTCAATAACAAGATCTTTCTCTAGATTTTTTTAAAAGGCTTCAAGGATGATATTGAAGAGCATGAAAATAATCTGATTAATATGATGTCTCCTTGAAACATTTCTGAAACGTGGGAAGTGTTACTTTTACTGCAGGGTACTTTTCCGGCACAAAGTGAAAACCAAAGTGCAGAACAACACAAAATGCAGAGATCCTTACTGCACGGAATAATGAGGCCATAAAACCAAACAATAAAGTTAAATAATTTACCATAAATATCTAAAGCTCTGAAATTATTCCCTACATTAACTGCCTATGTTTAAAATGATCTTTGCATTCACCATGTCACAGATGGCAACATCAGACAAGAGAGTCCTTGACAAAATCTCGCTGTAATTATTCTTTCCACAGCTGCAGTTATTTTAATGCCTTTTCAGTTAAGCTGAAAGAGACGCACACATTTTATAAATAAGGGCTTTTAACCAGTTTGACAATGAAGCATTTGAAACGTACAGTGCGAAAAAAACAACCCAAAAACTTTCGCTGCATCTTGAAACCTGGGAGAGCAACTGTGGCGCCTCAGAGCAGCGAGACAACTGCTCTTTCTACAGTGATATTTAGCAATTAAAGCTAAAATTATGTTGATTGTAACGGCCTGAGATAGCTGTCACTACCAACTCTGGGAGCTGCTCAGACACAAGCTAATAATGAGTTTTATTTGGGGGCAGCTCGGTCCTGTCTCTGCTGAGAAACTGCCCCCGGGGGACAGACAGGGAGCTCCGAGACCCACCCCAGGAGAAAACACAGCTTGAACACGGTCACGGTCACACACTCTCCAGAGCCAAGCGTGTCATTTGTGAGTGATCCTGCCTCCTGCACTTTTCATCCCCCAGAGGTGTTTGGAATCTATCTCAAATCTCAGCGAGGGACTCGGGACAGCCACGGAAACCCCAGCAGAAGCACCAAGATTCGGGTTCCCGCAGGGGTTTGTGGCGGTGCCGCGGAGCTGCCCTGCGCAGAGTCACCTTCGCTCCTGCCTCGCAGTCTCTTCAGAGCCTTCAAAACACCTCTCCCCTAAATCTATGCTTCAGGACTCTGAATAAGTGGCCGTATTTTTTAAAGATCCGAACACTTAACAGCTCTTGTGAAAAACAAAAGAAGCTGAATCCTCCAGTGAAGTTCCCTGCTCCCAGCCAGTTGCAGCTGCTTCGCCCTCCCTCATTTAAGCTGTCCATTAGTTTAAAAGAAATGTGTGGAGACACAACTGAAATGACGGTGGCTGTACTGGGAGGATACTTTCCCATTTAAACCAAATAAAGAAAAATGAAAGAATGGGAGGTCGGTGGGAGGTTTTTCAAAGTGTAATCCTCGCAAGCTTTGACGTACAAAGCAGACACCGTGGTCCCCGACGCTTGCAGACTAGGGAAGCCTGATTAATGAAGATTATTGTCGGGGAGGCCTGGCTTTTATGCTCAACACTGAAAGGCACCAACCCTCAAAGTATTCAGCATTATACAATAACAGATTGTGTGCAGTTAGCCTTAGAAAACAAATGTGCTCTCTCATATAAGATTATAGAGCATCCATCACTGGCTGGCATTAAATACCACCCAACACTGGTATATGTAATTAGCAATACGTGAAATCTAAACATTATTTTAAAGGAGTTGGAGCAACAAGAAACGTTGGAGTGGATGTTCATATTTCCCTTGCACTTTGAAGTGTCTTTTCTCTCCTACCGAGGCTCCTACAGAATTCCCAGCTGGGGGAGCTGGGCTGCCCTGGGCTGGGGGGGGATATTTTGGGGTCCCCCCGTGCACTGCTCCAGCCAGCACGGGACAGGGATGGTTCCCTGCCAGAGCCTCTGCTGGGCCTCTGATTAGATTTAGATGGCAAATGAAATACAACTGTAGAGCTGAAATGGGAAAAATGGGATTTTTTATGAGACACAGTATGCACTGTGTTAATGGGCTGCTCATAAACCATGGCTTGCCTGGAAATCCTCTGCAAAATCCAAAGAGCTGCCACATCACAGATCTCTCTGTACTTATTTTACCTGCCTACAAAAGGAACCAAGGGCATCAATTCTCTTTGTAGAGAAACGACACCGCGGTTGTAAATCCATTTGGTTTGCTCTGTGGGTCCCTGCCCAGAGCTGCTGTTCCGAGGGATGCTTTCAGGGGCTGGATGGTCACCGGGGGACAGAGGTGTCTCCAGGGGATGCTGTGAGGGCCTGGACGGTGACCTGGGGGACAGAGGTGTCTTGGTGCTGCTTTAGGACCCTTGTCCCCACCGCTCCTCCTGCGCAGCTTCACCAGAGCCATCGGCAGTGCAGGAGGGGGTGGGACCCCCCGTGCAGCACCCGTGCAACATACACCCCCAAACCTCCGCTCTCTGGAAGCGCTGGGATTTGCAGTGGGATGGAGAGGGCAGTTACACCCCCAAGGGCAGCTCTTTACACAAAAATATGGGTGAAAGTGTCTTTTTATCTCCCGTGTCACCCATTGCCACCAGTGTAGCCCAGGGGTCTCTGTGCGCAGGCGTTGCAGCCCACCCCACCTGTGGGGCCACAAGGACAGGACAGGGGCAAGAAGAAACAGGGACCGTCAGTGGGTGACCCAAAGCCACTGAAGGCTTTCCATGATTTCCATGGAATTCAGTAGCATTCCCTTTCTGGCATCCTCCCCACCGTAAGTGAAGTGGGAGCAGTATTTCCCAGATGTGTTTTGCCTCCAGCTGCCGGGTCTGACCTGAGGCTCCTGGATGACAATCTCTTACCCTGCCTTTCTGTTTTGTACTGTACTGTAGCATCAGCCACACAATTAAGTGATATATTTAAGCACTTGAATGAACAAACAAACTCCATCCTTGAAAGAGTCAAGCATGCCTCGTGGGGTCCCCGGGTTCCTCAGTTCTGAATCTCAGGCTGATAATTAAAAAAAAAAAAAATCACTTACACAAATTAGCATCACATCATGCTGTGGAGCGAGCACAAAGCTGTTGCCACTTCCTATTTCAAACATGCTCGAATTAAAGGGGGCCGGGGTTATTATATTTTGAAAGCAAGGCAGGGAGGGGTCCCTGGGCTGGACGGCAGGCAGCTGCCACACGGGTGTCCTGAGGGCTCCTCCTGATGCAGCCTGACTGTGACAGCCTGGCACGGGACGGGATAAGGACAGGGGCACGTCACCGTGTGCCAGTTCTGGGATTCCCCGGGTCGGAGCAGAGCAGGGCAGGGTGATGTTCAGACACCCAGCAGGGAGGCAGCAGCGCAGGATTTCCAAGGTTCCCATAAATGTCCCGCAATGTTGATAAAGCCAAGGCTGCTGTTGGGGGCTGTTGTGTCTGAAGAGCACCCTTGACCCGCGTGAGCCGCAGTGAATACCCCGGTCCCTGCAGAGCTCTGGCATCCGGCAGCGTAAAGAATCCATGGCCCGGCCTCTCCCGCAGCCGGGGGCTCTGCCGCAGCCCGGGATCGGAGCCGTCCTGTTCGGGCAGGAGCTGCCCCGGGGCCTGAGAGCACCCGAGAGCACCGCGGTGTCACCGCAGCACCCGTCCTGCTGCCCGGCCCCAGGACACCCCAGCACCCCCCGAGCACCGCCCTGCACCACGGCACCCCCTGGCACCCCCCAACGCACAGAGTCCCTGATCGTATGGATCTGGCTGGGGAGCCAAACGATCGGGAGCTTATTGCAGCCTCCTTTTTAATTAAGTGTCTCAAATAGGGCTTTAATTGGGATGTAATAGCACACACTATTGTACGTTAGTTAAATACCAAGGGATTATTAAGAGTGTGTTTGTAAGGCTTTACAGTCCCATATTGAGTAAACAGTTGTTAGATTTCAATAAATAACTTTTTTAATCTACATTAAATAAGCAGTTAAGCATATTTAGGATACTTGTGTTTTTCAGAATGACTTCAGTCAGAAAGTCCTGGGTTGTAATCTCAGTATTTCTCTAGTTTAATAGGGTTGTGCCTGCTCGTGTCTGTCTCCTCTGCCTCAAATCCCCTGCCTCGGTGCCGCAATCTCAGCTGTTTACGTCCATGAGTCACAGTCTTTAAAACCCTCCCCGTTACAACAGCCCCAAGGAGCAGGGAGTGCGTTAGCCCTATTTTACAAGTACAGAATTAAGGCACAAAAGAGCAAAGTGATCTGTTCAAAGCCAGGCAGGGAGCCTGTACCAGAGCAGAACAGGAGCTAACGAAAGATCAAAAAATACTCTTCTAAAAATAAGGCTTTGAAAGTCTCTAAAGGAAATGTGCCTCTAACAAATTGCTGTGTTACGATCAAAAATGCAATTAGTCGTATGCTGGTTTAGTCACTGACATTGGTAAGGAATATACAAATGTCCCGCCATCCCCAAAACCTAATGGCCGTTTCCATCCATTTGCTGCTTGTGTCCGGGCCGGGGGTGCGGGGCTGCGGGAGGGATGGCAGAAGGTGGCCGTCACCAAGCCACGATGGCTGTCACCAAGCCGCGGTGGCTGTCACCAAGCCACAATGGCTGTCACCAGGCCGCGGTGGCTGGCAGGCAGCTCTCACCTGCACTGCCCCAGGAGACTCTTTCTGGGCCGGCACAAGAGAAAGAAGAGGTGTAATCACCCCGTAACCATGGCAGGGGATAATTTAGGACTCATTTAACCTGTGTATGAAGGTTGCTCTCGAGCTTCCCGCGGCTCCGGGCAGCCCTGGTGCTGCTGC
>JAHREE010000364.1:390942-407139 GCA_033628505.1 Tringa tobata | reverse complement strand
CCGCCCACGGCTGGACCAGCCCCTCCCGGAGATGCTGCTGTGTCTCTGCCCGCAGCCTCCCCGGGCAGGCGCTGCCATGGCTTGTCTCCTGCTTCATCTGGGGCCGCGGGAAGGTGCCCCTGAGCCCGGGCTGGCTCCCAGCGCGGTGCCACGGTGCCACGGTGCCACGGTGGAGGAGACGCCTGCTTGCTCCTGCCTAAGGGTCAGGCCGGGGAGGCAAAGGCTCCGCTCGGCATCTCCGCAGCCGGCGCGGGAGCCGGGGCTCTGGGCCCTGGTGTTCCTGGGGGCAGGCTGAGCCTCAGACTTCCAGCAGGAAATCTGTCGGTGTCAAAGGCACTTACAGAAAAGGGTCTCTCACGTCAGGGATATTTTTATCCCTCATGACACCATAAAGCACAAGATTTAGCAAAAGGGCATGGAAGAAATTTTCTTTACTTATTGCTTAAATGAAGGACAGCTGTTTCTGTGAACTTGTTACAAAATTAAATGTCACAACCTGGCGAATCTTTGCACCAGGAGATAGCAAAAAGCCCCACAAGCCTGGTGGGGGGGGACAGGGGAGAGGAGGGCTTGCTCTTCCGTGGCTCTTCTTCCCAGACTCCAGCACAGTAGAGAAGAGGGTTTGATTTTCAGTAATTCAGGACAAGAGGTTCACATTTTGTGGGCTGTTTAAATTCAAATGTAGCCAGGATGATCTATTCTGTTAGTTCATTAGTGTCAAGATGCTGCTTCCTGCCTTTTTGCTGGCACCAGGCACTGATAAGGCTCTAACCTTTGCTGCAGCCTCTGGATCCTGCTGCAGTACCAGCACAAATAGTTTATTTCTTATTATCTTATTTGATTAGTATCTGATGGGTGGATGGAAGTCATGAATATCCCTCCTCGGGTATGTAGGTCAGAGAAGGAAGTCTGTGCCGCTCGGGAAGGCAGGACAGGACCAATTATCAGGAGTCAGACAGCAAAGCAAACGGGGGGTGCCTGGGCACCGGGCAGAGGTGTGCCCCGTGGCTGTGGGTGTGCGTGGCCTTTCCTCCCCAAAGCAATCTGAGGGGCATGAGGCAGACCGTGGCCGTGCTTCCCTTCCTTCCTCTTCCTGAGCTCCCACACTGTCCCCAGTCCCATCCCTCGCCTGTGGCTTAGTGGGACTCTTCTCTCCTGGCACCATCTAAGGGCGTCCCATGGCTACTCTGTGTCATGATTAAAAGGAAGATATTTTTGAAGCTACTCTTAGATGTTGCACCATAGTTGCCTTAAGTTTTTTTATTTTCCCCCACAAAGACTATTTGACTTCCTCTATTGGCTGTGGGTGCTGCACCAGGTTCCCCACCTGCCAGCAATGACCCTGGTCCATTAGGCCAACCTCTCCATCAGCTGTGGTGGAGCTCAGTCGTTAGCCTGTAATTACAGCAAGGACAAAATGGCTGGAAGAAACAGAATGCATCTGCAAGGGGAACAGAGCACCTCGTGGGACCGGAGCTCTGTCTCGGTGCTGCTACACGGGTAAGTGCTGTCCAGTCTTATGGGGGGGGGGGCACTGGGCTGAACCCCAGGGGCGCCGTCTGCAACTGGCCTTCCCTTGGGAGGGGGATTCCTAGCGGGGTAAGTTAGGGATGTGTTCAGGAGCCTGTGGTTGTTGAAGGACAATCAAAGGTAGCGGAAGGGCTTTGGTGATTTGTTGCAGGGATGCTAAAAATACAAGATATTTGCCCAGTTCCCCACCGCTGTGAAAATAGCTTTAATGTGGTAATTCATCATTTCATAGTATATCAATTAGTGCAAATTCTCTGCTGTATTTATAACTTATGAACATAGTGTTCTGTTTAGAAGCAGTCATTTGGTTATTCCTACTTTGTTAGGAGGGTATTTGGATGCGTTAGAGTCTCATGCTGCCTTGTTTACAGTGAATGGATGTGGTGTTTAGGGCTCTGTCTGTGGCACAGGTAGCACTCTGATAGTTGTGTACATTTTACAGTTGTTTATATACATAAAAAATCTCAGTTCTCTCACCTCCAAATAAAGCTGTATGTTTATGGATGTTCTAAAGACTATGAATGTAAGGCTTGTTATTTTTGAGTATGAAAAGGAACTGAACTGCTTGCAAGATTGGAAAAAATGTTGAAATTATTAATATCTGGGGGAAAACGCTGATTGACAAAGGACCTTTTCAAATAAGATTCATGCTTCAGAGCAGCAGCAGAAGTATGAACCTTGTAGAGAGACGTAAGCATTACTATAGCTATGGCATTTTCCCATGCTAATGAAGAAAAAGAGGCTTCTCTTTATTTTTTTTAATGGTATCTAAACTGGTTCATTTGAATTAGCTACATCCACATGCATTTTGTTTAGATTTATATGTATCAGGTGTAATATAACGACAATCAATGTGAGTTATGGGGCCCAGTGCTCACATTACTGAGATTCATGTGCTGAAGTCGTCTCCTAAAATACCAGGGAGTAAATACAGCGGGGCTGGCAAATGCGGATTTCTGGGACTTGAGTGCCCTCTACTGAAACGCTCCGGGTAGCCCTTGGCTCTGACGCCCGGCGCTTGATTGATGGGCTGCTAAATTAAATGTAAGCCTGCGGTTCACAGGTTCCCCCATAATGGAGAATCCCTCCTTCCGTCCTCTCCGTCTGATCCTGCGCTCGCTGCTTCTCCCCTCTCTTCTTGTAACGCTCTGCTTTTCCTTCGACTCCTCCCGCAGCTCCGCGTGTGCCACAGCACCCTTTCTGGTGTTAAATGGCAAGTTTAGATACAGAAAGGATTCCTTCAGCACTAATCATCCGGGGAGCAGTAATTGCGCTGACGAGGGCTGGGCCGGGGAGCGTGGGGCTCTGCAGGGCTTTGTCCCTCTGGAAGGCGCTGGGTCCTTGGGAGGTGATGGTGCCCCCACGCTCCAGGAGCTCCCGCAAACAGCGAGAAAACACATCTGCCCCCACAAACTGACTGTAATTTAGTGTTAGATTTTTCCTTGTTGTGGAGGAGAAGAGGAAGAATTTCCACCTCCTACTCAGCATTTCATCATGGATGGGAAGGTTGTGTGTTTCCCGTTCCTCGCCCGCAGCCCGGGCTGGGGTTTCTCTGCGGCCGCAGCGCGATGCCCCGCTCCCGGGGGGGATGGAGGCACCGGAGGGTCTGCCATCCCCACTGTGGGACCAGGGATGGTGCCAAGAAACCTCTGACATGTTGTACCACACAGTGCCCAACAGAAGATTTCAATGTCTGGAGATCTCCCACTTCTTGGCTTGTCCCGGGGTTTATCCTCCCTGGTGGTTGGGGGCAGCGCGGGGTCTGGGGCTCTCTGCTCCCAAAGCCCTCGCTCGGCCGGGGAAGGGGCTTTTCCTGCAATCCGTGTTACAGAGTAATGCTCCTGGAAGAGTTGTTGCTGCACTACACTGCATATATTTGTGTTGGAACATACTGTGGTGTAATAGCTGGTTTGAAATGTATCCAGTTCTGCTGAATATATTACCGTGGAAGTCAGGCAACCGCACTGGGAGAGTGCGAGCTCCTGTCAAACCGGGGAGCAGAAGCGCTCTGCAGAAGCTGTGAAATCGAGGAGGGAGTTGGGACCAACTGCTGCTCTCCCCGTCTTGGGCAGGGGTGTGTGCGGGGGGCTGGTGCTGCAGGAAGATTCCCACCAGAGCCCTGTGTGGGGGCTGGGGGGCTGGGGGAGAAGGTTCAGCCACCCCGACGCTGGGAGGGTGGCATCCGTGGCCAGCTCTCACGTTGAACCCCCGGCAGCAGGACCCTCACTGGGCACCTCCCCAGCAGGGACTCCTTTGATCGGCCTCCTGTTTTGAAGAGGTCTTGGGTTTGAGGCTGGAGAAGGGCTGGTACTTACCCTGGGAGCCCAGGCTGGGCGCTTCCTGGCACCTGAGGCAGCAGAACGGGGAGCTCATGAAGAGCTGCCCGGCCCTTGGGATGTGCCATGGTGCTGGCGAGTGGGCACCCAGCCGTCCCAGAGCCCGGAGGGTGAGGGTGTCCTGCTGGGTGTGGGGCCACGCGTGGTCCCTGCTGCTCCTCAGCCTGGCACAGCAGCAGGCAAACTGTGCCATTGTAGTGTGTCTTAGAGGCTGAAAAGGGCAACAGGAAGCAAATGAATAAGTAAGACCAGTTTAAATTATTATCTTTATCACACCACGTGCTCATCCCCTGACAGGAGAGAAGCTGTTTTGGCCAGTTGGCTCCGTCAAGTGCTCCCTTTTCTGGGCTGCAATATAATCTTTTGAACTAGGCTGAGTGGAAATACATATTTGTGTCAGACAGCCTTTGCATGTATTTTTTTCATCCTCTTTCTGCAGAGGTAGGAAATCATCTTTTTTTTTCTTTAAAAAAAAAAGCCCTCTATCTTTAGGATTGGTGGGAGAAGCCATTTGCAACTGATGGGTGTAAATTATGCCTGCTTAGTCAGACAAGAAAATTAGAGACTGCAGAATTAGACTCTGCTTGCAATTATCTTTACATGGAACCAGTTTACAAAAAAATTTGGTATGTTCCTTGGCTTTCTGATAAATTCTTACACGATTTATTTTCAACTTGCCAGCCTCCAAGTGTGGTCCATTGTACGAGACCCAGGAAGGGTACCTCCTTTTTCCTCCTGTACCGATGTACCAACTGGCTGAGCAGAAGGTTGGTCACCTGCCAGCCTGTGAGTGCACAGGGCACTTTACTACCCGCATGTCTAATTACCCATGCAAAGATTTGGAATGAGTTGTTAATACCTTTTTTTTTTTCTATACACATGCAAAGGGCAAGAAAAGAGCACGTTATTTCAAATGCCTGTTAAAATCGGACTTCAGTGGAATTATGCTGGGAATTAATTTGGCCAGCTGCAGCCTGTCTTTTTTCCCAGTCCCTCTGTAAACTCAGGCCTGTTTCCAATTCACAGCGACTCTCTCGGTTGTTCCAGCACATTCGGAGAAAGTTTAGATGTTGGGCTGGATCTGGCTGTACCTATTCCGAACAAAAGGCAGGATGAGGCATCGCCTGTCAGTGGAAGATCCGATGTGCTGGGGATAAGGAGGTTCCTGCCTCGGGAAGGGCGTAGGATGCCCAGGAGAAAAGGGCTTTCCCTTAGCAGCAGGCAGTGGCCACGGGGAGGGTGCTGTGTTATGTCATGTGGGGAGGATGATGTGTGGAAGCAAAAAAAGGATGTGCCTGTGGGGGGGAAAAAACATCCTGGCCCTGAGCTCCTGTGGATCCCACCTTTGGGAAAGGGTGTATGAGGGTGGGGAGGAGGAGGTGCCCCATCATACTCTGAGGAGACTTGGGGGTCTGGGATGGTCCTTGTATTTATCTGCCATCTGTAAGTCTGAACTCTGCATCGTTACTTGGGGACACACCCCCCCCCCCCCCCCCAAAACATTTCTGTATAAAACGTTGTATTTTGGTTCCATTGTAACATTGACGAAACACACTTTTCCCGCTATCCTGCCTGGACAATGAATTAGTAATTCATGACCCTCTCAGGGCTGGGGGTGGGCAGCAGCTGAGAAACCACTCAGATTTTCCTGCCCAGTTTTTCAAAGCTTCTGCGTGTGACCAGACTGTTCCGTTGCAAACCAGGCTGCCCGTCCCCCAGCAGGACGGGACAGACACCAGCAGTGGGAGAGGGGAAGCCCGTGGCTCCGAGGTGCGGGGTCCTGCCTCCCGCAGCGTGTCCCGTGGCCGTGGTTTGAGCTGATGTGAGACTCCTTTTAAAACCAGTGCTGCACCGGGCCACTGCGGCAGTTAAAGACTTGTTATTTGTGGCTGTCAGTGCCTGGGCACGAGGTTAATTTTGGCGCTTTTCAGCTTAGCAAGCAAAGAACAGCTTGGTGGTTTATCCTTTGGAAGGGGGCTGTGCAGCGCGTTGTATTTATGGATGGAAAGGGGCGTGTGGGAGGCTTCCTGTGTACGCCGCGGTCCTACTCACAGGGAGAGAGAAATGCTGCTTTATATTATCTTTTTTAAATCTGATGTTTATTTGGTATTTTAAAGGTGTTAAGAAAACAGAGAAAATGAATTCAAAAAGATAGAAAACAAATTGGATTTTGAAATGTAACTCGCAAGACGCTCTCTGGTTTTCCCAGTTCTCCCAAGCTGCCCCAGTGACTGGGACACCCCCACTCCTGGGACGGCCGTGCCGGTGCCCGGCTGATGCTGAGGGGACACACCGCTTCTCCCGGCAGTGCCTGGTGCCACCAAGCAACTCCAGCAACTGCTGGCCTCACCGCGGAGAGGCTGAACACAGATGTGTCTCGGGCTGTGCTGAGTTTGCCCTTTTTTGTAAAGCGTTTTCAGAGGCTTCCTTTGGCTGTGCAGCAGATGCAGGGCTCAGAATTCACCCCGGGTTTCCAGGTGACTCGGTTGTGCTCGTACTGGGAGAGCTGGAGGGGTTGGGATGCCCAGGTTGCCCAGAGAAGCTGTGGCTGCCCCATCCCTGGAGGGGTTCAAGGCCAGGTTGAAGGGGGCTTGGAGCGACCTGGTGTGGTGGGAGGTGTCCCTGCCCAGGGCAGGGGACTAGGTGGCCTTTAAAGGTCCCTTCCAACCGAAACTATATTCTATGATTCTATGACTCTCTGAATTCATTAATATTTTGTCTCCATTCTTTCATGCACCTGGAAAGAATATAGAATTTATCTTTTAATTACTAGTAATTCTCAGTTGTGTCCTGTTTGGCACCACAGAGGGGGACCGGCCTGTGGCATCTTGTGGGCAACCACTTGCTGGTTTGGTTTCTCTCCCCAGTTCAGCCAAAAGGGCTCCCAAGTGCAGGTGGGGGAAGGAAGTTACGAACCCCCTTGTGAATTTTTGGCTGATTTCCCACTGGGGACACCCGGTCCCTGGCTCTGATGCCCAGAGGTAGCTCAGGAGGTGCCCCAGACAGGATTTAGTTATTTCCTTCTTGTGGCTCTAAATTTGAATCTGAAATACCCTGTTTAAATTTCATCACTGATATTTCTGTGTATCTCTTCTCTTTGGTGATGAAACAGAAGAATAATATTTTTAAGCAGGTCTTAGTACCAGTAAAACAGAGCTGATGCCACTTTCTTTTAGACAGTGTATGCAAAATCTTCCCTAGATTGTATCTGTGCTCTGTCCAACTTTCCACTTCAGGGTGGGAACATGACTTGCAAATTGAAACCTGATATAAAAACCCAAGGAAAAATAACGAGCTTCTCTTTATAGTTTATTTCCATGAATTTCTATGGGAAGCTTTTGCTTTTTTTCAATTATAAAGAAAAAAAAAAACAGAACAGTGTCCAGTAAACACTGGATATTTAAAGTGTTTGTATACAGAGAACTATTTTGTGTTGGCTTTTTTTATATATGAAAGCAAAAAGTGAATAATTTTGTGTAACTATTTTTGTTTTATGAGCATTCACTGGGGGAAGGGAGAGCAAAGTCTTGCATTTCATAACATTTTTATTTGGTCAAAATCCTACTTTTTTTTTTTTAATCCCCAAGGCACTTCAGTGCATCTGAGACTCTGGCTGTGGTGACACCTGCTTTGTCCCAGGACATGGGGAGGCTGGTGCTGTGACGCTGGGCTGTGTGACCGCTTTTAATAAACGAAGGCTAAAAATCAATCGGTTGGTGCTTGTCTGCACGTTACCTTAGGGAACAGGGAGGTCACAGAATCACAGATGTTAGGGAACAGGGAAGTTGGGTGCCTTTGTGTTATGATTGGAAGCGAATATATATCTTTCCCAGAAAGCAATGACAATTCTCCTCCAATCCTTCCACGTGTTTCCGTGCAATGAAGAGGGCAGGAGTGGAGCGTGGTGGCTCTGCCCCCGAGCGCCCGCATCCTTCTCAGATGCTCGCTGCGGGAGGATGCAATTACATACCATCGTGTTAACAGTTTAAAGATCAAGTAAGGAGTAGTTTGACTAGAGATTAAATATAAAGATATCCATTTATGAATTAGAAGAAAAAAGCCCTCCAAGTAGATTAAAGTCTTGCAGAACTGACTAATAAATCAGCTGCTGGCAAAGCGTGGCAGCCTGGTCTGCTTCTCTGAAGTGGCGATGGACACTTTCAATAATGTTTTACAATTCAGGGCTACATGAGGACGAGCAGAGGGGCAGCACACCCCCGGCTCTGTGGTGCTGGTGGAAGGGGCTGGGGAAGGAGCACATGCTGGTATTGGGGTGGGAACCCCAGGGACCCCAGCCCTGCTGGTGGAAGACCGGCGAGGGGAGCACCCTGAAAAATAGGTACTGAGTCTGGGCTGAGACCTGCCGGGTGGAGGAGGGAAATGCTGTGGGCATCTGGGGTTGCAGGGAAAAGCTTGGAGCTTTGCTGGTGTGTGGTGGCTCGTTGTCTGTGTGGCAGTGACGAGCAGCAAAGCTGTGGCACCATCACAGACCAGCGCTCCAGCCGCCTGCGCGCTGCCCGAGGAGCTTAGAGCCTCACACAGGGGAATAGGGTGGTGATTTTAATTTTCATTTATAATTTCAGTTCGTTAGCTTAAACTGAGAGCTTTTCTGAGGCACGGACCGCATTTTAGTGCTGGCCTTTCAAGACAGGGATGAAGGGACATTCCTCTCTCAAGGTGGTGACAGGTCAGCTGTGGTCTGCGATGGGGATGAGCTTGGGAAGCAAATGCTCCTGAGTTTCTTGGGAAAACTCGCCCTTTACTGCAACCAGTAACAGAAATTGTGCTCTTCTGGAAAAAGCCAAATGCACCTCATTGTATTTACTGCAATTAAGTAGGTAGGTGAAGGTAACTAATAAGCCATGAAAGATTTGGAATGGATTCCTTGGAGAGGGAAGATGCTGGGAAGCTCTGCTGCTTCTGGGGCTGAATCTTCTCATATGAGTTCAGCGAAGGGTCTGTGATGCTGCCTTGACTTGCTCCTTAACTCGCATCAAAGCAAAACCCACCGCTGTATCGTCTTCATAGCAAAACAAAACCACCACGTTACGGCTTTAGCAGAGGATTGTGATCTGTCCTTCAGGCACAGGAGAACAGCAGGAGCACTTTTTTTTTTTTTTTGAAAGAAAAGGCTTTGGTGAATTTGACTTGTGTTCATGTGCCATGACACTGCAGCTCGGAGGTGCCTAATGGAATAGCTGGAGCTTTGATCTGGTCCTTCCTGGGCAATGAAGTGTATGTATGTCAGGGAGCCCTTGCAGACGCACAGCAGAAGTGGGTTCTGTGATTACTGAAACATCAAATCCTTGGGATTTTTACACGTTGGTTGCATTGCTCTGCATTACCCTGGTGGGAAAATGGACCTTCCAGAACTACATGCAGCCACCACTCGACAAGAGATGTCACTCGAGCAGCAACTTATTGCTTTTACTGGGGGTGCACTTCTAACAGCCGAGGCTCAGGGGTGGGAGACAGTGGGATTAATTGCTGGTTCAGGGAGTAAACAGCTCTAGGTGAAGTCAAGGGTGATCAACCTCAGCTAGACAGTTGTTTCCCAGGAGATGCTGAGGGAACCTCTTGCAATAAATTGCTTTGGATGTTTGAGTATAGACCTTTTATAAACTCAAATGCTGCCCAGGACACTTGTGTCCTTGCACTGCTGCTGTGCCCTCAATCACTGAATTGTTCAAGGTCATAAGAAGAGCCTGTAGTAATCCAGAATTAAATCCAGTTTGTTCAACTGCTGTAATTTTATCTTTGCACCCAGTTCTCGGAATGCTTTCTCCGCTCTGTCCTGCGGGGCGCTCCCGGGCCTGACGCTGCTCCGGTGCCTCGGAAGCATCTCGAGCAATAAGGAGACGCAAATAGGTTATTTCTGCAGTTGTGCTCTCAGAACCTGCTGAAAGACAAAGAGCACGGCGCTGAGAGCCGCTGGCAAGCAATGCACTCAGGCCCCTATTAAAAACAGCAGAACAAGTTTAATCTCTGGATGGTGGGGAATTTTGCATTGTCAGCATTGTTTGATCCAAGTTTTAGAGGCAAAATTGAAATCATTCTTCACTGGGCTCAACACATTGATCTCTAGAAAAGAACACTTGTAAATAACCTCCTTGAGAACGTGTCACCCTCTTTCTCCTCAAAACCATACTCCTCCCTGAAAAGGGCAATCCCCAAGGATGCTCCAAAAGCAAGAAGGGGAGAATAAGCAGAAATGGCTTCAGGGGATTTCTCTCTCTCTCTCATTCCTCCTCCTCCAGTCCACCCCTGAGTACACATCACATGCTCCACATCACAGGCTATTAATAAGGAAAAACACTGATGCTTGCATTTTCCCCTTTCCCAAAAAAGGTTGACTCACTTTCCTAAATGGTTTGTCTTCTCTGATGCTCGAGAAGGTGCTGGGTGGGAGGGCTGCAGACCCACAGATGGTGGACAGACAGGCTGCTTGGGCTGTGCTGAAGCTGATGCCTCGTCGTGCAGCATCCTGTCTCTCACGCTTTCCTGTGTCCCGTGTCAGCGAGGTGTCTTTCATGCTTCCTGTATGAAAAGTCATCTTCTTGTTCGTGCTGTGTTTGCTGTTGATTTTATTCCTGGCTGTGCCAGGTGTTCCTGCAGACGGCCGTGAGGGCTCTGTTCTGCCTCCCTTATCCCCATCAAGGACTTGTCTTTTTCCCACCATGTAAAACCAGAAGCACAAGGCCCAACCTCTGTGCTCCACCACTTCAGTAGAGGTTAATTAACGTTTCCCCTTACCTAGCAGCAGTCCCAACTGCTGCCACCTCCTGTTCTCCAAATCCTTGTCCCTTTTTGTGCGCTCTGAGTAGCCACAGTCTTGTTTGTGACACGTCCCTGCTCGCGCTGTGCGGGAACGGGAGGGACCCGTCATCCCCCGGGGACGGATGCGGTGCCCCGGGACGGATGCGGTGCCCGGGTGCAGGGATCTGGGTGGGGATTTACCTTCCCCTCAGTGCTGATCGAACATTTCCCATGGATGTCAGCAAGGTCGTTTCAGTGCAGCCTTTGGGGGGGAGAACAAATGATCATCTTCTCTCAGGATCAATAGGACATTTTGGGAATATCCTCAATGGAGAGGAAAAGCAGCTAATGTTAGACTTGCTCTAAGCACAATGTTTCCCTGGCAGGGTTAGGTAGATTTAGGGTGTCTAACAGCCAGAGTGATAGTGATACATGTGATAGTAATAAAGTGATTATTTATTTTTTTTTCCCCCTCACCAAATGAGACATAATGATCACTCAGCATTTGTAAATTGCACTGAAAATAGAAAAGTTTGTAATTGGGAGATCTAAAAATTGCTATTTTTGAATTATCCCAGGGTAGTTTGTTGAAATGGCTTGTGGCTGTGTGTGTGTCCTGCCTGTGCTGCTGCAGCTTCTGTTCGTGGCTGCAGGAGCTGCTGGCACTGGCGTGACCTGGGTGGGATTGATCTTGCGAGATGCTGAGTGCTTTGGATTAGATCTTCAAGTATCTTTTGACTTCAATAAGTTGATTCATTACCTTCAGCTTAAGAACGTGTTTAAATGGTTTGCAGAATTGAACCTAGCCAACGTGGTTTTCAAATTAGATATATTTCCATGGGTGGTTTTTTTCTTAGGTCTATTGGGTTTGTAATGGGTTTGAAGGGATGCTGTGGGTGTTGCTGTGACCTGCGTCAGAGCAGAGGCTGGGGGAGTCCACCCAGTGGCTCTGCACTGGTTAACCGTCTCTTTCTAAATACGTATGCTTCCACTTGACTGTAATTTTCCTGTAAGGAGAAAAAAAAAAAAATCAGTGTTAAGTAATGGAACAAATTCACAGGAAAAGCATCTTTAACGGTGACAGGCATTTAATTCCTGCTCTGCTCTGGATGAGGAGGAGGTTTCCTCTCACCCTTCTCATCCGATACAGACAAATGGCTCTGACCGGGGAGGGAGCCAGGGCTCTGCTCACTGAGGGTTTTCAGTAGTGACACGTAGCATTTGATTACATGTTGTTCCAAATTTAATGTATTCCAGCTTTTCTATTGATCTGGAAGGATTGTCTGAGATGAATGGGGGGGATAGAGGATGTTTGTACTAGGGAAAAACAAATTATTATTTTTTTAAATAAAGCTGTGTCTGTATTTGAAAATTAAAATGGGAATGTGCTTGTCCGTGTCTCCCCAGGCTGCGTTGTGGGGGCTGGTGTGTGTGCTGACCCCCCCAGTGCTTCCTCGCTGCCGGGGGAGCCCCAAAGTCAGGGTGTTGAGGGCAGTTTGGGTGCCTGTCCCAGGGCTGCTGGCTGTGGCCCCAGCAGGGTGGGAGGAAGCCCAACGTGCTGTGGCCAGTGGCCAGGGCCAGCAAGTCTCTGGCTTCTCCTGGGAACCCTTCGGGAACCAGCAGAGAAGTATGTGGCTGAGGATCCCGGCGTCTAAAGATCAGGGTGAATAGGTCCAGGAAAATGCAAGCGGGAGATGAAAGAGAAGAATACATGATTTGGAAACAGAATGAAGTCATCTTTAATGAAGCACTTCAAAAATAGCTTTGTCACTTTTACCCACAAAGGAAGTTATTGTGGCAAAATTACATTATCATCTCGTGCTGGTTTTAAAACCCAAGCTGAGCCTCCTGGGGAAAAGTGACTGTAAAAAAGCTCTTTGTTTTTTCCTTGAAAAAAACCCAATGCTGTGAGGATGTGTGTTTTCAATCAATGGGGACTCATAACTAATGGATCAGAAAAGTTTAGGAGCCAACAACAAACTGAAGGCATTAATAACAGTTGCTTTCAAGTCAATGGAATTGATCAGCAAATTCAGTTTATTTCTGAATGATCATTGTAGAAAAGTGGAAAGCAAACCGATATTTAAAGATGTACCTGCAAGCAATAATACATGATTGCGGGCCGTGGCGAGCTGGGTAGCAGAAAAAGGGCTGGATGACATAATGGATCATTCATAATTGTCAGCCAAATTGCATAGCTGGTATTGAGCTTTAAAAAATGAACCAGAAGGAGCATTTCTTATTGATTTTTGTTTCGTTAGAAACAATATGAGGCTGCCCCAAAGAACTGGGAACAGGCTGCAATTGATTCTCTTTCCTTTTGAGCAAATTCCAGTAGAATTTGAGATTTGATTTTCATTTAGGATTTATTAATGCTTTTTCTTTCTCTTCTACTTCTCTGTTAGTGTAGGAGATGTTGGGAGCCGGACTGAAACTTGGGGAAAGTTTATGGCAAAGAGCACAAGCTCCACTGAAACTGGGTATTTCACAGATTCTCTAGAGAAGGGGCGGGGTGGGGGGGGAATATCCAGAGTCCAATATGAATTTTAGAGGCCAGAGACTACTGATTTTTGGCAGGGAGGCAGGGTCTGCTGCAACCAGCTTCCCAGTTCATCTCTGCTCCTCTGCCAAGCACTGAGGGTATCTCTGGTTCCTCCTTGCTGTCCCTCCTCTGCTGGAGATGCTGTGAGATACCAAGCCCTCGGCTGCAGACAGCGCTCCCCAGCTCAGAGGTGTAGCTCTGAAGTGATCGTTAGGCTTTTACAGGAAAATGCCCTTATTTAAACTGTGTTACTGTAGGTGTTGGCTTCAAGGGGGTTTGTTGGCCACCACAGACTGTGAACCAGAACACCGGGGGGTTTCTCCTGGGAGGACTCGTGCTTTGCACAAACTCAGGAGGAGTGTTGGAGCTGGGGGTTTCTGTGTGTGCTTGGCTGTCCCTCCCCAGAGCCAAATAACGATGTTACAGCTTCCATTTGTGTGACTCATTTCACATACTTTCTTCTAAACAGATCTATTTGCTCTTCCATCCCTCTGTTGGTGGATAATAAACACAGCCCCTCATCCATGAAGGTTACACAGCTATTCTTCCTCCTCCAGCCCACAGGCAAAGCCTGTAAGACCCGGTATTATTTAAGGTCCTTCTTACATGAGAAAGAGATGTAATCACCCTTCACAGGTGAGGTACTCCGAGGGGATTCATCTCGCGTTATTCTACATTAAACTGGTTTGCTTTAAATTTGTAGAGCCTGCTGTTTGGGGAGGGCAGGGGACGAGGGAGAGCTGCTGCGCTTGGCGGTGGGGCACAGACCTGCCTGTGACAGGGACACTGACTCCCCGGACCGAGGAAGTGACTCCTCACCTCTGTCTGTACTGAGGAAATGGAAGAGGGCTCTACAGAAATGAATAGTAATTTTCCAGAATTGAATTGAGCAGTCACTTGTATAATCTCTTCCATGAGATGACACGTGAGACAGTGCCTGGAGTGGGGGCTCACAAGGAGTCGAGGTGCAGGGGCTCTGCAGAGGCTTCGGTTCCTGGGGATGCTCTGCTGATTTAGTAAGTTCTAGCAGCTGCTGCCTCTAAATCTGGGTGACATGGGCTGGAGAGGTGCTGGCAGCCTGAGCTGGCCCATGGGCCACCTGTGGTGAGGGGACCTGTGTGTCCCGTTGGTGCCAGCCCTGGGGCTGGGGCAGAGGCAAGTTCACCCCGGTCCTTTCCCGTCTCCTCCAAACCCTCCATGGGGCTGGAGAGGGGTGCTCAGCAGTGGTGCTGGAGGTGAACTAAAATAACCCCAGCTCCAAAAATGTGAAACAAGCACCAGTTATTTTAGATGAACTTTGGAAGTGTTTGTATCTTTCTTTCTAAAATACTTACCTGCTGCCAATAGAAATATGATGTCAAACCAGATTTTATTTTTTTTTTTTCCTTTTGCTTCCCTGGCATCCCCTGCAGGGTGGTGTGGCCCTAGTTAAGGGGAGCTATAGCATCTGCCACTGTGCTGGTTATCAAAGATTTGACCTTGGGGCCAGAATGGCCATTACCAGGTGCCATGTCCAGGGCTGGTCCTTGGGGGTCCAGCTGTGGGTATCGAATGCCAAGTAATAAGGCAAATCTAGAATAATATCTACATGTTTCTGTTTTATCAAAATAACAGATGTGCTTCAGCTCAGCCCTCCAGAGGATCAGGCTTCTCTTAAAGCACTGATTTGTAAGGGTTTGTTTTTTGGATCCTCCTGTTAACAGTAAAGATTCAGAACTGCAAAATAATCGCAGGATCAAAATTACTTGCAAATACGCCGAGGCCTGAAGCTGCTGCAAGTTGGTCAGATTTACATACATCATATGGCTAAATAATTTGAGCTAAATAGATTAGCATGTTATGCTCCTGATGAAATGATCCTTAAATATACCACGGCCTCGTGCCAGGGGTAAAAAACTTCTTTTACTGCCAGTGACATTCAAGTGACAACGAAAGCGGAAAAACACCTGGAGGTGTTGCTTTTACAGATATTTTAAAAAAAATCCAGATGTTAGAATATTACCATGAGCCAAGGAAGAAAAAGCAGAGGAAGGTGCTTGTGGTTTTGATTTAGGTTCTGTCCCACGGAGCGGGCAGAGGAGCCCCAGCAGCTTTTCCCAGTGTTGGCAGATGGATGAGCTCTGCCGGCACCGGCTCCACGTGCCCTGGGCAGGGACAGGGTCCCACGGCACTGAGCTCACCCACCACCGTTTCTGCACACAAACACAAGTCCCTGGGTGCCGAGATCAAATGTAAACAGCTACTCATTTGCAGCCTTTAAGGTCAAGCATCTGCTTCTGTGCTCGACTCATATAAATGATGGTGCATGTGACTTGGGCCCAAAGCCTGCTCGTTTGTCATTTAAAAATACATAAATATAATTTTTGTTGATTTTTTTCATGAATGTCACTTCATTAGCAGCGCCTGTCACAGATGTTGCAGTTAAATACCTCTATATACATAAAAAGCTGCTCCTGGCAGCTTTCATGGAGGGGACAGAGTTAAGAAAAGGAAACCTTGTTCTTCAGGATCCCTGTTGTGCTCTGGAGACGGGTGTGCAGGTGGGATTTACCCCAAAATGACCCAGCACAGTGTCTATAGGTGATTGGAAGAAACTGTCTCTGTTTAATTTCATCTGAAGAAATTGCTCCTTCACGTTCCCCTGGGGGGGACCCAGCGGGCGGTGGGTCTGTGAGTTCCCATTGGTGTGGGTGTCAGCGCTCCCCAGACTGGGAACGGGCAGTCTTGGCCTCAGTCCTTCTTTGGGAGGACACAAATGTACAGATTTCAATTGTGTGTGTGTGTATGGGGGGGTGCCCCCAGGAGCGCAGGATGCAACGGTGTTGGGGGGCATCGGGCTGGGGGTGGGGGAGCAGCTCTTCTTCACCGGTTTATTTTACATGGAGGCTTTTGCTGAAATGTTCTCCTTTCAGCACCATAACTTTAATACATTTTATAGGGAGCTCTTTTATGTGTCAATAAAAAATACAAAAGCAGTGCTGGTGCTGCGGGGGCTGTGGGCTGAGGGAGAGCGTGGCTGTGGCTGCGGGGCTG
>JAHREE010000364.1:340285-381942 GCA_033628505.1 Tringa tobata | reverse complement strand
GCACGGGAAGGCACCTTCCTGGGTTTGTGCTGGTGGGTTTCTCTCCTTGATGCTCGTTCCATCTCCAGCCATGAAAGGGTTTGTCCTTTCTGAAGGCAGCGTGTGTATCACTGTGTGTCTTCTAATAGGAAAAGCAATATCTGTAAAAATTCATAATGGCTGCGGTAATCTTTCTTTTCCATGAGAAGCTGGTATTAATAAGGAGTGTCACAAACTATGAATTTTATTGTAGTGATATTCATTATATGTGATATACGGAGAGAAAACGTGATGCAGCAAGTGCAATGAATTGTATTTGTTGCAAAGACTGGAGCTAAGTGGAAATAAATTAAGCGTGATGTGTTTTAGGAGGTTCTATGTTCTGTAGCAGGTACAAAAAACTGTCCAAAGATGTTGATATAGAAAAGATTTCTAAGGTGCAAATGGGGATACAAACAAAGAAAAAGAAAAATAAATTCATTTTGATGCAGAGAGACGTATCCTTAGAAGAGGGCTACAGAAAGCAAATATTCCTTCTGTTCTAGAAATTTGCAGAACCAGGATAATTGCTACCTGTGGTTGCTGTGGGAACCAGAACTTTTCAATTCCAGGTTTTAAGAGCATAAAGTCTCAGCCAAATGTGCCATGTTAATGTGACTGCTGTCATATTACAGGAAATCAGCCAATTTGTGGTTAATGTAAACATGTTAGGAAGGGAGAAATTTGTAAAAGTAGAGAATCGGTTGGTGTTTTTTTCTTCAAAGAAAGACTGTGATTTGGCAGTTGGGCTGGAGCCACGGGTTTTGTTCAGAGGCAGAGCTGTTTGAACCCAAAATTGCCTTTTTATGTACCAGGAGCGGAGGGGAGGGCTGGGTCCCTTCGTCCCCTGCGGTGCCCTGTCCCCTCCCCAAGGCCAGTGCTGGTCTCTGCCCCCCCCCCCAGCCCCTGCGGTGGGAGCCCTCACCCTTGCGCTGGGCAGCGCTCTGCCTCGGGCTGTTAGAACAGTGCCTGCTCACACCGAGTATTTGTCTCTTAATTTCCGAAGGAAAAGCAGCAGAGGTGGGGCAGGGACTTGGATGGGAACGGCTCGGGGGCATGGGGAGGTTTGGGGAGGGAGAGGAGCCAGCGGCGCAGCCCAGGAGTGGATGAAGATGGGTTTGGAAGAGCAGAGGCACCACGAGCCCAGCCCCACGGCCCCGTGTCGGTGGAGACCCCGGGCACAGGTCGGGCCAGTGGGTCCCAGGCAGAAGTGATGCTCCCGGGCTTCCAAGGTGTGCGTGGGGCCAAGGGGCAGGGAGCATTTCGTTTATGTTTTGACTGGAAGAAAGTAATCGGGATAAAAGGGCTCCCTGATTAATAATTCAGTCTTGGGGTCTGGTGTTTTTCCATGTGTGCATTGATTGTTCCTGCTCCTCGCTGGGTGCTGTCGGCTCCTCGTGCCGCCGTGCCCGTGGCGTGGGGGATGCTCGCCGGGCACCCGGGGCTGAGCCAGGCAGAGCCACGGGGAGTGACGGGCACTGCCAGACTCACACAGTGGTTTCTCCCCCCCTCGGGACACAGCCCGGAACCATCACAGATACACCTACAGCTCCAGCCTCACCACCGGGTAGCCTTTTATTTTTTGAGGGATGCTTAAAAGAGCCTGTGTCAGCTCAGGGGAAAAAAACACCCCCTGAGGCAGAGTGAGCGCGGGGAGGATCCGGCAGCGTGGGGGGAGCCCCAGCCTGAGACCCCCAGCAGCTGAGCCCTGGCTGGACCCCTCCTCGGGAAATATTACCTGAGAGGCACAGAAAGGCAGCTCCAGCTTAGCTACATCTGCAGTGATGTTTTATTGATTGCGTAGGACCCTTAAGGCAATTTCGTTAGAGCCTGTAAAGAAGGATTTTGGTTTTGTTTCCCTGGATGCTGCTGTTTCCCGGCTGCCACGCTGCCTAGAAGAGCCTTCCTGATTTCTTTTGTGCAGTGCTACAAGCTGCTGGAGTAATTGCTGTAAAATTTGGGCTTGGGTTTTTAGGAGAAGGCAGAAGGAACAGAGCAATTTAGCTAAAACCACTATTCCTTGCATCAATGTTGTGTTTATGACTTCTATAAGCCATGCTTAGGGTTTGCTGTGTCAGCACATTGAGGCCCTCTCTAACTGGGACTTTAGTAGATCAAAAGCAGACTCAAATATTCCTGTGTAAAAACTGACTATGGCAAGTGTACTGCGGTTTACGCTTCCTAATTCTCCGAGGGTATTGCTAAGTGCAGTGGGAATAGGGATTACTGTGCATGAATGGCACAAATTAGAGGGAACACTTAGCTGTGCCTCAAGCTCTGACGCAGAAGATCAGGAAAATAAGCTTTGCTTAAAATAGAAGTAAAGAGGGTCCCGGTGGCCGAGGCATGGCTGAGCCCAAGCCAGTACCGGCGGCATCAGGGCTCGGGCTGGGTGAAGGAGCTCTGGCTGTAAAAGGAGCTCTTGATGCTCAGGAACAAATTTGGGAAGTACGTGGCTTATTTTACGTTCTTTCTGTAAGTGAGGGTTAAAAAGTGTAGCACATCTATTAAATCTTTTTTTTTTTTTCATGTGCGCAGCTTTGCTAGAGGTATTTTATAGAGAGAATAAAACCAAAACTGGTGGACTATTTGATGTTTTCTCTGCACTTTTAAAGTCTCTCAAGTGCACACACCTGCAAAGCCCCCTCCCCGCCGCCCGATGTCCCTCTGGGGAGTGGGTGTCACTGGACGGGGAGCACCCGGTGTGTCCATGTCCCCCGCGCTGGCGGCTGGGATCCCTCTTGGCCCAAGCCTGTTGCTGTTTGAGCCATGGAGTAATGTTTGCTGCCTAATGAAGGCTCTAATTAGTTCTCTGAGCTGTTGTTCTAGTAACGGGTTGAGAATCCAGCACACGCTCATATAGCAATGCTTCTTACTGGATTGAATGGGAAGGATTTTAGGCTTCTAAGTTCATAAACAGACAATGAAAATTCCCAGCGTATCAGAAATACATCAGTGTTTGCATAAATAGCAGGAGTTATTCTAGTAAAAAAAGCAATATTCTTGGCATCATGCTAGGCAAAGAGGGTGCTTTTATCTACTTTGAATAAACGTTCTCATTTTAAAAGGCAATAAGTCTGTGAATTCTTGTGATTGCTTATGAAAGATCTTACAGTACAATTAAAATACTGGCTTTTACTTAATCTTACTGACAAACGATGGACTGTTTATTGAGGAAAGGAGATAACAATGAAGCTTGATGTTATGGTTATTTGGGTATTCTCATTTTCCAGGGAGGGACATCAGACGAGGGGGGGGTTGGCACCCAGCAAACCCTGGTGCTGGCAAAGGCTCCTGCCGATGGGCACCGACCCCTGGCCAGGGCTGGCTGGAAACTGCAGCCTTTTACTGAAAAGGCCGGGAGAAAAGCTTCCCCAGGCTGTTTCCTCCGGGCAGACACAGATCCTCAGAGCAGAAACCTTTCTGCCAGGAGCCGGGAAGGGTCTCGAGTTCCATCCCCCACGGCCACGGGACAAGGTGGGACAAACCTGCCCGTGCACTGAAAGTGAAACATGAAAAGCAAAGATTTATCCTGGGATCATTTAGGCTGGAAGTTAGACCCGTTGAGTCAAAATGGCTTTTTCATTTCTAGCAACTTTACCGCAGAATTTTAAGAAACTCGGGCTTGATGTTTCCTTTAACACTTTCATTAAACACTTTTCTTAAAAACAGGTTTTGGGCCAAAGCAAATCTAACCAGCTTGGGTTTGGAAATCTGGTTTGGATTTTAAACCTGTGATAGTACAACTCTTTCCAAATTCCAATTAACTAGAATTTTTTTTCTTAGTGTGTTGTGTTTTTTTTTTTGTTCTCCCTACAGAAGCGTCTATTCTCTATGCATTTTTAATAAGCTTTATCCTGGGAAAACATGAGAGCTAACTGCAAGTGAAAAGAATAAAGGCAGTTGCTGTGTAGCTCTGAAAATCTGTTAAGTACTGGAAAGCTCATAGTGAAAAGCAAAGCCACGAAGAAATCTTAGCTCTGTTCTTATTAGAAACTGTGAATGAAGATAAAACCTTTTCACAACCCTTGTCTGGCTGAAAAAAAACCTGCAGAGTAACAGTGCTAGATAAACCCATGAGAGCTCTCGTCTGTTGGTGACAGTGGCCCAAACAGCAGCAGCCCCCCGTGTGCTCCTGCTCCCCCCAAACTGCGGGGCTTTGGGTGCCGGGACGGACGGATCCCCCCAGGGAGCGCCCTGGGTCGGTGTGAGATGCTGAAAGCACACAGGAGGGGAAAAAAATCCAGAAACCCAGATTAAGGAGAAAGTAGTTGTACAGATGATCTTTCCAGAATGTATAAATTTTTTTTAAGGTGGTGTTTTTCTTTTTTTCTGTCAGGCGAGCAGGTGGCCCCGCGGTACCCAGCGGGCAGGTCCCTGGCTGCAGTGGGTGCTGGCAGGGCTGGTGGGACGCGGCAGTGAGTCACCCGGAGCAGAGCAGGGGGGCTGCCCGGGGAGAGGAGCCGGAGGGTCCCCCATGGCCACTGAGGCTGCTGGAGACGGCCAGGCGGGAGGCCAGGAGCTGCGGTGAGGGGCGAGACCCCCTCGGTGACCCTCACCAGGCCCTGGCACTCTGCTGCCACGTGCCGAAGCTCTGGGCAGGCACAGGGCCAGGTCTGGGCTCCCCAGTTCAAGAAGGAAAAGGAACTACTGGAGAGAGTCCAGCAGAGGCTAGGAAGATGGTCAGGGGACTGGGACATCTCTCACGAGGGGAGGCTGAGGGCTCTGGGGCTGTTTGGCCAGGGGCAGGGGGCATGGCAGGGTCTAAGCTGCCAGGTACTCCCTTGGGGCTGCCCAGCTGCTTGATGCTTTCCTTTCCGCCTGCTCGTGTTTTGGAAGTACTAAGAAATAATATTTAGGTGTTTAAATAAAACATATTCCTGATTTGAGACTAAGCATTTGTAATACATGGCTTGAGCCTCCAGGGCCGGTGCGTGGCAGGGGGGGTTGCTGTTTGCGTGTGTCGGCACCTGCATTCCCGTACCTGCAATTACACAATTCCAAAAGTTTCCCTCAAATTGTGTCCGCCGTTTGCTGCCGCTCCCAGGTCGCCCCAACCTGCCTGGGGGACGTGGGGCAGGAGGGTCCCGTGGCCGGGTCCCGCTCGGCTCCTTGGCCACCCCGGCCAGTGGCTGGTCCCTCGGGCATCCCCAGGGCTGGGCGCGGGAACCGCCGTGCTGGGAAGAGCTGCTGACCAGCCCTTTCCCCGTCAGAACTAATCAGCATCAGACAAGCTAATGGGGAACACAAAACCTATTTAAAAGCTACATTTACCACTTGGCTGATTCCATTACATCGTGTAATATCCAGGTGTCACATTCCCTCTCCAAATGCCGGTTTTAATGTTTTCCCAGCTCAGCGGTGTGATGGGGGGTCCTCCCGCTGTCCATCCTGGGCCCCGCGGGACCCGGGAGCTGCCCGGAGGAGGGGGACCCGTGGGGCAGCGATGGGGTGCGGGTGCTTGGCCGGGTGTCCCAGCGATGGGGGTGGGAACGCGTTAGCTGAGCTGGGTGTGACACTGCTGGACCCGAGTCCCCGCAGTCCCGGGGACACTGAACTGACTGGGGACGTGCTGAAGTCCCTCGTGTTTCCAAGGTTTTCCCTGGACGGGGCCCGTGTGCTGGCTGGTCCCTGCTCCCCCGGCCACGGCTTTCCAGCTGATGGCTCCGGGGCAGGAACCTGGTCAGCTCTGAGATGCGAGGGCAGAGTCTTTTGGGGGTGTTCAACGGCTCCACGTAGCCCCCACTGTCACTGAATTGTGCACGATCACTTCCATTGCAGGAAGGGCTTTAAAACTATTTGCGTTTATCTTGTTTAAGGGAGACACCTATCCCTGCCTCCTCTGCGCTGTAAATGGACAAACTGTTGCTTTCTGCCACCTCTGTGAGTCCAGCACAGGATGGGGATGTGGCAGCCGAGGGTTTGTTCACGAGCAGTGTGTGTGGCCAGGGCCATCCCGCTCGCCTGTGCCACCACACGTCCCCCGGGCTGAGGGGACATCTCCTCGGGCTGTCCCTCCTCCAGGGACGTCGGGCGTCTGGAATCACCTGGAATGATGAATTTCTATTTTGCAGTAATTCTTGTTTTAGAGCAGATATTTTTGCAAGGATTCAGGTGCTTAGTGAAAAGTAAATATCATCTGTGCCGCTCACCCCGCTTCCCACACTGGGGCTCTGTCACGAGTGACTTTACACAAGCACAAAAAGCCAACACCAGATATATGTGCCATACGAGTTCTGCTGGGGGACTGGAACAGGCTTTGTGGTGCTAAAATGAGATTTTTAAGTCGTAGCTGGTGCTTCCACTGTGCTGGATTTCACCCAAAGTGAAAAAATATTTTTTCAGCAAAAGCAATGCTATGCACATAGCTCCTTGAGCTCCATTTCTTCCCTGTAGTTATAAAGCTGAAATTCCTTTCTTAGCTTTTTCTTTTCTTCTGTTTCGCTTCCCCTTTGGGCTCTTGAAATCTCACAGATCTGCAGTCGTATCAGTAAACGTATCTAGAATTAGAAGGAAATCTTATCTTTAGGCCTTGCTGATATTTTCTGTTCTTGGTACACAAGCGCCAGAAAAAAAAGCCTGTGAGTTTGCAGCTCACACTCGAGCTGTCTTGGAGGGATCTGAAGTTGCAGGGAGTTCTGAAGCTCCTTTCTAGGTGTCTTCAGTCAGGCATCAAAGATCACACGTCATTTTTACTCTTTTGTTTTGTGTTCGTGCTATGGTGTGTGTTACCCGGCGTGGTTTTATCTGTAGCTACAGTTTTATAGAACAAGATTAAGGATGTAATTGCTGCCTTTGATTCTTAACGGGATCAAACGGAACGACAGAAATGCCAGTAAAAGGTTTGGCGAAGCGCTGGCCGACGTGAGCAGACGTTTCTGCCTCTCGCCCCTCGAGGGAGCGCTGGCTGCGGGCTGTGCCCTGCGCGGGGGAATAGGTGGAATCTCCAGAAGTGGCCGCTGATAAATTTGGTCAGAGAGTGGGGTTTTCCCCAGTGCTTTTGCGTGGGGCAGAGGCACAAAAACGCTGGGACCGATGGCTGGGCACGGCCCCAGGAGCCGGTCCCTGGGGCAGCCTCTCCAGCCCCGGGATGCTCCGGGTGGCCGGGGACAGTCCCTGGGGCTGGTGACACACGTCTGGCGGGGGCAGATCTCCACGCTCTCCTCCTGCCTTTCCCTCCGTCGTGCTGTATCTCGACGTGCCGGTGTAAGATAAGGTGGGTCAAGTGGATGAACAGACGTGAGTCTGCTCAGGGTAAACGCAGGGATAACAGGGTGATGGTGAACACAGAACAGGCTTGGCATCTGATCTGGCGCTGTGCAATGGCTCAAGTGCTGCACGCACAAGTAGGAAGCGATCATGCTGCTGTATAATTTAGCCTCACGTTATGTGTGATTCCCTGGCACTAATGCTAAGTACGTGAATGATTAAATACGTGGAGCCACATTAGTGGGCGAGGCAAGAAGACTTTGCAGAGGAATCCAGCTTGTGTGCAGGCAGAGGAGTCTGGACCCGGGGCAGAGCTATGAAAGTGTATTTCATGCTGTAGGTATGTCCAGAGTATGTGGTTAGCTGGACACAGGTCCTGGTGGAGAGGGACATCAGGCAGGAGGATTTAAAGGTGTTATTAAGGACAAAGAACAAAGCTAAACGTTTATTTGAAATAACGTAATCTAATACTTCAATACCATAGACTGTTATTGCTGATATCAGTGGCCAAGGTGGGGTGACCCAGGGCCGTCTTCACCTTCCAACCCTTTGGCTTCTGTTCTTGTCCAGAAAGGAAGCAATGATGAGATTTTGAAATGTCTCTGGAATTTCTGGGGGGTAAAGTCTCTTTCTCATCCGGCACAGTGCTGCCTTCCCCACAGTGTGGGATGCAAAATGACATTTTTATTAAGAAAGATGAAGTTCTTGGTCTCAGCTAGAAGAGTTCTGCGAGGCTGGCCAGCCGGGTCACCAAAACAGCAGTTGTCGTGAACTTAACATAAAGGTACTGAAAAGTAGCCTTAGGATGTTGGAGGAGTACAGCAAAGATATCTTGTTTGATACAGCTGAAACACCAATATTCAAATAAACAGAAGAACATGACAAACGGATATTGAAGAGAGCAGTTCTGGTGCAGGTGCAGAAACGAACAGAAGGGACGGCATAGGATTTTGTTTTCCTCTTCTCTGAAATATCCTCTGTTCCTCTGAGATACAGGAAAGATAAGTTTCTGAGAAAGAAAAACGTTCCTCTTGGTGACCTTATGGATTTAAGATCTATTTCTAAACCAAATTTTCATAAAAAACCTGCCACACACAATCTCCAGATTAAACTTCTTTTTATTTTCAGACAGACATGACCTTTCCTAGCTTTGGATATTAAATATCACAAAACCTGCTGCAATTTAAGCTGAGGATTTTACATTTAAATAAGTGTAGGTTAAAGTAAAGCTGGCTCCTCTGCAGAACAGGGGAAGATGGGGCTGGGTGGGGGGACGTGCTGCCCTCCCCGGCCGGTGCCTGTCCCTGCGGGGGCTCTGCTCCCCTCGCCCGGCCCCGGGGAGATGCTGGTGCTGGTTCTGGCCGCTCTGCCGGGGACGGGCAGGCTCAGCTCCGAGCCTGAGAAAAGGAGCTTTGCCCGGTGGTTTGCTCTGCTGTCAGACACCGAGCTGTGTACAGCATTGGGAAGGGGAGGGTGCAGCCAGGAGGACCTCTCCCAGTGCCCCACCAGTGCTGCTGGGACAGCCAGGGCCATCCAAGGAGGCCACAGGACTGGACCCGGATGGACAGGCAGCCGCTAGTGATGGGTTTTGCAGAGAGAAGAGAACGTACCACCACCAGGTGTGAGTGGTGTTTTTGAAATGCTTGTGTTCACCAAAAGATGCCTCGTTACAGGGGGGAATGCACCTTCACCAGCAGATTTGGTCTCTGGCCTTTGCTCTGCCAGAAAACATGAACTTGGTTGTGAAACAAAGTTTGTCTAATTTGCAAGAACTTTAAACTTCAGCAGAGTTTTTCCATCCTTCTCTGTTCAGCTGGAAATGCATTTTGGTTAACAAATGCTTTGCGACAGCAAATCAATGTTCTTCTGTGTAACAGAATTAACTCAACTTGCACAGCTACAGATTTGCTCTTTGATTATTGTCAATAATTAATCTTTTCAGGGGTGAAATGAAGGATCTCGGCTCATTAGCACGTGCTATACTGAACGTCATTGATCAGCAAAAGGGAGTTTAAAACCTCCAAAAGGGGAAAGGCCGGTTTAGATGAAGGTGGCTGTGAAACAAATAGTGGTGGACAAGGCTGGGACAAAGTAAATAATCTTGGTTTGAACTGTGAGGGCAATTTAGAGGCTTCCCCAAGGCTTTGCTTGGTTGAGTTTTTTGTCTTGCACTGGAAACTTCAGGGGAATTAAATGGCTCATCTTATTTCCAGTATCCTGCTTCAATAGCTGGCGCCAAGGAGCAGTTGTTGCACTTGTGCTGTGTGCTGTTACGGCGTTCTCGGGAAGATGGGGTCGAGAGGAACCGCTGCTCTGAGAGAGGCAGGGACAGCAGGAGCTCCAGCTGCCGGCAGCACTAGCAGGGAGATTAAACCTTAATAAGGAACTGCAGAGCATCAAATGGAGTATTTCCCCCTAGATGGATCCACACTGCAGTGTGTGGGAGTGCAGAATAGCGGTCAGCCCGGCTCTGGTGGGACGTGTTGGAAGATGAAGGCCGAGGGGGACCCTGGTGCACCCGCCCCCCTGGGTTTGTGGAGCCCCAGCAGCGCCCAGAGGGACCCCGTGTCCCTTCGGCCTGTCCTGCCCCGGGTATGGCATTCTCCATCCCAGATTTGTCCCGGTGCCGCTCGCCCCCGTCCCACCCACAGAGCCGGTCTTCCTCCCCAAGACACCTCCCTGCCACAGAGCCTGCAATCCTGGTTTATTTGGGTAATTTCAGTAAAACTGAAGGCAGCGGGTCCCGACACTGCTCCCCAAGGCCGTGCAGCCGGGTTCCCCCCACTCTGCGCTGCCACGGTCGCTGGGACGAGGTCTGAGCGGGTGGAAACACCCCAGAAGTCCAGGCGAGCCCCGAATTTCCCGACGCGTCTATTCAGGCCACACAAGCGAGTTGCCATGGAGATGTGCTCAGCACGGGCACGATGCTCCAGTGATGGAGTCTCACAGCCAGAGGCATCTGTTAATCTTATTTTTATCAATTTTTAAAGAGGGTATGATGGTGGTATCTCCCCCACCTTCCCCTCTTCTCCTGCAAAAGCTTGGCATTTGCACTTTATTGAGAGCACGGGCTGCAGTGACTTTGAAAATGAACCTTAACGAACATGAAGCGCTGGCTCGGGGAGCGTGTGCTACGAGGGATGGAATTCAGTCGCAGGGAGCTGCCACCTTTGACATATTGCTCTGCCTTTAATGAGGGGGAGATTGACAGCCTGAGACAGAGGTAAAAGGAAGATGTGCCTTTGCCTTCACCTCGGGGGGGTCACAGCTACGCCGGGGCCCGCAGCCGGGTCAGGAGGAGGAAACGGAGCTTTTCTTTGTGAAACTCTGACTCGGTGGCCATCTGCAAATGGATCCTTTAATTGGGTTTTGCTTCCCCTTGTTCTGGGTGTGGGGCTCCAGCTCTGCCCGCGCCCCGGTAACGTGTTCCCACAGGAGATGGGTTGGGGGGTACCCGGTCAGTGCCTGGCAGGGGCTGGGGCTGTGTCAGGGGGGTCACAGAGACTTTTATTGAGGTGTAAAGGGACGTCCAGCCAAAGCCCGTCTTTCCTTGAGGGCGGGTAACGTGTACCTGGGCAGAGAGGTGTCGAACGTGCCCGAAACCAGCCGTTTGGAGTCCTTGCACAATGGCTGCTGTAGGAGCATCTAAATGCAGAGTAGGAATAGTGTTCTGAGGAAGAAATAATTATTTAATTCTAAGTGAATATCTGTGTTTTCCTCATTTTTCACCTGATTGTATTTAGCTAAGTGCCATACAAGTCTCAACAATGGGAAAATTTCCACTTCAGCTCCGAGCAGACAAAAGCAAGCCTGCCGCTCTCAGGAGTAAATCACGGCCGACTCCGCTGAGGCTATTATAAGTCACTATAAAAATGACACAAAGAAGTGCATAGGGTGTGAGCCAAAAACAGCATGGGGGAAAAATAAAGTAAAGTTATGGCCCTTATCACTCACAGAGTACGCTTTCCACAGAGATTCCCAAGAAGAATAGCCCTGAATGCCTCACTGCGGATCAGGCAGCGACGATGCCGTGATGTTACTGCTCACAGTTTATCATGGGTTTCAGCATCATGGTGGTGCTTGAAAATGTTGATTAGGCTCTGGCCTCATTAAACTGTGCGAAAAGCTGCCCTCCCTGGAAGGGCCAGTACTCCAAGTGGAGATGGAGACAGCAGTAAAGCAGATGTGGTTTTTAGTTTTTGTCTGAACTGGACTGTGCTGGGCTGGGCACAGCCTTTATCTTGTGGCCATAATAATTCCTTGCCCCGGTCCTGGTTCTTTTTCCTAAAAAAGGAGAGGCTGTAGCACCTAGGATTATCCTTATAGGGGTGTCAAGACCAGTACCAGGCAGGGAGAAACCACAACCAGCAGAAGCCCCTGGCCCTCCCCAGTGGCCGAGGCTGCTGGAGCTGCTGCTGGGGCTGCCCAAGCCCAGGCAGTGCTGGGGAGAAGGCAGCAGCACTGGGCAGTGCTGGGCTGGGATGCGCCAGTAATTAGCACGCACTGAGCCGTAATGACTGCTCCCCAGGACTGAGATAACCTGGGCTGAGGCGTGGGTCTGCCAAGGGGGGCTCTGCGCTGTGCCCAGACACAAGTATTTCTGTATCTTCGCCCGCAGCTGTGGGCAAAAGTGTTTCTGGAACCCGACGGGATTCACTCTGGAACACATAACGCAGAATTATGGGAGTCGTTTGCCCAAGTATTATCTAATCGTGGAGCTAAACTGAGCTGTGTGATGATACGGGTACATTTTTTACATGAGTAATCTGCAAAGAAGGTGCTCTACATAAATGCCACCTGATTTTGTTCTGATTTAATCCCCTTTATTTATTGCACTGCTGTACCTGTTTATTATTTTCCATTTCTCTCCCTGGCGTTTTACCTCGCTGCCAATGCCGATCCTGCAGCAGGACCTCCAGGGGAGGACGACCAAGCACCTTCGTGTCATCCTCTGCTTTGATAGGGAAGTAGGAGAGGGAATGCGGAGAAAGTAGATGCCAAAAAAGCTGCGCACGCGTGTTCCAAAGACAGCACCCCAGCTCCTTGCGGGGCTGGCAGCCGAGTGGCCCTGAGGCATCGGCCGTGCCCTGGCTGGGGAGAACCTGCATCTCCCCGGGTTGTCCCGCTCTGGTCCAGCACCAGCGTCACAGTGCGATGGCAAGTGACCTGGCTGGTGGGTGCGTGGCTCGCCGGAGGCTGTCCGGGGTAGCCCAGCGCAGCCCCCGGGTGGCCCAGCGCAGCCCCCAGGCCAGCCAGGAGCTGCAGCCGCGGGGTCGGGGCGCTGGTCCCGCTGCCCTCCTGTGCACCGGCCACCGCCTCGCCGGGGACGAGCAGGACCCCCCGCACCGTGGAGGCGACTCCACTCTGAGCAACGTTTGCTGTTGGCAATTTATCAGAGATAATTATGCCAATTAGCCCACAGATGCAGCTCGGGCTCTAGAAAGGCTTTATGACCTGACAATACATCTCTGCTGGGCCGAGAAGCACAAACCTTTTCCTCAGATTATTGCAAACTAATCAGCCCGGGTGAGGAGTTCCCGGTTTAGCGCCCAGCTCGGTAGCTGGGTTAGAAATGCTTTGGTTTGTTGCTGTTTTAGTGGCGCCGCTTTGCAGACTGGTATCAATCCTCATTCAAATCAAAGTCCTTTTCACACATGCTCCAGTGAAGTGGAATTTTCTGCAAAATAAGGTGTTATTAACCTAGCTCTGCTCTTCCTGGCGAGGAACGAGCCCTGCCACTGAAACCATTCCTCACCAATGAACCCTGCTTAAATAGCGATTAGCAGACCTTCCAGCAGCAAGAAAAATGCAAAACCTGTGACCTTTCAAGCTCTTAGCTGCAGCGACTTTTAATACGTAAGAGTATTTTCTATTTCTCTTTCCTGAATTTCAGCAAACAGTGATTTTTATAGCTCTTCTCTTCAGCATGTCGCTTTTTGACTTCTCTATTTCTGTTTACTCTTCTGTTTAAGCTTCTCTGCTCCCTCGTGAAGGGACAGCATTCTGGCACCAGCTTGGGTCCATCTGCCAGCCCCAATTCCCACCCCGCACCCCGATAGCCCCAGAGTTGGTGTGGGTCAGCCAGGGCCCTGCTGCGGCTTCAATGAGGGCAGTGCTATTTCTGCCTCAAGCCCGAGTGTGCGGGTGCTGCCAGGGTTACCCCAAACCAGCGGGGGTCACGGGGGTGGGATGGACTGGCAGTTTGTGGGTTTATCTGCAGGAGGACCCTGCTGCCGCTCCGCAGCGCTCGCTGAAAAACAGAAACATCGGTGCATGGGGAAACATTTGTAATTTAGAAATTGTTCCCATTTCAGAAAGTTAAAAAAGAAACAGCGCTTTTATTTTAAGATTTGTCAGGATTTTCTTGAAGATGATTTCCCTCTCTTGCTACAGTCTAACGTAAAATGAATAAATGCTTTCTCCTGCCTATTTCTCCTACTCAGTAACTTCTAAATTTGTAGAGAAAAAGAAAAATGTGATGGGAACCCTAATTTTTCTCCCTCTAACCTTATTCATCGTGGTGTATTCTTTCAGTAATAAACAGAGGGCAAAATTGGGGAGAGTGATATCAAGTTATAGAGGGTTTTTTCCCAAAAATCCAAAAGCAAAAGAAAATGCTAATTTCCATCAAAGCTCTCAGACTTTCATCCAAAGCAGTATTTTTGTGTGGAAGAGGTTACTTTCAGCTGGGACCAGTTTTTCTCAGGGAGAAATGTTAATTAGGTCTCTGTTTTAGCCATGGAGGCAGAGGGGAAGGAGGCATTCTGCACGGGTGACGCCGGGGCTGTGTGAGCGCAGGAGCAGCAGCAGATAATGGTGTGTGCGGCATCGCCTCCGCCTGGCTCCTCTGCCCGCCCCTCCCCGAGCCCTGGGAGCAGCCCTTTCCAGCCGTGAAATCCAGCGCCCGTAGGGGCAGGAATAGCGCTTTGCGGAACAGGCTGCAGAGGCAAACTCTGCTTTTGTGTGTGCGATCACTAAACTGAAGGATAGAAAGCAGAACACGTGCTGCCTGTGGTGGGGGCTGCTGCCCCCCAGAGTCGGGGGCAGCATCTTCACCTCCTGCTGCACCTTCCCTCCGGGAGCATCCTCCGACCTCCTCCTGCCTCCCCGCATCCCACTGCACGGCTCTGCCTGACACCTCGGTGTCCTGCACCAAGGGCAGCCCCTGGGAGCCAGGAGGGATGCTCTGGGAGGGATGCTCCTGGAGCCGGGAGAGCTGCCCCAGGAGCCGGGAGGGATGCTGTGGGAGGGATCCCCCAGGAGCCGGGAGGGATGCCATGGGAGGGATGCTGTGGGAGCCGGGAGGGATCCCCCAGGAGCCCGGAGGGATGCTGCTTCCCCTGGTCCAAGCTGCTTTGTCTCCCTCTGTTTCATATCCTCGTCTGCCAGAGGGACCTTTAATTCCTGATGGTGTTGTGGTTTCTGCAGGGCAGGGAGGGCTGAGTGTGGGGCTGGTTGGTGCCCGGGTGGTGTGGAGAGCAGGACAGACAGACAGATGCCGATGGGCCAAACCAGACAGCGTGCAGCAGCCTCTCAGGAGCCACTGGGATCTGTGATGGGAGCAGCCAACACCCGTGTCCGTGCATGCCAGTAGTGGGACAGGCACAGGAGTGAGCACACCCCGCAGCCACCCGCCCCTCCCCGCACAGACACAGGCTGTTTTACGGGGTTTTGGTAATTTTGAGCTGCCCTGAGCTTGTGCTTTTTACTGGGTAAGTTCCCAACAGTCCTGGCTGAGGAAAGCAGAGTCAATTTGGGTATCTGAGCTGTTCTTGTGAAGAAGAGCTTCCATCAGAGCAAAGAACTAACAGCTATAATTATTAGTTTTAAAAATTCTAAAACTTTGAAAGGAAAAGAAAGTTTCAGCATAAACCAGAAATCCCTGCTGTGGTTGTTCTCACAGTCCTCACCCTTGTACGTTGTCATAAACAAGGATCTGATAATTAGATATTTTTTTAGGGACAAAATTATTTTATTTGCTTCCCTGCCAGTTTTCACGAGACCATCAGTCATCCCCTGCATCGAGAAGATTTCTTATGCTCACTGACAGGATAAATTATATGGTTCTCATCCAGCAAATCAGCATTACTGTGTAACATTATCTCTGGCAAAGCGATGTCTTAGAAAATCATAAATTCTGTCCAGGTTTATTAGACCTGTCTTTTATTCGCATATTTATTTTATTCTAAGCTGAGGTGTGTTTTTTCCCTAATTATTAATCATATTAATAAGGACGGGGCAGGGGGGGATGTGGTTTTCTGTAAAACAAACCGGCTGCAGTGATGCTTGGGTGTTTGTGGACTGTTCATTAGAGGGTGCTGTGAAGTCTGACCGTGGTGACGTTGTGGCCGTCGGTGTGGAGATGACGCGGGGACAGACCTGGTGTGAGCACTCGTCAGGGGAGATGATGGTGATGAGGAGCCGTCCCACCATGCTGCGTGGGGGTCGGGGGGGGAGGCGAGGTGGTGGGAGCGGGTACCCATGGCTTGGCCTGGGCAAGTCCCGAGCATCCTCAGCACCAGCAGGCCTTCAGCGCAGCCTGGGAGCCTTTTAAACTTTCCAAAATCAGAGCTCGCTGTTCTAGAAAAATCTCAATTATTGGAATTACTATTAATTACTGACTTCCAACGCTTCCCCTGGTGACCTCCCTGCAGATCCCCAGAGATAAGCTTTGCAGTGGGGGAAAAGGGGCGTTTCTCCCCACCATCCCCTGTGGGCCCTTTGCCATCAAGGCAGAAGGTGCTGAATCCTGGCGCTGGTGTCTGAGACCACCAGAGTAAATGCACGTGTGGTGGAGACACGATGCTGTGCAGAGCTGTAAATGTCACTGCAAGTCAAGAGCTGTCGTAAAGGGAAAGGCTTGAAAATGAGATTGGGAAGTGAATTGGGAGCAACATTGGCGTTTAGCGATGATGAGCCTCGTCACCAGCCCATGGGCAGAGGCAGAAGTCGCTGTCTCTCCAGGCTGAGGGTTTCTGTGAAGCAGAACTTTGCTCGGGCCGAGCTCGGGGCTGCGGCGGCTGGAGCCTGTGTGTGCTGAGAGGTGGGCACCGCGGGGGATGCTGCCCCCGGCACCCTGCGCTTCCCATCCCAGCGGAGGAGCCGCTGCTCCCGTCAGACACGGGCTCTGGGGGGACACGGGGGTTTCCAGGTGCGCGATGGCACCGGCGTTACGTGGAAACCACCGCAGAATGCATTGACTGAGCGAGCAGCGGGGTGCAGGGGCCTGTGTGGCGTTTTCCACACGCGGGTGTAATTCAGCATCCTTTCATCCTCCCAGACTCATCAAAAGCTCTGAGAAATGAGGCTGGGTACGTGGGCTGGGGTGAGCCAGGCTGAATTATTGTTGAAGTTATTGATTGAAGAGTGGGAGAAATAACATTAGAGCCTGGGTCTCCTTTTATTCTGTTAGAGAGAGGAAACAACGTTTTCTTAAACTATGAGTCGGTAAATAATTGTTTGTGACTTTTTTTGTGTTTTCTGATGGTGGTATTATGTAGCTCTGAGGCATTTTTGGAAGGAGTACGGCATTCTTGGCCTGTGGAGGGGTAAAAGCTTTCAGATCATCAGCTCAGTTAATGTGAAAAGGAGGAGCCTGGATGATTTTAAAGAAAAGAAAATCTCTTTGGTGGGACACAGGGGACAGAAGTGATGGGAGCCACTTGTCAAACACGGGCACAGGTTAGACCCCACGGCCAAGAGACTGCTAGTTCTGGTGTCCTTACCCAGTTCCGGGGTGCGCTCACCATCCTTGGGAACACTGGAGGGGCTGTGGCACCCCGAGGGGCCGCACGTCTGGCACCCCAGTGTGTGGGGCTCCGTTTCTCCCATCACCCCAGAGCCCCCCAGGTTACAGACCCCAAAGGACAGCCTGACCCCAGAGCCAAGGGTCCGGCACATCCCTCCCTCTGCTCCCCTGCTCCAGCTGCCCAGGGCTCCTGCAGCCCTTCCCCAGGCTATACTTTTAATATGACAAAATACAATTAATTCTGCTCATATGGTGCTCCCATCTCTGCGTAAGTTGAGAATGAAACCAATACTATATTTCAAAGAAAGGGTGCAGGGCAATTTGTAAGGTGTAGTTTATCCAGCAAATTAAAATTTTCCTCTACAGAGATTTCTGTGAAGGAAAGGATTCTTTACTCCTTTGTTCAGTCATATTAAACTGATGAGTAAGTAGCAGGGACAGGCTCCAGGTTTAGTGAATGCGCACAGATTTTCATTTTATTTGATGCTCGCTGTTCTAGGCTTGGGTTCTGGGACTGGCAGCCCAGGTACCGCGAGGCTGTTTCTTCCCCATGGTTGGTCTCCTGACGGTTTTCAGGAAGCCCTGCATCTTCTAGCACAAATGAGTTTAATTTTGTAATTAAATTAAACTTTCACTTTGTGCCAAAAATTTGCTTTTCAAGAACGTAACTCAGAAAAGAACTGATTTCTCTTATTTCATCAATTCCCACAAAGTGAACAGTGGAACCATTTACTGTGATTAAATTAATCACTGAGCAGAAATTTGCGTGTAATGGTCTGCCGCCAAAGCAGTCACTAATGATTTTAAGCATTTTACTCTCGGGGTCAGCAATTTCTCACCCCTTTGGGCTGCAATGAAGGGGCTGTCAGGCTCCTTGCGGTGAAGTCTCTCATTAAATGAGAGAGGGGTATTTTAAGGATGTCAGGGTCAGAACAGGTCAGAACATTTCAGCAGCAGTCAGCCGGGGGAGGCCCGGGAGATCAGTAACGCTCCCAGCTCCGGCGTGCGCAGCCTCCCCGTGCCACGCGTGTGCCGGGGCTGGACATGGCGTGTGCCAGGGCTGCAGCCCTGCCCCGTGCCCTTTGCTGCTCTTCCCTGTGGTTTGCTTGAGCAGTGCCAGGCCAGGAGTCGGGCCGTGGAGTTGTCCTTGGCCGTGCTGCAGGCTCTCCCCAGGGCATGTGGGGACCGTCCCCAGCTGGGGACTGGGACGGAGTCTCCCCAGCAGTTTCTTACATCCTCTTCTGTGGTTACAGCGAGTGCCGTTAGCGTGAGCCACAGAAAGACCTGTCATCTCGTTTTCAAGGAATAATGTTCTTCTGCTTCTTCTAACTGGCAGAGTTCGAGATAAAATTGTTTCTTAGAAACGGGCACGAGATTTGAACTGATGTTCCCTGAGAAGATGAATTCTGCAGCTAATTTCCCAATGTGCAGGTTGGGCTGAATAGTAAATGGGTGATGCTAACAAAGAGAAGAGCCTGAGTTTTCATTAAGTTCCAGCTTCGGCTGCTTTCCTCCATCCGTGGGGTGCCCTGACTGCAGAACGCCCCCGCCTCGGTGCGTCGGGAGCCCCCGGGGGCTGGGGAGGATATTCGGGAGCTCGTGGAACTGCAGCCTGGTTCGGTTTTGCAGGCACTTGGTATTGTGTGGTCATGAATGTTTTTAAAAGACACCCCAATTACTGCGCATGGAGGAGGGGAAGCAGACCTGGGCTCTGCTCGGGGCTCTCCAGGAGGTGCTCGGCTCCGGTGCCTGGGCACGGCAGGAGGGGCCGGAGCAGCCATCGCGCACACGCAGCCTTTAGAGGTACAAGAATAATGTCATTGCGTCTCTCATCATCTCAAAGTGTCACCTGATGACACACACCCACTCCTCCTCCTCCCCAGCACAGTTAAATAACAAACAGCTCTGTCACCCCGAGGGCTCTGGTTCTGGGGGGCCCGGACCTTGGGGTGACGCACGCGATCGGAGCGGCCTTTGGAGCCGGCACGGGGGGGTTCCCGGTGCCAGGAGAGGTCCCGGCTCGGCTTCTGGGGGTCTGGGTGCTTTGGGGGTGTCTCTGCTGGCAGAGCGGGGAGGGCACGGTGCCGGCGCAGGGACGATGTGGAGCTGGGGGTCACTAAGGGAGCGAATCGCATCCTCTCGGTCCTGCGCGAGGCCGAGCTGGGAGTCGGGGTCTGAGGGTCACAGCGGTGCCTGGCCTTGGTCTGAGCCACAGCAGGAGTTTCAGCAGCACAAAACCAACGTGTGGTGCTCAGGCTCGGGGAAGACTGTAAACCATGCAGGGACCCGGAGGGGAGGAAGGGACGGGATTTGTGCTCCGGCCGCTTCCTCTGCCTGCCCTGAGGGCTCTGTGTGCTGGTGGATCTGCTCGTCCATCGCAGCTGGGGTCCATCTCGGCAACAGTTTTTCTTCCTGTCACTTTGCCTACCTTGTCTGTGGAGACCCTGAGCTGCTGGGAGGGGTGGCAGTCCCTGGCCAGGGGTTACACAGCACTTCACACGAAGGGGCATCTCTCAGCTGGGAGAGGTTTGTCCCACACCCCGGTGAACCTATCACAAACACGTGAACCCTAATTGTCACTGGCAAGATGTCATTCCCATCTGAATGGGAAGGGAGAGCGAGGGATAACAAAGACAAAAGTCCCACAATACAAGGCATCTGAAGGAAATATGTCATTCTCCAACTCAGGAGAGAGTCGTGAAGGTCACTGCATTAAGCATAGAAATAAATTCTTGCATATTTATTGTTTCCCATACCTTGTTTATATCATTATTACCTGTGCGGTATGTTTTATTACTACCAAGTGACTAATCTCCTGATGCTTCATTATTTTGCTAGATTTATATGACTGACAATAAAAATAATTATTTTAAAGTAAGTAGCCAATCATGGAGTCTCTGGATACTAATAGTGAAGAATTAACTCTGCACTAATGCGGATGCAATTTGCTGTTAGTGCAGGCAGAGAAGTGCACTGTAAGTCACTAAATAAAGCACAGGGGATCGGTGCAGAGGATGTGCACAGAGAAAACAGCTGTACATTAGCACATCTGGAAAATGAAAATTCTTCCAAACAGAGGGAGGTTCAGGGCGAAGGATGGCAGGTGTTTCCCAGAGCCCCAGACACCAACATCTTGTGATTTCAGACACATTCCTGTGTGGGTTCTCTTTGTCCTGGCTGAACCCAGGAGCTGGCGCAAAAGGGAACTGTCTGGAGGGGAAATTGTTTCTGTGAATCACCCGGACCTGGGTATTTGCATCCTGGAAACTGCCCGTGGAGCGGGAGCAGCTCTCTGCTTTTTGCAGGCAAAACCCCTGTCTTTTCATCATAATGATGTGCTCACCTCTTGATTCTGTCCCTAATGTCATCCCCCATCATCATGTACTCCTCATTGTACTGGAGCATAATCAAAATTCAAAGGGCTCAGATGAAGCTGATCGAAGATGGATGGGGAATGTTTTTCTCCCCTGACAATAGGCGTTGTTAAGGCTTTTGTGTGCAGCTCCTCAGCTTCTGAGAAATGAGCGTGTAATCTCCATCCTTACATGCAAAGGAAATAGAAAATCCATACGGGCCATTTAAAACCCTATAGATTCCAAACGCTTTATTCCCCTAGGGGTGCTGAGCCAAATGCTGGTCCCCTGCCAACAGCTGGGCTCGATGCTCCCCCCGCACAAGGGGCACCACGAGGGGTCCTGGGGGCGCCCGCAGCGGGTGGTGGGGTCCCACAGCAGGAGGGGGTGCTGGCTGGTGGGACCAGTCCGGGAGAAACTAATGGGGTCTCCTGCCCCTACGTGTTGTGCAGGCTCCAAAGCTGCTCAGGAGCAACCCCAAATCCTTTGAAATGATCCTTTGATTTCAGCAGCCTTTCGTCAGGCACAACAATAAATGCTGAAGGGTGAATGCTCTGGGCTGGTAACTGCTGGCAGGCTGGGGATGGCACAGGAGCTTCCTTCTGACCTCTAGAGTCTGTGAAAAACTCCACAGTGCATGTTCTTGGGAAGTTTTAATTTTTAAAAGAAACTGGTAAGTGGCACCATTTCACTCACCTGTTTAGGTAACAGGTAAATTATTCTGGACAAGAATATAGGCCTCTATTTAAATAAAATATTTATAGAAAATTAATAAAAATTGAGGAAGAGGAAGAAAATTTTTATCCATTTGGTCATTATGATAGAATTATTTAACAAAAATTAGAAAATAAAGTGGAAGGATCAACTCTCTGTTTATATTTAGATCAACCTCATGCAACAAAGATAAAATAATTTTGCTTAATTTTAGAAGCCCCTTAATTTCTTCATTACTTTCCTAGCATTTCTCACCAGCACCACGGCCTTCAAGCCCAAGACAGTTGACTAAAGGCAAATTAGAGCCCATGCTTCCTTTGTCTGCGTTAATGAGTGGCTGCCATTACCTTTGAGATGCTTCCAGGACTGTGAGCTCTTAAATGCCTGTTTTCAATAAGGAAGATATAATTTTGGTTTTTAATGTTTAAAGATTAATTACACAGTAGCCCCTCGGCAGATCCTCCGCTTCCTTCCCCTTGTTTGCGATTTGGTGCTTTGGGATAGTTCAGGCAGGGGGTGACGCTGGCTCTCGTCCCCCTGAATTGTCCTCGGGGTCCCTCCTTGCAGCCGCGGTCCGGGCACGGGAGAGCGCTTACGGCCGGGTTTGTCCTCGTGCAGCGGGATCTCGGGGCTTTATCCTTCCTTGTGGTTTTCAAATCCCCCGAATGCACCATATTTTCCCTCCCTCTCTGATCCCAACTGCGTGACAAAACCCCGGCAGCCTGAGGGCCGGGCTCACGCCGATTTCACAAGGCAAATAATCCATGTTAAAACATGTCAACAAGATGTGTGTTAATAGAAGCAATTGTAATGCTTAAGATGGTGCATTTTTTAACAGTTATTTTAAAAATAATAATGCTTTGCATTTTGGCAACCTTCAGATCACTCCTGGATACACACGTTTGCTGCCGGTTGATTGATTTCAGCAATTTCAGTATTATAGCAAACCCCGGACATTCACATCATATTCCTTGCCTGTTTGTGGATGAAAAAAAAAAAAAGCAACTCCAATTTAAAAAATAATTTTAAACGTTCCTTCATGACCGACCAGCTGCAAAGAAATATTTTAAATCAAAATAATGAGGTTTCTACAAGTGGGTTCTCTCTCTCTCCTGTGCCTTCTGTGGGAAGGTGGAGATGTTTCTGCTGGCCTCGCCGACCTTCCCGAGCACCCCGGCTCCCTCTTCCCGTGTTCCCGGGCACCCCGGGTCCCTCTTCCCATGTTCCTGAGCACCCCGGGTCCCTCTCCCCATGTCTGCCACCAGGCTTTTGGCTGAACACAGACCAGCACAGGTGGCTCTGGGGCTGTTGCAGGGAAGGGAACAGGTTTTTCTGGAGCAAACTGGGAGTCCTCCCACCTCGGGTGATGAGTTGTTAGAAGGAACAGATCCTGGAAACCCTCAGTGCTGTGACCTTCCCCTTCCAGCTGCGAGAGCAATTAAGTGTGTGTCAGAAGCAGCAGATCCTTCCAAAGGACCGTTTTACTGGTCATAATAACAGTCATTGGGAGAGGAGAGGGGGAGAGACACCACGGGGCTGATGACTCAAACCAAATAATTGCTCTCGCTCTGAAGCCAACTGGAAGGGACTCCCAGTTTGCAGAGTTCCAAGGGGTCAGGCCCGTGAGCCCAGGCAGCCCCCGAGCCCCCCACAGCTGCAGTTGCCACCACCCCAGGGCCCCGCCGGCTGCCCCACAGCGTGGGGGTGACATGTTAGTGCTGGGATGAAGCCATGGGGAGTCCTGGTCCCTCCGTGACCACGGGTCGCAGAGGACGAGGGGGTGCCCAGCCTGCACCCCCCTGCTCCTCCCCAGGCTGTGGAGGTGGCCCCGTTCCTGCCGTGGGACGGAGCGGGAGGCAGCGGTGTGGGACGATGCGCCGGGGAAGGACCCGTTGGGTTTGTCCCCGCAGAGCACCGGGACCCCCAGGGCGCAGGAGGACGCGGGGACACGGCGGAGGGGCCGAGGGAGGCTGGCTGGATGCGGGTGCAGTCCTGGCAAGGGACCGATGGCTCCTGGGGAGCTGCAGCCCCAGGCTGAGCTCAGGCTCGATGAAAACGGTGTTCTCTTAAATTTGCGCAAGGGAAAAAATGTTACTATTCCTTCTGGGGAAAAACAGGCAGGAAGGATCGTTGGTTTCTGCAGAAAGACTGGTCCGGCTTCAGAGCTTTCCCGCCTCCTGCCTTTTCCTCCCGGCTGGGGCTCTTTCTCCCGCACCTGGGGACGGCCCCACAAGCCCGCGCTGCCTGCAGCCCCTCCGTCCTGCCTGCAGCCCCTCCGTCCTGCCTGCAGCCCCTCCGTCCTGCCTGCAGCCCCTCCGTCCTGCCCGCTCCGCCGGGGGTTGTGACAACCTCGTCCAGGGGAAAACACTCCGTACAGTGTAAAAGGCTAAAAATAGGTAACACTTTTCCATCTGTTCTGCTTGCGTTAAGAGCACAGAAAGCAAACAAGGCGTAAACGGCTCTGTCTGCGCTGGGGACGGGCAGGAGGAGGGAAGGGAAGGAGCCGTGTCCCCTCCCGAGGTGGCCAGGGCCACGGTGCTCAGCAGGACACGCTGCCGGCCCGGGCCAGCCCAGAGAAACCATTTCAGGGGCATCGTTTCACTATGTTGGCCCCGAGGTCTCGTGAATGGAAGGGGCCAGTGGCCGAGCCCCTGGGCCAGCTGTCCCGAAGGCCCCTTTGGTGGCTGTGCCCTCCGGTCCTCTAAAGCCATGTGTGCAAGGGGTGGACAGGGTGAGATTTGCAAATACCTGGAGCCGTGGGAGAAGCAGGGTAATAGATGTGATTATTTTTATGAATGATAGGCAGGAGCCTTGATTTCTATGAGTGAAACTATATAATATGCCAATTCCTCGCAAACCCACCAAATAAATCTACATTCTGTATACAACTTAATTTCAACTTCATAGCTCAAATGTATGTGTTTATTCCTGGGAGTAAGCACTATTTGTAGTTTCCAGTACAATGCAGCTCATAATTTTTTCACACCTCTCGGAGCAGGTGACAGCTTGCTTGCAAAGTCTAATTCATTCTCACACTGTGCACAAAGCTGTGGTTTTAATGCATGCACAAATAACACATCAAAATAAGACTATAGGCAGAAGGATCTGTCCCCAACCCCAAAACATCCTCTTCTGTGTCCCAAAAGAAGGAGGGAGGCCATGCAGCAGCGGGCCCTTCAGTCAGCCCAGCGCTCCCAACGACAGGAGACCTCACTCTATAATTTCCTCTTGGACAGAGCCCCTTTTTACTTAATTGCAGGAAGGATTGTTATGCTAATTGCTGTTTTGCATCGAGTTAATTCTGCAGTGTTGGACGTCTAAATTAAGCTCTCCATGCAGGGCGGTGCTGATGGGTGCAGGGGGATGTTCCTTTGGCTCGCAGGGACCCCGTCCACCCCCGGTCCCCCCCCCGGGTGCTGTCACCCAGCATCTCCCAGCATCTCCCAGCATCCGCCCACTGGTCCCGCTGCCCCCTCTCCCCGTGGTGACGGAGCTGGATGCTGGCCCCGTCCGGCTGCCGGGAGCCGAGGCCTGGGATTCCAGCTCTGTGCTGGGCGGTCTTTGAAGCCCCTTAAGCTGTAATATCCTTTGATGTGCCGTAATTGCATTTAGTCAAGTTTTAGGTGTATTTTAATGGTATTGATTGTTAATAACAAAGCTGTGGCTGCTTAATGCCGAAAGATGATTCATTGTCAGTGGGAGCAGAAAGTCCGGGGGCAAAGTATTATTTCTGACATACAGTAATTTCTTCTTGCAGGATTTTTTTAATTTTTGTTTTTAGCAGCTCTGCGTTTTGGAGGGCGATGAGCGGGTGGGTTTCTGGGAGCACGGGGCTGTGTGTGCCCACAGCAGCGGGAGCGATGGGGGGCTGCGGAGCCCCACTGCCCCCCCACAGGGATCCAACTCCTGGAGGAACCGGGAATCTGCCCAGAGCTGGAGCGGCTTTAGTGGGAAAGCGCCATGGAAAAGGAGCTGACCGGGAGCCTCAAAGCTGGGAGCTGTAGGAAGGGGGAAGGAGAGCGGGGCGGGTGCTCAGACCTGGGCAGAGCCTTTGCAGTTTTAGTGGAAAACCCGAGGAAGCTGAGCTGGGGGCTGGGAATCGAGGTCCTGGCATCGGGTGCTGGGGACGGTGTTGGGCTCCTGAGCCGTGGACGTGGGACACCGATAACGGAGATGGGGACTTGTCCTGGGGACTTGTCACACAAACAATATGAATGAAAAAATGGTAGTTCCCTCATTCCACATTTCCTTATAAATGTTCCCTTTATTGGTTAATCCTCACTGTTAACCAAATAGATGTTTCTGATCAGGTTTTAGTTTGCAGATTACTTATGTGCAATGCAAAGCGTATTAAAATGTAGTATACTTTATAAAATTAGATTTTTTTTTTGTGATAAGCCATTCAGCTGTAAGTGCATTTCAGTCACACTGTGAAGATGAAAGAGCCTGAGCCACCATATTACTTTAAGTAATCAGGCTTGAGGCTAAAGGTAGCTTTCTTTTTAGCTGACAAACAGAAGGAATAAATAACCTGGACACTAAAAGTTGCATTAGGCAAATAAACATTTCCACAAGAATTATGTGTGACATTCAAGGGAAGGCAAATAAACCTTGACTTATGGAAAGCTATCAAACCTCTCGGAGAATTAAATAACGGAAAATCATTATGTAGCTTTCGCAGCAGCTATTAAAGACTGTCTGTTCTTTCAGGCACTACTGTAAATAAGGTGTGTTTGTAGCCCACCATGCGCCGTATTCATCTCGTACCCGGTTCTGAGCATAATGAGCAATTCGGTTTTATTTGAAATGCCTTTTAATCACGAGAAAAGCGTTTTCCCGTACCTCTGCCTCCCTGCCAGTGCCAGCGCGCTCTGGGGGGCCTGTCCCTGTGGGACTGTTCACCCCCCACCCTGGGCCAGGTCTTGGCCGGGGTTCCCCACCCTGTGTTCCAGCTCCTTTCGCTGCAGCCACGGAGCATCACGGCTCTGCCCCGACAGTCGTGCCGGCGTCACCACGGGGCTCCATGGGACTGACCCCTCCACCCCAAACCCAGGGTGTTGGGGGGTAAAGCCAACAGCTTCATCTTGAGGGGAAGGGGGGTGTTAAGCTCTGTGCGACAGATGCAGCCCCTCTGGTTTTAATTGAGCCCTTGAAGGACAAGGTGCGGTGACAGCTCTGACCTGTCGAGACGGGGTCTGTGGCCACGGGCCAGGGGTGCCGATCTGCAGCCCCCCAGGAGAGAGGCCGGGGTTTCATTTATGGCTCTGGGATACCTGGAGGTATTGGGTAGGATGGAGATTTCACTCCAGGACTTGGCAGAAAGATGATTCTGATGGTAATAATAATTAATAATATCCGCCAATCGCACAGCCCTGCGCTGAGCAGAAATAGCCACGCTCGCCGCCCCTCGCGCTCTGCTGCAGCAGCAGATTGCACGGGCAACGCGGGGTACACGGGGAAACAGCTTCAGCTCAGAACTAAAACAGGGTTTCTGAGACCAGCAAATGTAGTTCTGCAGAAAATGCAAAACTCAACAAGACGTAAATGGCAGCCAGCGCTGCAGTCAGGTGACTACTGTGACTCTGGAGACAAAAAGCCTCTTTTCAACTATGCTCAAACTTTTCTCCAGTGATTTATGTGCTGGGAAAATCTTGGCAGAGGCAGGAGCCGGCGAGGCAGCAGGTTTGCTGGGCTGCGGTTCTCGGGTGCTTGGGGAGGGCACCCTCCAGCCCGGGTCACGCTGGTCCCTAGAGCCGGTGCTCTGCCATCGGTCCCTTTGGGGGCTGCTCAGCTCTATCAGAGTCCTTCCTCCTTAAGCAGCGAACCCCCAATTCTTTGTGATTTCCATGCACTTGCTTTATCCTGTTGGAAGAGCGGAGGGGAATGCTCTGCTGGGGGGTGTGTGTTACACACCAGCTTCTGTGCTCCTCCAGCCCCCACTCCTGGGGGGATCCCCCAGGATCCAGCTGGAACACCTTGCCAGGATCCCCTGAGCAGCAGAGACTTGTTTGGGGATCTGGGTTCGTTGCTTTCGTCTTTCCTGTGGCTTCACTTTTTAGTCAAACGACTCCTTCCTTAATTCCGATTATAGGAAGTTAATCAAATAACTTAAAGATGATGGTAACCTCCAGCTAAGCAACCCTGGGGGGCGACCGCGGCAGAACGCCACCTTAATGTTCAGTTCGAGCAGCAAACATTACAGTTTTCAATTTAGCAGATGATAGTTGTGGTTAGTTATCTGTCATATGTGCTATACCACACTCGCTGGGTGGTTTCTCTCATCAGTAGCAACAGCGTTTTGCCAGTTATAAAAAAAGGCCATTTTTCTCTGAGAGCACTTTCTATTTGCTGATCCAGTGAAGCAGTGTTGGGATCAAAATCATGTTCTGAAAAGTAATTGATATAATCAGCTACACAGAGCTCTGTGTTCACGATAAAAGTTTTCTCTGGCAAGCTATAGGAAGCGCAGCAAGACGGCATTCAATTAACGGGAGTTTAGCCCCGAGCAGAGGAGCATCAGGAGGAATTCCCTCTCCACTGCCTTCTCCAGAGGGTGGTGTTTCCTCCGGCATCTCCGGAGTCAGTGCCCTCCCGCCTGCGCACCCGCTGCCTCTCAGAGTGATGGAAGAAGTCATCCTCTCCTGTGACGAAGTCAGCCCCTTGGGTTTCTGACCTCCTCCCGCAGTGCCTGGGCTCCAGCCCTCCGCACGGCAGAGCTGGGGCGGCAGCCTGAGACATCCACGGGCAGCCCCTCTCCTCCCGTTCCTGTTCCCCCACCCCAGCAGTGCGGGACACGAAGCCCACCCTGCCCTGGCGCGGAGCTGGGGCTGCGCGGGAGCTGCCGGCATCCCCAGGTAGGGTACCCTGGAGAACTGGCCGCCTGATGCGCTTCACTCGCCACACCGCTGGCAAACGCTCCAATCAAGGCAGCGCTGAGTTCGCTGATGCGAAACCCAAGCAGAAAATGAGAGCAGCCCCAGAGCACGCAGCAGAAATCCCCACAGCATCCCCGCAGCGCGCAGGTCCCTGCGGTGCCCGGGGACATGGGTCTGCCAGGGGAGCCTCAGGCTGTGAAATGTGCCAGCGCCTTCCATGACTTGGCAGTGGGGAAAGGGCAGGAGGCTCGGTGAAAATGTCTTGGAAGGAGCTACAAAGGAGTGGATATTGTGGGAAGGTGCTGCGGAGCGTTAAACAGAGCGAGCTGTCACCTTCACCTGCTCCTCCCCACGGTCCGGGCTCAGCACTGTGGCTGCAAGCGAAGAGCCATCACCCCCCGAAACCCGCTGCGAAGGGGCAGGGGTCGGCAGCGAGGGTATTTCAAACGCTCTCTCGGCTCTGAAAGGCTGCAGGAGAAGGGCAGGGGATGCAGCAGCACTGCAGGACGGGGGGAGGCAGCTGCTCTCAATTGTCCCCGTGCGCCATCGGCTCCGGCCTTTTCCTGACTCCCGGCGCTGTGCCGTGCCCCGCTCTGCCAGGACGCCAGGAATGCTGGCAAGGTGCTCGCCAGTAGCTTTTTATTTTCCCCGTGTGTGGGGTGGAAAGGTTCTGTGCCGCAGAACTCTGCTCTAGAGATCGCCTTAAATTAATCAATTAAGAAAAATGAGCTGTGTGATGTAAAATGTCCTTGCTCCGTACAAGTCTTTTGAACTATTAGTTCTCTTGAGGAGATTAATTATGAGCGTAGAGAGCTAATGCCCTTTTAATGGAATCAGTTTCTCAGTGTTAAGGAGTGCCGGGTACCGAGCGCGCCGGCATTAGATATTCATTGTGTAAGTTCCAGATCAAACAGGAGAGGATGAGGCTGATCAAGGAAGGGCTCTTCACTCTCGCAGAGCTGAGCTCCACGTGCTGGTCCCACGCAAGGCACAGCCTGGGAGTTGCTTTAATTGTCTCCTCTGTATGTGATTCCAGAAACTGGCTTTTAACCTGCAGTAAAAAGGGTTGTTTACAAAGTGCATACATTTGCATCTCATCTAACTCTCTTTGGCTTAATGAAACTTGGAGAGAGCACTTGGCGGCTGCTGCCGCTGGGCTGCAGACAGATCCCTGCCGGCTCTCGCGCAGCTTTCTCTGCCTCTGCCTTCCCCTTCCCGCTCGGAGTCGGCAGTTTTTAATGTCCGTGGTTTTAGGTGCCCGTTCCAAGGTAGCAAAAGCCTGAGATCATGCAGCTCCCACCCGCCTCATTAGCAATTGGGACAATTAAGGGTGCGATGTGCAGATGCTCCAGAATTGAAGCACCAAGAGCAAATCCACTTACTCTGCAGCAAATTGCAAATGGGAAGTTGAAGGAAACAATCCCTGAAATGTTTCTGAGAGGGAAGAAGAGGATCTTTCCAGAATATCTGAAGGCCTTCAAGGGCACTTTCAGAAAGGCGCCCTTTGAGCAAAAAGACATGATTAGTTGGGGTGGCGATGGGGGAGGGAAAAGAAGGGCCGTTAGCTGGGGAATCTGGTTAAAGTACCACCTTTCTCGAATGGATTCAACCCAGAAAGCTGCTTTGCAGTCTGGCCCAAAACACAACCTTTCTAGGGAGTCAATACATGTTTTTTTGCAGGCTGGTCTATGCAAACTTATCAATTATGGATCTAACTGGTAGCACAGCTTTCTCTATGTGGCAGCCAGATCTATCTCCAATGTTATTCTTTCTTCCATGGTAGAAACAAAACATTTGCTAAACGGAAGAACGTTCATTAGCACACGATGGAAATGACCCAGTATTTTGGTTTCCCACTTGCCTAATTAGTTTTTGCAGATTAGCAAGTAGAACAGCTGAACAATCAATTGGACATATTAATCAGGCCTATTTTGGAAGCTCTAAATAGAGAATATGTTTCGTCTCTTCTTTCATTTAGGGTATAATGGCTCCTAAATGGACACACATAACATAAATTACATCCTTTAACAAGATGAGAGGAGAAAATGGTGAAGTCTAAATAAGGAAAGCTGGATCATTTATTGGCAATTCAGTGGGCTCCATCCTCTCAAGCTCGTGAGTGAGGGATGCGGCGCCCCAATCCCATCGCGTCCATCCTCCCTTTCCTCCTTTAGCTCACCGGTGAGGGCTGGGCAGATCCAAGAGCTTCATCTTCCTCTCAGGGAATGTGACAAGTGGTAGGGAAGAGACCCAGCAGGGGAACAAGAGGGGCAGGGTGGGATGGGATGGGATGTGAGGTTTGGATGACCATACCATGAACAGATCCTGGCAGAAACATCCAGGTCTGCGCCTCTAGCATGAAATACAAGCTCTGCACAGGAATGACTTTCTGTGGGGGGATGCCAGCTAGATCTGCTCCCACCTCCTCTCATGGATGCTGGGCAATGGGCAGGCACAGCCTATTTCTCTGATGCCTTTCTTAGAAACACCAGTAGTATCCTGGCCAGATTTGCCGACAGCTCCAAGTGGGGAGGCGGTTTGGGGTACTTTGTTCTGCATGTGGCCATGGCACCAGCAGAGACTTCTTTAAGTGGCAGAATGGATGAGCCCCATGGCCTGACGGTCACTGTGCAACTCAAAGTACAAGTTAAGAGTGAGGTCCCCGGCTTAGGCGGGAGGGAGGAGAAGCGGATGGTGACTGTGCCCGCAGCCACCAGGAGAGCGCGGGCAATCAAAGCAGCAAGGTCAGATGAGAGAGAGAGGTCTTTTGTAGCTGGAAACCTCTTATATCTGATCCTGAACACTGCAGCTTACTTATATCTGAGGGGTGATGCTATATGTAGGTGTGAGGCAGACATATAGGTACATTTGATACATTATTCCTCTTTGCAAAGGTTCAATAAAAAATGTGTGGGCTGTTGCAAATTATTTCTATCATCCTTCTTGCAATGAAGTTAACAGCTGACTGCGTTCAAATGCATCAGTTGTATAAATTCATAGGGCATTTTCATGTTTCAATCTAGTTATGTATTTCTAGTTGACCAAACATGTTCAAATTACCATTAACTGCAATCCTATCACTTGGTTCACTGAGCAGAAAGGCAATATCTGCGTTTTAACCATTGCAGGACTGAAGCCAGAGGGAGAGGAGGGATGGAGGGATGGAAGCACAGGTCTGAGCTCTCTGTGAGACAGGAGGGGCTACAAAAGGCACCAAAGGCAGCCCCCCATGATGCCATCCCAGCGATGACAAGGGGCATAGGGTGGTCTCAGCCTCGTGTCACCAGCCGCGGCAGGACAGACCTTCAGCAAGTTCAGTGCTGTGTCCAGCCCCAAGTGACATGGGGCTGTGTCCCCCTCTGCTCCTTTCCTGTCTGGAGCTGCTGTGTGATCCCTGCCTGACCGGTGAAGGGCTGTAAATGCTGTTATGAACTGCATCTCTTCCCAAAATCTTTCCAAGGGGTCCCACCGTGCTGCCGGGCACTGGGTGAATTATTCAATATGCCACTTAGGTTTCTAAAGCTGCTGCATCTCACACCAGCAGAGCTGAACCAAGCCTCTCCTGTGGATAAACCTCTGCAAAGCCAGGTCTGAGCGTCAGATCTACCCATGTTTTCCAGAAAGTCCCAGAATCACAGAATACCAGGTTGGAAGGAACCTCAAGGATCATCTGATCGGACCTTCCTTGGCAAAAGCACGGTCTGGACAAGATGGGCCAGCACCTCGTCTTAAAAGTGAATCTTAAAAGTTGTTTCTTTACACTTGTAGGAGCTTGTTTAACCCTTGCCCTCTGCCTCCCTGCCAGCATTGCATTCTTCATCAGGCGGATGAATCTCTTACCGATGCCAAGTGTTCTGTCTACTTGTAGGAACGTGCCCTCGCGTCAGTGGTGCAGGTCGGGCTCCTCGGTGAGAGTGTCCCTGACCAGGGTAACCCTGGGGCAGAACCAGCCAGGCAGGGCCCAGGTCTGGGGAGGGACGGTGGTGTCCCCTCCTGCCCCCACAGCAGCCCCGGCACCATCCCCGGCGTTGGCCGTGTGTCCCACGGAGCTGGACCCGGGGGGTTTTGGGGGGGGCAGCCACAGCGAGGTGCAGCCTCCCTGCAGCCATCCCAGCCGGTGACACGGAACAGCCATTCCTGGCAAAAGAAAAGGAAAGAGAAATGGAGGGAAATGAATGTTAAAAATCTCAGCGTGTAGCACATTTGAGATGTGTCTGAATACTGTGTCAAGGAAAATGAGACGTGGTCCAGAGTCAGCGTGAATGACATAGAAATTACCTTAAAAATTCACCTGATTTTAAGAATGTGATGTAGAAAAGGCTTTTTTTACCTGCAGTTTTGCATTACTTTCCTAGCTCTGCAGGAGAAGCTCCCCTCTGCCGCCAGCAGTCCATAGGGCGTTTTTCATTCTAGAGAGCAATTTTTTGGCAAATCATTAGTCAGAATTCTCTTTTTATTGATAATGCAACTTGATGCTAAGCAGAATTGTTCTGCTCCAGCTCAGCTGAGACTCCTCCAGTGTACAGTAAAAGCCCATTGGTGCAGTGTGAGCGTGCAGGGTGTGTTCCAAAGTGGTGGCAGTGTCTGGGGGCAGAGGAAGGCAGAGGAAGAGGAGCAGATCCCGAGGTGCAGACACGGCACCTGCAGGAGAGGCAGGAAGGAGCTGGGGCAGGGGGGGACAGGAGATGGCCAGGTTGCTGGGGGAGAGGGAGGGAGATGTGTGGACATGGATGTTGATGCCAGTGAAGACAACAGTGGAGGTGAGCCAAGGCACATCAGACTCGTGTTTCTGATTCTCACATAAAGGCTCATGGTATGGGAAAACACAAGCAGCCAGGAAACAGGCAGCAGTAGCCAACCCCGGTAACAGCCCTGACTATCGTACGTGTCAGCCAGGGCTCTCAGAAAGCTGGAGTAATAAAAAATAAATAAAGGAAACATTCCAGAGTGCTGCGAACTCCCCAAATTACACTCCTGACTTTTAACACCCCATCTGCCGGCTGGTGCTAACAAATTCATTCAGTGCAGGTGATGAGGAAAGGTGTGTCTGGAGCCCAGTGCCAGCTGGATGAGCCCCGCAGCCCGGCTGTGGCTGGGGCCAGCTCAGGGTCCCCGTGGGTAGCCACGCTCCAGGGCAGGGCACTGCCAGCACCGGGGGGAACGGAGCAGGAGGGATGGGGCGAGTCGGAGCCTCTGGAGTCAGGCCAGCCCCGGGGCTGGTTCCAGGTGCTTTGGAAGAGCAGGAGCAAGTTGATGAGCTCTGGAACAGAAGCCGGCAGATTGATGCAAGGCTGAAGCTCAGGTCAGCTGGAAGGCTTTCCAGCACCTGGCTGAGGCTCCGCAGCATAAATACCTTCATCAGAAAGTATTTCACCTTGATGATATTCTCTTGTATCTCTTCTGGCAACTGGCTAAGGTGCACCATTATAGTTATTTTGGGAAATCAGTTTAATACGGGCTTTTCTCTCATTTGATGGCAAGTGGTATATCCCTCCCAAGAGACTGCTGCCTTTCATTGCAGGGACCATAATCAGATTCTTCATGTATTAGTAATTACCTGGGAAGAAGCTATAAATATAATGAAAATTCCAGTGCTTCCTAAAGGTACGCATAGTTACTTTCAGAGAAATTAATTATCTGTGGGAATCAGATCAAATAAATAATGTTCTGCTGGAATATCTGATATCATTCATAATTTCAGAGAGTTTAAGACTAGGGAAGACCACTAGAACATCTGCCCTCACCTCATTTATAAGTGGGCCATCACTCTCCACCCAGCTGTGGCTGCGGACCAGTGTCTCTTTGCGGTGGACTCAAGCCCAACTGGTGTTTGGGTTGGGCTCCTCTTCCAGCTCAGAGAGCACACCCCTTCCTTGGGCAGAACATTCGTGTGGAGTTAGGACATCCGTCTCTTCTCTGCCTCATACGAACATTTCCCCTAATCTCCCTTCCATCTGTCACCTGGTTGCGCAGCCGCTGCCCGGGAGCGGAGCCTCCGGCCACGTGAGTGTCGCAGCCCGGGGAAGGGACGGGAAAAGCCGCTCGGTGACAGTGGGGGCTCTGGGTCTTGTGCCAGTCTCACCTTTCATGAAAGGGAAGAAAGGACCGAGCTGCTTTCGTTTTAATTAGTGTCTAGTCTCTGTTGCAACTTGACATCTTCATTTAATTTTGTTTGCAATATACATGCAGGGGAGAATGATAATGTAATATAGTAATGATCATTCCTGAGACAGTCACTTATTCAAAATATTACTCCTGTTTAATCAGTGCAGTCGAGTGATTTATTGACTTGCATAACCAATCTTGCCTGGCGTTTCACTGTAATTAAAACAACTACACTCCCAGAGTCCATCTGCATGTAATAAATTGTAAAAAACCATGTCAGGGCGACGTTAATACTGATGATTCTCACGCGTGACAGTTGAGTCCCTCCGAGCTGGGGCCCATCCTCTTCCCACTGGCAAGGGCGGATGGTCGGGCAGGAGCTGGGGCTTGGGGACCGGGGGGTCAAGGGGGCTTCAGGAGCAAACCCAGACACTGGTCACGTCCAGCTGAGCCAGAGGAGGTGCATTTAGGGCTTTTCCCGCGAGTGCTCTGTGGGCATAAGGGTACGGCTTTATCAAATGGAGCTGCCCGATGCCTTCTCAGTTGATGGAGGGAGGTCAGTGCCAGGAGAACTCGGTGATGCTCAGTCTGGACCAGCAGAGACCCCAAAACCAGGGCAGCAGCTGAGAACCCTGAGACAGCTCCTCGCTTCCTTCCAGGCCTTGGCAGGAGTTAGTGAGTTCTCAGCCTCAGCAGCAGAAGGCGAGGGTGACGCAAGTGTTTGAAATACGATGAGTAAATCTGATTCTCCTGGCTGAGCTGTACGGAATGTGATGGCCAAGGTCGCGCTCTGTCCCCTGTTCCCCTTCCCCCTGACGCCTTCCCAAGCTCTCCCAACAGCTCCCCATCGCATCCAGATCGTCCTGGACCCACCCATAATTTCACTTTTATTATCAGAGGGTTCGTGAAAATCAGTTTCTTTTTCTTTAATCAAATTCCAACAACCAAAACTCAGAAGTATTCTTAAAAAAATGTAGTGGAAGGTGTCAGCTTGTCGTTGAGAAAAGAACAACTGTCAAAACCCAAAGATTTTCTGCCAAAACCCACTGAAAAATGTTGGCTGAAAACTGTAGCGAGAGAGAGAAGCTGGTCCAAAAGAGTCAGTTTGGGTGTTGTCAGCCTTTTTTTTGACAGAAATTCTAAATATTTTGAAGAAAAGGGACAGCTTCCAGGAATTTCTGTTTTGAGCAGCTCTGTTTTCTCTGAGTTCTGACCCAGAATTCCCCCCAGGAGCCGTGCAGATGCCCCAACCCATGAGAGCCGTGCAGGAGAAGATCCTCCCTGGCTTCAGTGAGGCTCGGCTGCCCTCACTGCCAGGACGCTGCCCGGGGCCTCCCTGCAAATGGGCAGGTCAGTTGGGTGATTAGAGAAGAGGATCTGCAGTTCTGCTTCTACTTCTGGTTTTTTATTGGTATGGCATTTTTTCCTCTGATTTACCCAGTGCTGATTTTCAAGCGTTGTGGAAAAATGAAGATCTGAGTGTGGTTTTGGCCCGAGTCACTCTTAGCGCTGCCAGTGCCGGGGCTGCACAGAGGCTGCGCGTGGTGATTCTCAGGAGCCGAGGCACAAACGAGCGCGGTGTCGGTGTCGGTGCCGAAGGCAGCCAGCTCAGCCCGCGGGTCGGCACCGAGCCCTGCCCCGGAGGATGCTCGGAGGTGGTACCCGCTGTTGGCCACAGCCGGCACCTCGCTCCCAGCCAGGGAGGAGAGGCACGGGGGAGGTAAACGGGTTCCTGCTGGGGAAATGGAAAGCAAAAAGCAGCTGCCTGCAGTGAAAGCAGCAGCCCGAGGCGGTCAGCTTGGAAGGGCTGGGGGCGAAGGCAGGGAAAGGGCAGGAGGTGCTGCAGGGCAGAGAAAATCAGCTGGATGACACTCGACTCTCACCTGAGGCTCTTATCCATGTGTTGAAGTGTTGTGATGCTATTAAAATACTAGGAAAGGACTTAACACCCTCCCCTGCCTTTGCTGCTTCACACTGGGCTTGCTGAGCTGTAACCAGCACCTTGTGTGGCAAGATCTTTGTATCCAGCACAAACCAGCCCCATAGGATCACACCGCCCCAATGGAGGGGGGGTCCCAGGACCGAAACACCGATGCTGCCCTTGGGAGGCAGCTGCCACTGACCGGTAGCACCCCCAGCCCCACTTTCAGCTCTTTGCTGTTCACCAGTAAATCAAAGAGCCGCCCCAGGACACAGATTTTTATTGCCCAAACACCTCTGCGGTTCCGGGCCTCTCCAGCCGGGCTGCTCTATGGCTGCTCCCAGCTCTCCCCTCCTTCCAGCATTTCTGTCTGGTCTCTCGCACGTGAGCACTGCGCTGCTCTCACCCACCAGAGATTTTCTCCTGGCACTTTTCCAAGCCAATATTTTCCTTAGCAGCTTCCTCTGCCTTGGAGATACAGAGGCTCGGGCGCTCGCTTTTCCCTGTAGGTTCGATGTCAGTTGTTCTTCAAGATAAGGGAAGGGGAATGAAGAATTCAGGGTCTTTGGCCACCCACTCCAAATCATTTCAGAGGAAATTATTTCTGCTGTTAGGCGTGGGAACGGGATCGGAACCGAAGCATGTGGCTGGCGGTGGAGCTGCGATCCCGGTGGGAAGGGGTGCCCCCAGCAGGGTGACGGGAGCCCCACGGGACAGAGGGGCAGCAGAGCGGGGTCTGGCAGGAGACAGGGGCTGCAGGTCGGTGTCTGCGCAGGCAGAGCCGTGTCCTGCTGTGCCAGGGCAGCCCGGGGAGCCCCTGTGAGGCTGTTTCATGCTTGGGGAGCTTGACAAACAGGAGTGATTTATAGCTGCTGGGTCTGATTTCCATTGCTGCCGAGGGCTGTGTGGCTGCTCCAGCGGTGGGATAACCCAGGGTAAGCCACACTCAGGAACATCTGGGGTCTCCATTTTTAAATTAAAGCCACAGCTGATGAATTGTGCTGTGAGGAGAAGGAACAGGCGCTTGAGGGGGAGTAAGAGGTGTCGCACCCCGGCGGTTCCCCTGCAGCGTGTGACATGTGTGTCTGTGCCAGGGTGGGTGAGAAGCAGCACAGATGCCACGTGTGCATGTGAGAGAAAGCACGGAGGTGTGAGAACAGGCAGAAATCACCATCAATTGCTCTAATGCCTTGCTGTTCCCCCGGCAGCCAGCCCTGCCGGCTGGATCCGTCCTAGGGAGGAGGCGCCGGGGCACACGGAGCCATCGTGGCCCCGCGGGGTCAGAGGAAAGTGTCACTAAAAGCCTGTCACCAGCCTGCCTGCTCTCACGGCTGCTCTCATCGCTCCCCAACTGTCATGTCCAGGGCACTCTGCTGAGATGGGATGGCACGTTGCAGCCACGGGTCACAGCCGCAGGAGCACTATGTGGGAAGTGGCCGTGTGACAACCCTGGGCACGTGTGACCAGGTCTGGGGGCAGAGCCGGTGCCACCACGGCTGTGCCAGACCCCGTGGTGGGCCATGGCTGCCCCAGCACAGGCACAGACCCACACGGTCCTGCCCCACACGTGCCACACAGAGGTGTCCTGGCTGTCCCCAGCCCCTCTCCAGGCAGGGCACTGAGGTGGGAGCAGCTGGAAGGTGGCAGCGAGCGATGGCTTCCAGCAGTGCTTGGTAACAGAGAACTGACAAACAACCCATCACCTCTTCTGTTTTCAGCACCCCACTCCCCAGTTGTCATGGTTTATGTGTGCTCAACGCACACGATCATCTCGGCAGCCCTGATCAGAGTGTGCTCAGCAGAGACACTGGTGATCCAGCCGCAGGTTGCCCAAGGGTTGCCATGTCCTGGCCAGGGACCGCCAGCCCGTGCCAGCCCCACACCCACTCCTGGGAATGTCCCAGTTCTTGGCAGTTTTGTGTGTTTGGTTTGAGTGGCAGAACAGGAGGCGGGAAGCAAATTTCAGCTCCTTCCAGGTGTGGGCCTGCCTTGCCCGCGTGGTGCCGGCCTGCTGCCCGCGCACTGGGACGGAGCGGGCCGTGCTCCCCGCCGCTGCCCTGCGGCTGATGCCTTCCCGGAGGCACGCAGCCAGGCTGTGTGATTTGGCACCCGGGGGGGTGAGTAGTATTTCTCTCTCTGCCACGCAGCGTGACTGGGTTGGTGCTGTGAGCGTCGGTGCGGGCGGTGGTGAGCACTGCACGGCGTGCAGCAGCACAGCTGGCACCAGCGCACGGTCTGTGCAGCAGCCCTGGGCAGGGAGGGGGCTCCTGTCTGGGCCCCCCCAGTGGCTGGAAAACAGAGTTTGTGTGGGCTCAGCCTCAGAAAGGAAAGTTATTCCTGTCTAGAAATGAGTCCCTGCTGAGGAAATGGCACTGGCTCTTTGTTTGAGTGCAGCAAGCGTGGAACAGCATCTCCCCACGGCACGCTGCGAGCGAGGGGGGGTCTCGGGGGGCTCCCCCGGCTGTGGAGCCCCTTCCCCAGCTCCCTGCCCTCAGGCAGAGCCCGCGGCAGCAGCACCCGCCGCCCTCCCGCTCGCAAGGTGCGATTGCCACCTACAGTCCCCGCTCCCGCATCCCTGCTCGGCGGCGGGAGCTCCCGCGGTGGGGCCCGGGCACGGCTCGCGCTCGGCCGCAGGATTGCAGCGATTTTGGCAATGTTGGGTCCTCCTTCAGACGACTGCCAGTGCCTGGAAAGGCATAAACTGGGAGGGTTAGAGACAATTTGTTTAATCTGTCCTGACCCTGATCAATTCACAAATATGCCAGAGTACTTGAGGCAGAGATCAGCAAAAAATTTCTGATTCGGGTCCTAAAAAAAACCAAATGAAGTCTGTGCTGCAGTGGAAATCGCCTTCGCCTGGGGGAGGAGAAGTTATGTGGATCGTTGCCTTCAGTCCCGTAGTCAGGCCCTCAGCACAGTGTAGAGTTTGGCTTAATTATACTATTATTATTTTTTTATATTTAGTATTAGTATTTAATCTTTCATTCTAGGCTGTTAAAGAAACTGTGATATTTGTGCTGGATTTTATTTTTGTGAGCAATGCTGTACTGTGGTCCCAGGGGGTAATTTGCTCCCCCGTGAGAGGGGAGAGCTCGGGTCCCCAGGCAGCACCGAGCCCCAGGGTGACCCCAGCCCTTTGCACCATCCCCGTGGGTGTTTTCCTCCTGGTGCATTCCCCCACTCCTGCCTGCGCTGATGCAGTGCCTGGTGCTCCTCCTGCAGCCCATTTACTCTGCCTAGACAGCACAGCCCTATCCCCATCTGTGATTACAAATTAGCAGCCTAATCCTAAGTATCTTTTTGCCTGAAGATGCTTGTCTAAATCTGATTTTTAATCTGTCTTTACCAGCTGCTCCTGCTGCAGCCCTTTACAATTTATTTTGCATGTGACTTACACTGGATAAAAAAATATCTGTCTAATTTTCTCCAATGTCAAACATGCTTTTAGCTGGAGCCGGTGCTTTATGTGTTCTGCAATCTGAGGGGAGCTCTGCCAGCATAGCGGGCTCTCCTTCTTCTTTGGATTTATTGACTACAGTGAGGTCCTGCTCTAATCTTCTCCTCTCACACCCTCTTTCTTTCCCTAAGAACCACTAAGCTCCTTGACTCTCCCGTATCATCTCTGTTATGGGCAGAGCTCTGCACTGGCTTATGCCCTGTTCAATCCTATTGAAGTGCAGGGCAGGGCTGTGCATCCCAATCAGCATGGATTTTTTGCCTTGAACAGCCTGTTTTATGCATGCTCTGGGGAAGAGAACCAGCCTCGCTAAATCCTTCCAAAAGGGATTTTAAATACTTCAGATAAATCTCACTAATGGTAAATCTAGCTATTCACTCCCAGCTCTTCATACATGGGATTTGACCCTTTATTATGTTAATGCGAATGTTCAGCGGATGCTGTTCACAGTCTGTTTGGCTTCCCCGTTTCCCCTGCTGTCCGCCATCAGCCGCCCCCAGCCCTGATCTGCAGGTCCCTGAGCCCCCAGCCCTGATCTGCAGGTCCCAGGTCCCCAGCCCCAGCCCTGCCTGTGCCCGAGGGCTCACCCCTTATGCTGGGAGGGGGCAGCCGTGAGGGGCCTTGGCCTCCAGCAGGAGCTCCTGGGGACGGAGTGCCAGCCCGGGGCAGGTGGGACCAGCAGCACCAACTCCCTGGGTTTGGCTAGAACTACTCGTGTAGCTAAAGGGGAGAGGAGGGAGGCATCAGTCCGTTTGTTTGGCAAATTGCAGCTGGTTGCTGGTCCTTACCCGGCTGTTCTCTGGTCCAGGCTGGCACTGTGTGATTCCCGTGTCGGTTGGCACAGCAGGCGGTGCCCGCAGCGTGTGCCGACACCAGCCCCAGCCCCTGCAGCCATCGCTGGGGTTCTGCTCTGCATTTCAAGTCTGGTGTGCAGACAGCGGTACCCTGGGGTCCAAGCTGGGAGACGAGCAAAAAAATTACATCAGGGTTTTACTGAGGAAAGAGAAGCAAGAATGTAAGAAGCCTCAGAAGACATTCTGGAGAAATGTATGTTTTGGCATTCCTACCTCCTGCCTGTCTGGGGCTTGTCAGCAGCTGACGAGCAGTAAATGAAATGGGCAGACGTGAGGGGAGGCAGTGCCGGGCCAGTTCTCTGTCACTCGCTCCGCCAGCCCCAGCAGAAGGTGCAAAGCAGGAATCTGCGAGCTGCTGCCTCCCTCCCTCCCTCCCTCCCCTGCTGGGTGGGGAGCCCAGGGGAGCCCCTGGCCAGCAATTACCTCATCAACAACCCGTGTCTTACTCACTCTGGAGAGAGCTATCAGCAGCGGGTGCTCTCGCCTGGGGATGGCCCGAGAGCCGTGGTACATCCTCGTGCGACTTCATCCTTCAGCTTAGCAAAGCCCACGGGGCTTCCCACTCCTCGCAGGTTCCTCGGGGGGACTTTGGGGTACAAAAACTTTGAGTTCTCTCAGGATGTTTCTGCCTCTCTCTGTAGGAAGCGTGTTCCCACCCCTGTTGGAGCCCTGCACGGTGCATGTGGATGCTGCCCCGGGAGCACGGACGCGGGCGCTGATGGGAGCAGAGCTCAGCCCCGAAGGACCCCCCCGAGAAGAGCAGCCCCAGGAGCTCCGCAGCGAGCAGCGTGTCTGCAGGTAAGGCCTCGGAGCCCGAGTGGGACCTCACAGCCCCAGCCATCGGCCGGGCTGTTAGCCGCTCGCGCTGCAGCAGGGATGCCTTCCCTGATTGCTAATTTAGATTTTCTTGCCATCCCACACAGTGGAATCAGGGGAAATAAAATTACAGAGTTATTCACTCTTTTTGTACAACTGATGCGCTGATTACCTGTCAATCACAGAATTGCATTAACATCTGACAGTGTGTGCATAACAATTACCCCCATCAAATTAAGGAAACCTTTCACACTCAGAGACAGAGAGAGGGAGGAAATTCAATCAGCGTAATTAGCTCAATCAGAAAAGAACTTCTTTTCATCAAGAAGAGGAAAAACGTACAGCAAACGCAGGGCAGGAGACAGGTATCTCTCAGGGCTGAGGGGGGCTCAGGCACTCGCCACAGCGATGCCTGGCACCATGTGGCCAAGGGCTCGCCATCACCATGCTCTGTGCTTCCTCCCCACCCACGCTCCTCCTCTCCGGGCTCCCAAAATCCTTTTCTGCAGTTTCTGGGCGAGCTCCTTCCTGGAGGCTCTACCTCATCTCCCTTCCTCCCCTCGCACCCCGACACAGCGTGGGGATGC
>JAHREE010000364.1:324127-335504 GCA_033628505.1 Tringa tobata | reverse complement strand
TGGGGTGGGACAGTGTTTCCCAGGTTGGGGATGTTTTGAGGCGTAGAGGAGTTACTGCAGAATGAGGGTGAGGGGTCGCGGGCACAAGCAGAGTGGGGCTCAGAGCTGGGAGAAGGCAGGGTCCTTGCTGGGAGCGCTTGTAACGAAAGAGATTTGCAACTTTATAGGAAGAAGGTAAATAAGCTTTTCTAGGAGCAGCAGAGTGGAGCTGCGCTCGCCTGAGGCAGGCAAGTGGCCCCTCGCAGTGCTTTCCTGTAGTTTGTGGTGTGCTTGTTGGTAGTTTTCCCATCTCAGCCCCACTCTAGGAGCAGGCCCAGCTTTGCAGAAGGATGCAGGAGACTGGCAGGACCCGATCCCTGTCCACCAGCCTTCAGAAACCACCAGCAGATAAATGAGAGAGAGCAGGAACCCTCAGCAGGGGGACGGGGAGAGGCGCCGGTAGCCGTGGCACACGCTGGTGCCTGTTCTTTCAGAGTGCAGGTGGGTGGTACAAAGTCAGGTTAATTTTCTTTTCCCAAAATATGGTCTATAAATGAATAAGCAAGTAAATAAAGCAGTCCTCTCTCAGCAGTCTTCCTGCCATCTGCTTACCATTACCAGCTGGCATCCACCCATGAGTTTATATCCCTTTCGTTCCAGAGGATCCAAAGCATCCTGCAAACTTTGGGCAATGTTTGGCTCTCCCCTGCACCTGCAGATGTCCGCGATAACTCAGAGCTGACTTTGTCCTTTAGGGAGCTGATATTAAGGGTTATTTATCTGTCCATTGAAATGCAGATATCCCTGGCCAGCCATGCAGCAGCCGCCCGGTGCAGGGTGTCAGGCTGCTGTGGGGACCGGCCCTGGCCCCCGTCCCCCTGCGGGGCTGCGCTGCGGGGATTCACCTCCCGGGAGAAACAGCTTCTCCCGTGCTGGGACCAGGCGGCTGGAGTGGAAGTTTCCTCCCAGCAAACTGCATGTGCCCGAGAAGTTCATCTCAGCCCCATGGCCAGAGTCAGACAAGGAGGAGCAGAGCGAGGAATTAGAAACAAATTGTGAACAGATGTCAGGCAGAATAATAAGAAATGTATGGAAGGCCCACCAGGGTAGATTGATGAAGCAAAAAAAGCTCTGGGCTCGCTCCAGCAGCAGCTGCCGTCCTGGAGGGAAAGGCGCGGGAGGGGGAAGGAGCCAGCGTGGGATCGGTGCCGTCAGCCCAGGAACTCGGGTGCTGCGGGTTGTCCTCCCGCGGGATGGGCGCTTGCAGGCACGGCGGCTGCTCTGCTCTGGTTGCGCGGCAACATCGCATTAGGATGCAGGATTTAAGCATCTTGGCTCCCGTGCTTCCACTTACTTATCTGGCAAACTGGGGAGATGCAGACAGGTTTCCCTCTCCTTCCACCTCCTCTGTGGCTGCAAACAGAGAGGGAGGAGGGCAAAGTCCCTGACCAGGACAGCTCATAAAAGGGGCAAAAACTCCTCGTGGAGTGATAAAATCAGTCATTCAGTTCTCTTGCTTGCGTTTCCTTCCCTTAACCTTGGTTGGAGTGAAAACTTTATTGCGTGAATAGCTTGGACAAGTTTTGCTTGTTGCTGTGTAGAAACTTAAAGCCCTTTTGCAGAGAAGAGCTGTGTCAGCCCCCCCAACCCCACACTGACTCCTGCACTGGGAAAGGTGATTCATTAGAACAGCCACTTCTGCGAGGGTCGGTGCTTCCCGGCTCTGCGGCTAACGGCTAATGGGGTGCAGGAGCTGGGAACCAGCGTGTCCCCGGCAGCCGGGGATTACCTGGGGGGCGCGAGGTTCCCTGCACCTCTGGGGTGTGAGGTTTCCCGAGGGACAGAGCCCGGGTCCCTGCCCAGCGAGCAGGGCATCACCTCCCGGCTCCAGCTCACAGTGTGTGGCCCACAGATGTGGGGTGGGAAGAGAAAAAAACCCAGAGGTTTTTTTAAAAAAAGAGGAATTTATTTACTCATAAGAGTAAAGATCAAAATCGTATTTTTTTGATCGTCAATACCACATTTTAAAATAGGTTCTAATGAGTGAGACACAGAGGAAGTGCTGGGGGAGGGAGCTGAGCCTGTCATTCAGCACATGAAAGGCTGAAAAATCTCGTTGTCTGACTTACAAATTGAAGTATAAAGATTGGAGATTACTACAGGCGCAGATGATGGTGGACCAGATACAAACCTGGAGCAGTGGTAAGATGCGCTCCTGACTGCTTCCCTCTGGGCCTGAAACGATAAAGCTCGTGCTTTTCAAGCCGCTTAATGCCCGCAGGAGCCGCAGAGCTCCCTGTAAGGCCGTTGTGGGGTTTTGCTGGGCAGGGCAGCAGGGTGTGTGCCCCAGCAGCGGGTACCTTTGGTCAGGGGGGCTGCGGAGCAGAAAAGCGGTGCCTGTGGCGTAAGACCGGGATGTGTCCCCCCGGTAACAGGTCGGTGCTTCCCTGGGCTTCCCCCGGGACTCGTTCCGCAGCCCCAGGGACATCCCTGCGCCGCCACTGTCACTGCTCCCCAGAGCATCCCTCCCGCGGGACGTGGCAGGAGATGTGGGCTGATTCAGGGAAAAGCCAGTTCCAGAGCAAACATCCCATGACACCCATGTAAGGGAGGCCGATGGCCGAGTGCTCGGCACGCGTAACGAGCCTGGGTTTAGCCCATCAGCCAACAAATCTCTGTATTCCTGCTGTTGGTACTCCTTAGGCAAATGGGCCTAGAAATTATTCCATTTTATGTAAGAAAATCATCTCCAAGAGTCAGAATCGGGTCCCTTGTCAGAAAGGGGGTGGGGTGGGTGCAGTCCTGGGACAGGGTCCCTGTGGCCACCTGCATGACCTGAGCGGGAGCCCCCATCTCTCTGTCCTGGCATGCCATCCTGCTTCAGACAGCTAATATTTTTTCTAGGAAATACTTCCTGTAAGCGATAATGTTGATATTTAGGAGTGTTTCTTTTTAAAGGTATCTTTAAGAAAAATCAAGCTTTAGCTGTGATTCATTCCCACTTGACAATCAAGCAGACATAGTCACAGATATTTCTGCATATATATATATGCACACATAGACATATACATATCTGTTCAAAATTGGAAAGCAATCAATTCTGAGATTTATTTAATGCTGCATTACACGAGTTTGATAGCCGGGTTGGTTAATTGCCACGCTAATAACACCCTTCGTCAAAGAGACTTGCAGGCTAAAAAAATTAAAATGGCAGTAAATACAAACTCCTGCTAACATTTTTTTAAAACCAGCATCTAGATAGAAAATTGGCTGACACTGAGAGGACCAGTGTTTTTTCTGATTCTATTCCCTGTTCTAGCAGTTCTAAAAACTCAATTTTTTCATCCCTAAGAACCTTTCCCAGCACCTCATGCTTGTGTGCTCACATCTTCAGACCCTCGAACAGCAGCTTGGGGGCCCCTTTTTTGGCAGAAAATGGGGCTTTGTTTTTGCTGCTGTGGGTCATGGGTGGGAAGGGACCTGCCCAGGGCAAGGACCTTCCCCAGGGTGGTGACCAGGCAGGGGGATGCTGGGGACCACCGAGCCCTGGGAACGCTGGGCAGGACCCCTCGCTTTTGAGGCAATACCACGGATCCCATGGGTGAGCGCTGCCGTTCGTGCCCCCTCAGCTCCGCGAACGCGTTAAGGATCGTGTCCTTGTCACCCTGAGCAGGACACGCAGTCGCTCCCTTCTGCCGCCGGCAAGGTCATGGGCTGAAGGCACTGCTGGGAGAGTGGGCAAAACCTATCAGAACGTAGGTAATTTGATTAGAAATTAATTGGCCTACATCAGAGCCTTAAAAATCTAACAGATTTGCTGCTGATAAAATTAAAATTAGAAGCTGAATTGATTAGCCTGTGCCAGCAAAGGAACCAAAATGTCAGAGGCACCAGCTGCACATTTGCATTTGGTACTTAACAAAGTTCTTACCAAAGCGAGTGAGAGATGTTTGACATTTCCATGATTTCTGCAATTCTAATGTATCTTTTATTGATATTAATTTAAAAAAATGAAAGGGAATAATGAAGTGAGAAATAACAGGAGGGATTTGGGCCATTCCATCTCGGCAGCCCATACAGTGTGGCGTGGGGTTCCCACTCCCCCGTCATTAGGAGTGATCAGCGTCGGGCTGTTCCTCCTTCCCCTGGGACGGGACGCTGCGGGTCCTGCCCCGTGTTTGCGGGCAGATGCTGTGCAGGGTCCCCCAGGTCCTCTCCTGGGCCACCGGTGGCTGTTTGCTCTCCCTGTGCCAGCCGGCGGGAGGCAGGACGTTGTGTGTCCTCGTCCCGTCTGGCTCTTTCCTCAGGGAGGGGGGTTTTGCAGAAAAAAGCCTCGTCCTGTAGTTGCAACGGGGAGAGGATGCTGGTGCCCACACGTTCGTGCAACCCCACATATGGTGTGATGGCACATGTCTCACCATTAGTGCATGCGTGTCGGTGCCTGCGTGTGCCCTGGGCATGTGTGTGCACACCAGCCTCCTCCTGCACAAGGAGCTTCCAGCAGGAGCGTGTGCGTGCGTTAGTGCGAATCCTGCAGGCAAGGGGAAGGGGGGCTGGGTCCCTGTGGCCCGTGTTTTAAATAGGCAGAGGGAATAAATCACTTGATTTACTGGCTCGTTTTCATTGGCTGGGTATGTGTCATTGTTATGCTTGAAAAAAAAGGACTACTCGGGGAGCGTAAACCCTGGGTGAAGTTTTAATTGGGAACAGTTATTTTGAAACATTGTCTTCTGTAATTTATTTTACCGTGGGGACTTGTTACTGTGGGAAAATCCTATCAGGTTTATGCAAAGGTTTCTGCCATAGTCTATTGGGATATTTTAATTTTAGTTTCACAATGAGATATTCAGGAATATCGTTAGTAAATAATTGTAAAAACTCCACATAAAGCAATGGAAAAGTATTAAAACTTTCACCAGAAGGTGAAAGAATTTTGGGTTTTCTTAATGAGTGCTCCAAAAGTTATCTTCCCGTCCCCAAACCCAGGGGCGCTTCCAGTGCTTCTCCCTGTGGAGCCGAGTCCATGGCCAGGGGCTGGTGATGGTGCACCACAGAGGTGCCCATGGCTGCCGGTGCCCATGGCTGCCAGCCCAGTGCCCAGCCGGTGCTCCATAGCCAGCCCGTGGCAGAGCCGCACATCACCATCAGTTTCCGGGCTCTCTGCCTGTCACCTGGGGTGACAGCATCCCCTGGGGAGCTGAGCCCCCCACCCTGGGGCTGCTGCCTTCTCCCTTCTCCCTCCCAGCTCCCAGCAGCCGCTGGCTGTGATTTGCTTCCTATCTGTCCCTACAGGCTAAAATTATAAATACATCAGATGAAAAGCTTAGTTCTCTGAAAGTGGAGGTGAAGGAGAGCCTATAAATTTTGCAGCCTGTCTCTGAAAATGCAAAGGACAACTTAAAATTCCCTTTTAAAAAAAAAAAAATCCTTCCTGCTTTATAAGTATTTATTGCAAGTATGTGGTAACGGGAGACATGAGGAGCCTCTGGCTCTTATCTGTGATTTTTGACCAATATTAGCAACAGTTTAAACACAACAGTTATTATTTGATATGACACTAAATTAGAAGATTCACACTTCATATTAAAGATTGGCTTATTGAGGGTAGGGGAAATTTGATTCTGCAGGTCAGAATTGTTTTCAGCAGATCTGTTGATTAAATTACACACTGCCACAAGGTTCGTTAAGATGCCACCTGGTCCCTGGGGACGGTGTGGGAAGAGCCTCGATGTCCCCCAGTGAGGCTACTGCCAGGGCGCCCGCCTGCTCAAGCAGCTGAATCACCTCTAAATCTTCAACCCAGGTACTGAAAATGTGAAAAAATTGGAGTATTCTCTCATGCCAGGCTTGTTTCACTGGGAAGCAGGGGGTCTGTGGGGTGCAGCCTCTGGCAGCATTATGGGAAGAGGCAGATGAGCTGCAGCCCACTGGGAAGGAGAGGGGTCCTGGTTCCGTGCCCCCTGAAATCCCCTGGCCAGGCACAGGGCTCCTGTGGCAACTGAAAATCTGGGCTGGTGTCTGCGCCGGGGGCTGGTCAGCAGCGGACGGGGAGCCCCTGGGCACTGGGGGAGCCGGGAGCACAGCACAGAAATCGATGGTCATTTTATGATCCAGGCAGAGCTGGATTTTGTCCTGCAGCACATTTTACACAGTTGTGTTACAGGCTTTGGGAAACACGAGGCATTGTTTCTTTTTAATGCTAATAAGTAAATCGAGGCCCGTTGAGGTGCCAGGCGAGCTGATGGCATCCTGCAGGGACACCCCAGCTGCCGCAGAAGGCGCCGGTCCCAAAGCGCGCCCAAGACTGAGCAAAGTTGTGTGGAACACTCCTGGGGCTTTAGCCATTGGGAAGAGAGTTACTGGGAATGAGCCAACGATAACCAGAGAAACCTCAGCCCCGCACCCTCCCCCGGGCACCGGGGACCTGCTTGTGTCCACCCGCAATTAAAGTCCTGAGCCAGAGCCACCCTGCACAGCCCTGACCCTCTGAAGTCTCTGCTATAATGCTGCTGAAATTACCAAACCCCACTCTACTTAGGAAATAGCCATAATCAGAAGCTACTTTTATTACCATGGAAACGGAAAGATAACAGAGAGAAGTTCGATCCTGTCTCTCCACTGAAGGAGGCAGACATGTATTATGTATGGATTATATTTATGTATGAGGCGGCAGCGATTGCCACTGGGCATGGGTGAGACTGCCAGAGGCTGAGGGGTTCATGTCTACATGTGTGTGTTTGTATGTGAATACATGGGTACAAATAGCAGCACTTGGCTGAATTTGTAGAAACAAAATAGAAGGGAATTTGGGCGTTGATTGGCAGTTTAAGATCAGAAAAGAGTTGATATAAATCCCCGATCTGCCCACCCGTCCCAGTGTAATCATGCACAGAGCCCGAAGTGAGGCATCACTCGCTGGTGGTCCCATCTGTCTGTCCTGGGGCCATGGTCGTGAGAGAGCAATTGCCTCCTGCTCTGGCAGAGACCGACCGCACGAGTTTTCTGCTGGGCTTTGTGTCCCAGCAGAGCGGGTCTCGGAGATCCTGGGCCAGGAGAGGGTCGCAGGGGTCTGTGAGCAGGAAGGATGCTCCAGCCCTGCCAGGACCTGCTCTCCCGTGGGCAGAGGAGCCCTTTGCAGCCCCCTCACAGGGCAGCCGGGCGTCTGGTGCTGCAACCACCCAGAGGGACGTGCTCCTGACAGGGGTGGGAAGAGCTTTGTCAGAAATAGCTGCTGCCCGGTGGGGCCATGCAGGAATCCCAGGCACAACGATCTTGTGGCTGCCCCAGCCCCCATGACAGAACGCGCCTTCTCCGCCTTGGGTTTGAGTTCAGGGAACCCATCACCTTTATTCCAGGTTTCTCCCCGCAGCCTGGCTCCGACATGTACGGCTGCTGGACATCGGCGCCACTGTCATCCCATTTGTCCCAGCCCCCCGGCTTGCGCCCCAGCCTGCTCCGTGTCCCTCGGATTCGGGCTGCAAAACTGAAAGGCAGGACGTGGAGCAGAGCTCGGAGAGGACACGGGGCCCGGGGACGCGGGAGCAGCTGCTCCTCAAAGGCAGGAGCTGCGCCATCCGCAGGGCATCCCGCAGAGCACTTCTTCTCTGTGAAAAAAAAAGGTAATGAAATTTTAATCAGAACTTTCACAAAGTGTGCAGAACTGTAAATATGGGCCTTGTCGTGCTGCTCCACCTACACCTTCATCCTCTTCTCATCTCACGCGCGATCGTCTGCAGACCCATCTCGGAGTGTTTCATGCTCTGACTTTCCCCAGGATTCTGAGCCGCCCAATTTACGCTCCTTTGAAGCAAGAGACCTGCTCAATCTCTAATTTATATTTTTTAATCAGGGCACCAAAGTGTGAGAGAGCTCAAGGGAAGCATGTCCCTTTTAAAAACAAAGTTATTGCTTTAATAAACATGGGAGGGAGGCAGTAATGGACTAGGGAGCTTCCCCTGGTTAAAAATTTAGTAATCGAGCCCTGCTCTTAATGAAACTGAAGATTAGTCCTATGGAACAGAAACTTGTTTCTTGGCAAGGCAATAACAACTGGTGATGTGAAGGTGGGGAAATGCAAATAGCACGGCGAAGTCCCGCTGGCGGGGAGGTTTCTCGCCCGTGGGAAGCCGCAGGGGTCTCTGCTGGTGCTCGCGGCCGTGGGGACCCCCTGTGGGATCCAGCTGCCCCGGGGCGCCCTGAGACCAGGCTCCTGCCCCGGCCGGCGCTGACCCTGGTGGCCAGTCTGCTCCGTGCTGGTCAGAGCACTGTGTCAGCATTAACTAATTAATTAGCTCTTGTGCAAGGTGTAAGTGCGAGCTCCGTAATTAAGGCTGGCTCTTAGAGCACCACTTTCTTCCTGCCGTTGGGGTTGTGCAAACGCTGCTCTGCGCTGACTGACAGTGGTATTTTGGTAGAAGTTTGCCATCAGGCAGACGGGAGCCCTCGCTGAGAGGCAGTGACAGGGTCGGGGGGGCAGGGACCCAGGCTGTGTCCCCACCGTGCCCTGCGTGCTCCGGGAGCGGGTGCACCATCCGGAGCATGACACGGGGGACGTCTGTCCATGAGCGTGTCCCTGGGGATGCTCCTGGTGTCCTTCGTGCGTTCAGCTCCCCCATTGCAGACTGGCATCCCCGCCCCGACACCAGGCTGCTCTCACTGCAGCCGTTTGCAGTCTTCCCTCCTTCCTGCCTTCTCTCTTCCAAACAGAAGTCTGCTCCTTAAAAATTGAGGAGGGATCCAGCTGTGGTGAGCCGTGAGCACGAGCGAGCACAAAGAACACCCGTCCTTTGTGTTTTGCCCAGGCCCGCGGGAGGGGGCAGCCATCCATCGGTGCCCCCACGCCGAGGGTCCTGCCTCTCTCAGAGCTGCTCCACAAGGACGTTTCAGCTCGGGGGGCCACACCGCTCCTGGCAATGCCCGAGAACTCGCCCCCAGGCTGCCGGCGGCCACAGCGGCACTCGGCCCCCTCCCCACGGCAGCACCGGCTGCCGGCAGCGGGAGACGCCGGAGCAGACGTGCCGGTGGGCAGCGGGCACTGGCCACGCTCCAGCCCGGCCCGGAGACAGGCGGACTCCCCGAGAGGACTTTAATTGCTGCCATTTGCCTTTCGGTCGTGATTTATTGCTCCCTGTCTTTTCCCAGCTGGAACAGGAACCGGGGCTTTGGGAAGGGTTTTCGGTGGAGTCTGAGCGTAACCTTGGGGGATTTTGAAGTTGGGTTTTTATTTTCCTTTCTCTCGTTATTGGAATAAGTTCCAGAGTAAAATGTAAAACATGGTGGGAAGCCTTTCATAGCTTGGCTTTCTCGAATGGTGCCCTGGAACTCAGAGAAACAATAGTGACTTGCAAAATGCAGCAGTTTCCTTCATGAATCTGAAGGGTGAGGTGCACCGAGATCCTGGCTTCTGGGGTTTAAATTGATTTACAGTGTATTCAAAGCAGCTGAACTGCTCCTTCACCGCCCTTCCTTCTCTCTTGTGCACACAGAAATACGTGCTGGAGATCCCTACTGTTATTTCTTGATTTTTAATTGTAGTGTAACTTGCTGCCGGAACACACCCTGGCCATGCAGCACGGCTTCTGTCGTCCCTCCAACCCTTGTGTGTCCTGTGAAAGTCCTTGGGGCCAGGGCACGAGGCCAGGCTGGGGCAGGGGGAGCAAAGGGGCTTCTCAGCCCCCTTCCTTTCCTTTCCCTTTCCCTTCCCTTCCTTTTCTCTCTCTTCCCTCCTCTACTCTCCTCTCCCCTTCCCTTCCCTTCCTGGCACTGCATGGCACCTGGACATGGGTGGCCTCAGCGTCGTGCAGGGGGGGCAGTGTCCCTCCCTCGGCTCTTACGGATGGTTTCTGAATATGCCTGTGTCCTGTCTAACTTTGATCTAGGTAATGACGCTGAACTCTCGTTAAATCTCATTTCATGTTGTGCCTTTCATGGTTCCTTGTCATCTTGTTTATTCTGCTGCCCACTTTGAAGTAAGGGAGCCGTTGGTGCCGCACGCTGTCCCTCGCTGCGTAGGGGCTGCAGCACTGGGGATTAGCCTTGGTGGTTTTTAAGAGCACGTTTGCAGAACTACAGTAAGTCTGCCCAAGAACAAAGGGGCCCTGAAGCACCCTGAGACGTGCAAGGGCAGCGGTGGGAGCCGGGGGTGGCAGCGGGAGCCCGTGCAGCCCCACCGGTGACAGCGCGTGGTTGGGGACATTTGCAGCCTGAGATGCTCAATGCAGCCCTGGTGACTCAGCTACGGGAAAGGTAGTGCTTGGCGTCTGGACTCTTAAAAAACAGCAATAATAACTGTTTGGATACCAGCATCCTCCGTTTCTCCCGTTTCTCTTTGTGCTCAGGTTCACTAATTAAGCCATTGTGTCACTGGGAAGAGCCCCGTTTCAGGCAATAGGCATGCGACTGCCCCTTTATCCTGCTTTTCAGCTTCTCGCTCCTCTGTTCATATTTAAAGGCTTAATTCTCTGTCATATCTTGCTTGGCAGCATGTCAGGAGCCCGTGCCAGGCAAAGTGGGAAGTGAGACTAAAGGATTTCCTTTACACATTCACTTCTATTTAAAATATTCTCTGTATTCACCAGATTGCTTTGCATTTGCCCTTGAAATGTTCCTTGTGCAGAAATCCCTCACCCGTCCCTGCCCACCCAGCCCCAATCTCCCCGAGAGCAGACGTGGGGTCTGACTGGTCTGTGGGCGGCTCCAGCTCCGTGCTTGAGTAGCAGGTGAAAACCTGAGGGCAGCATCCCATGGAGTGCACACAACAACGAGACAAATGAAGGAGGAAAGGTTTTTTTTCAAGATGAGTTAGTACAAAAGGTATTTATTCATTCTGTATAGTTCATTACAGGTGAAACGAGGCTTTTCTGCTCAGAGTTCAGATGCTTGGGATTCTTTCTGAATGTGCTACGAGCTCTTCCATCTAATTTTGGAAAGGAGATAAATTCATATTGCTCCTGCTGCGCTGTGCTGTGTCCCAAAAGGCTGACAAGCTGTTTTCAGAAATCACAGGCAAAATGCTGGTAAATCCAAATAAAACGTTACTGTAAGGCGGACGTGGAGGATGGATCCCGAGGAGGTGAGCCATCGCTGGGCTGTTCCGCGGTATGGGCGATGCCGGCGTGTGCCGAGAGCAGGGCCAGCCTCGGGGACCGGGGAGCTGTACCCGCTGCAGGGGCTGCACCAGGCTCTGCCGGCAGCTCAGCGCCCAGAGGCCTGTGCCCGCACCCTGCACCCCGCACCCCTGCACCCCACACCCTGCACCCCGCACCCTGCACCCTGCACCCCGCACCCTGCACCCCGCACCCTGCACCCTGCACCCCACACCCCTGCACCCTGCACCCCGCACCCTGCACCCCGCACCCTGCACCCTGCACCCCGCACCCTGCACCCCGCACCCTGCACC
>JAHREE010000364.1:307375-324011 GCA_033628505.1 Tringa tobata | reverse complement strand
TGCGTGGCTGGTACACACTCCCCCCCTCAATCTCTCCCCCTCATTTAGGGGTAGACATAGAGCTTAGAGATACGGTTTAGGGATGGTTTTTGTCAGTGTGAGGTTGGCGGTTGGACTGGGTGATCTGAGGAGTCCCTTCCAACCCCGGCAATCCGTGATTCTATGATTTGTGCCGGCCAAGATATTCTATAATTCTATATTATTCTATGATTTGTGCCGGCCGCCCCGTTCTCTGGGCGCAGCACAGCGGGTGGCACCGTGTCAGGAAACCAGACGCGCCTGATGCCATCACTGGGGTCGGCCCCGCTGGGCAACCCCATTGGCATCTGTGTTGTGAACTGTCCCACCGACATCTTGTGCTTGCTGCAGTGGCGTTCTGCTTTAATACCTTTGCTCAATATATATATATATTAGTCCTGCTTTAAGCAGTTTAATGAATCCAGGCCTTTAGGGAGAATTAACAGTGTATTAACACTGCATCTAAAAAATTAAAGGAATAGTCAAGCAAATTTCTTTTTATTGACTTTTAGTGAGCCATTTAATCCAAACATCTCGTTAACTGCAATATAACTATACTATATAATGGGTTTTGCAATAAGAACAATTAGCTTTGCAATTAGCATAAGAGTGAGCGCTCTGCAACTGCCTGCAATTGGCAGTGGGCCTATTAAAAACGCGTCCTGTGGAGAAAAAATAATAGCGTTTCAGATGTGTAGATTGAAACCGTTTGACTTTAAGCACCAATAATATTTCTTCTATTGATCCAGTGTCCCGGATGATCTAGGGGTGGGAGGGAAGGTTCGCTGCTCGGGGCGAACTTATTTCTCCTCTGTCATCGGCACGGCATCGATCAGCTTGATTTGCGGGGTGAGCCATGGAGTCCTGCAGTAATTAGCCCATCCCGTTAACGCTTGGCCTGTCTGGCCTCCCGCGGCGGTTACAAGACGGACTCACAGGGTGCCGGGGCTGGCAAGTGGCCGGGAGCCCCGGCTGCTGGCCCCCTGCTTGCCCCAAGGATGCTCTGGGGGGGTCCAGCCAGCGCAGCCCCCGGCGGGCACGGGACAGGGCGGCTGCACATCTGCGGGCACAGGAGCCGCTCCTGCTGGGGGATTCTCCGTGTCCCTGCCACGGCCCTCGAGCCCGCTCCCGGGCGAAGGCTCAGCTGGGACCCTGCCGGAGCACGGGCTGGAACGGCGATCCATCACCCAGGTAAGGGCCACCTGCCTCTGCTCGCAGCTTCTCGTGCTTAGAACACTGAAGACAACAAGGTTTGACATCTCAGGCTATTGAATAAATAATAACCATCAAAAATATCAGCGTTTAGGTTTTATTTAAAGCTCCTAGCCAACAACACTAACTTAAACTTGATGATGCACCATTACAGCCTCTGAGAGCATTCTGCCTGCCAAACAATATGTTCCGTGAAAACTGATATAATCTGCTTGTTATCTGCAGCACCGCCTCGTAGTGGTGCTTTATTGATTTTCTGCACAATCACAGTAAAAAGTCTTTTTTTTTTCCCCTCTGGTATCTTTTTATGATTCTGGAGGATTTGTTTCCGCTCATCTGTCATTTCTCACCCACTCATATCTTGGCTGGTTTATAATAGTTAGAAAAAAACCAACCCACTATTGATTTGCTCAACCACATTAACAAACATAAAGCTGACAAGGAGGGGAGACGGTGATGCGCGGACAGACAGACACCTCGCAGCGGGGTCCAGGAGCGGGGTCACTCGCAGCAGCTCTGCTGGGCAATGCTGGGCGGTGGCACCGGCTCAGCCCCTCGCTGCCGGGGAAGGAAGCCCAAACATTTCCCTAATGATCAAGTAGCACAAAAAGCAATGTTTCCCAACAGTTCTTTGACAGAGGATGGGGCAGGGATGACCCCGGGGACCAGAGCATTTTACCTGGGGGAGCAAAGGGGCTGGGGGTTTATACTGGGGGGTTATATATGCCGAGGAGCGGGGCTGGGGCTACAACGCGCCTCCTGAACAGCCTTTAATAGTTTCAGTGGTGAAAATAGAAGAGCAGAACCTGCTTCGACATTTTTACTGCCTGTGTAATTAAAAACTAAGGATTCTAGTTGGCAATGTAAATAATTCCTCCCTTGCAATCTATTTACTTTGGATTAAGGCAGAGGTGACTAAGGGCCAGAGGGGGGTGGAAAGCAAGGGGGCTCAGACACTCTCCCTGCACCTTTCTCCATCCCCAATTAGCTGCTCGGAGGGAGCAGCGCCGGGGACCCGTCTGGCTCTGCAGGGCCCGTCCCGGCACCTCAGGAACAGCAGCAGCCCCAGAAACTCCATTCTCTGAGGCAGAGAAATCAAAGCAAAGCAGACACTGAGCCGGCGGCTCCTCTCCGTGTCCCCTCTCCCTGGGTGGCATTGGCCACATCCCATGGTGGCCGCATCCCTCCCGTGGCAGGACGGGATGTGCTGGAGGCCGGAGCGGGGAGGAGGAGTGTGGTGGGGAGGCTCTGGCACCTGAAGGGGTGATGGGGACCCTGCTGAGGCCACTCTGTCGCTGGTGGCCGGGTCTCTGCCAGGGCACGGCTCTCCCAGAGCCTCCAGGGAGGGAACAGGGGTGTGAGGGGACCAGGGGAGTGACACGGAGGTGTCACAGCGGTGGCCATCGGGTGTTTAACCCGTCCTTCCCACGCGGGTGAGTGTCCTCCCTGCTCACGGACACGCTCTGCTCGGGGAGTGCAGCCCAGGGCCCCTTCCCCACCACACGCTCAATCCCCAGCAATAATCTAAAGTCAATTTGCTGTAACAATTGAGAATATTCCCTTTTGATGAACGCCTGTTTGCCTTTAATTTGTTACAAGATGATGAGACTTAAAAGAAATGTTCAGCTGTCGGGAAAGTGTGCTCTTAAGACACTTACATTTGTGAACTTTAGTATCATTTACTGAGCCATTTTCCGGGGACTCTCTCCTGACTCCCGGCACGGGCAGAGCTGCATTTTGTCTCTCTCACATTTTCTGATGCAGGAATTCTGAATATTGTACATTTTGGAAGCCTACCTGTGCCTTGGTGAGATTTAGATGCTTTGAAATGTCACTTGCCATATGTTGCCATTATTATTATGAACAGCATTCAAATGAAGAGCTTTTTCTCGCAGACCTGTAGCGCCAGACCTCTGCACATCACGGGGTGCCAAAAGAGCCCCTGGTTTAAATGCCAGTAATAATCCCATCCCTGCCCAGCGAGGCACCTGCTTCATTTTCAGCCTCTGAGTTGGTCCCTTTGAGATCGGGTCGTGGATTTGGCCAGGGCTGGTGGCCCATCTCCAGCAGCACCCAGCATATGGGGTGCCAGCGTGGCATGGGGTGCCGGGCAGTGCCAGCAGAGTCCTCCATCTCCTGGTGCTCAGGGAAACCCCTCCAGTCCCCAGCCTTCTCCTTTGCAGCGGAGCAGCTCCCTCAGGGAGGATTCAGTCCTCGTAACCCCGAGGGAGGGCATTTTTCCCTGCGGTGTCATGTGTTTGTAGGTCTGATTGTTGATTTACTGTCTCCCCTGCCCTGTCCCCGGGATCCACTCTGTGCCTGCCCCAGCTGGTGGCATCGGCTGAGGAACCCTGGGGTGCCCGGCTGGAGAGGGGCTGGGCTGGGACCTGCCGGAGTGTGAGTCCTTTCATCCACCTCTGCCTACCAGAAACGTGGGAATATCAGAGTCAGAGAGTGTCGGGGGGAGGAAACTGAACTACAGCAGAGAGAAGGGGAAACCCCTCCGGGAGAAGGGAGGGGAGCGCTGCCGGCACCCTGCCTGCGCGGGGCTGGGGGGTCTCTGCCTCTTTGAGAAGGGCAGAAATTCAGACAGGCTGTTCCTTCAGCGCAGAGGACAGAAACTCTGCAGCCTCCCTGCAGATGGGTCCCTGGGCTCGGTCATGGCCTGGCCCAAGGGTGTCCCGGTGCCGGGCACCGCGGCCGGTCCCACGGGCGGTAAATGTGGGTGCAGGGGGACGGGAGCCCCAGCGATGCACAGCCCTCTCTGATTGTGCGGCGGGAGCTGGAGCACAGCGTCAGGCCCCAAAACTGGGGTGGTTTTTCTGCTCTTCCCCCACCACTTTGCTTCTACGTTCCTTTAAAGAAGGCAAGGATACAGAGCAAGAAAAAAAATCTCTTTGTATTTCTGAGAGTTATGAAATAATCATGCGGTGTTTCCCTTCATCACTACTAATCACAAGAGCAAGCTCTCACAAAGAATTAGTTTGCACTAAACCTTTCGTAAATCTGTGAAGCCACAGATGAGAGATCGCAGAACTGGAGATTATGACTTTTAAGTTCAATTCATTACCTCAAATTAGCATCAAACTACACAGCCTCGCAAGCAAAGCCCTGACCTGAGCTGTTCAAACGCGGCGACTCCCATGGGATTAGTCGGAGCAGGTTGGGAGGGGAGCGAGGCTGGAGAGGAACAGCTCATGCTGGATCGCGTTCAGGATAGTGTCTTCTCTCCTGCTAGAATGTATCATTGCCTTATTAGGCAAAATAGATTTTAGCATTGATTTATCATCCCCATTGGAAAGACATTTTGCTGTGGTTTTCCATTTAAATGGAGCTTGGCAGCCTGTGCCTGGGAGCCCTGTCCCTCCCCACAGCCGTGTGTCCTCAGCTGGGTGGGAGGGAGGGAGGAAGCCTCCTTCAGTGGTACCTGTTCTCTCCCTGAGAGGAGCAGAAAAGGGGCGGGCAGGCTCTGGATAGTGTTATTATTATTTGCACCTATCAAGAAAAAAGGTCTGTTGCAACCTGGGGACATCAGAGGAAGGAGCTGCTGACAGAGATGGTGGCTCCCGCTCCCCTGCTCTGGGGGGAAAATGTGTGAATAAATTATTACAACTCCAAGAGCAGCGGAAACTTCAGAAATAATTTCTGAGACGATGACTGTGAAATTTCAATAATATCACGGTGGGGTGCTGGGAGGAATCAGGGCAGTGGGAAACCCAAAGCTGGGCCACCACAGTTCCCGCAGCAAGGCTGCAGGGGGACGTGCTTCTGAGAGCTGGGGGGAAGAGGGAGATCTGAGCCCTGGCGTTGGTGAAGAAGCACGAGGCCTTGAATCAGTCCAGACAGGGCTGGGAAACGGAGGTTCCATTGGATCTCTCTGTAGGTTTGGGAAAACTCAGGGCAGATTTACACAAGGGTCCCAGGTTGTTTCCGTGTTGGTTGCTCACTTGGCTCCACAGCACTGAATCCTGGAGGAGTTTTCCTTGCGGTGGTCCCCAGCGGAAGATCATCCCCAGTGCAGCTCCTTCACCCACGGCCACAGAGCAGCTGGGACAGGAGAGCTCAGAGCACCAGGGAGACAGAGTCTCTCATTACCTTTGCTCGTTTATGCATGAATCAGACGTGAACTATCTTTTCCAAAGCCCTCCCTTAAACTGCAGCAGCCCCTGAAGGTGCCTCCTCCCAGCCCAGCCTGTCGGGGGCTGAGGCTTTATGGGGGTCACTGTCTCCGGCAGCGGTGCCAGCGCCGGTGATCCCCCGAGCCCCGTCCAACGCCACAGGGTGGGAACAGAGCCGAGAGGGGCCCGGGCTGGTGCCGCGGTGGGACACCCGCTGCCACAGAACCCACCAGGAGCACTGCGGTCCTGCCAGGAGCATCCCGGTCCCTCCAGCCCTTCTCGAGGGGCGAGAGCGGAGCACGCCAAGGACACGGCCGACTCCAGCAGCATGGGGACACGCGGTGCCCCCTCCTTGTGCCCAGAGCCCGTCTGCGGAGACAGCTCATCACTCAGCACACGGTCCAGATTTATTTATATGTGCACAGCAGAGGGAAATGGCTTTGCTGCCGGGATCAATCCTTCAATCTAATGCCTCTCACTCCATTGTTACTGTATCTCATGACCTTCTCAGGGATTTTCAGGTTTTTCACTTGAAGGAACAAGAGCTGTGGAGAGAAGGATGTAAGAATAAAGGAAAGAGCTCTCTGGTTTCCATTCAACACAGAATGACCCGGGCAGGAAAGTAAATCTCAAGACTTATGATGATACACAGTTTAGACCTTTGCTGCACCCAGTGGTGCTCTGTCTTATGGCTTTGTGTTTTTCAATGCAGGGGTCACCTGCTTGAGCATCTTCTGCTGCTCCTGACATCCCCCTGCTGACACGCTGCCCTCGCTCCAGCCCCTGTGCCACGGGAGCAGGGCTGATGCCACGGCCGGGCACAGCCACAGCTCCTCTGCCGCATTCCCGAGGGGATTTGTCAATGGCAGAGGGAGAGCAGGAGGGTGCAGGAGGGATGGACAAAGCGTCCTGGCTCCTCCAGGCCACAGTCACCCAAAGGCCTTGTCATGGTTTCAGACAGAGTTAATTTTCCTTCTAGTGGACGTTGTTTCAGATCTGGTATGAAAGGAATGTCAACAATATGTATTGTTTTAGTTGTTGCCAGGTGATGTTTACATTTTTCAAGGACTTTTTTCAGCTTCCCATAGAAGGTGAGAAGCAGCACAGGCAGAACGATGGAACAGCCAATTCCATACCATGGACATCATGTTCATTACATAAATGGGGGTTGGCTCAGGGGGGAACCATGATCACTGCTCTGCTTGGTGCCAATTTACCATTCCCGGTCAGTGAGAGTGACTCATGTCATTATTATTTTCCTTTTTTGTTCTATTATGCTGTCTTTATCTCACACACACACACCCCTTTTTTTTCCTTTTTTTCTTTCCCCTCCTTTTCTCCCTCTTCTCCCCACCCTTGTGGGGGATGGGGGATGTGCTCGCCCAGCCAGAGCCAAGGCCAGGACAGCTCGGGGACTGCCTGGCCCTTCCTCCCCGCGTTCAATCAAGGGATGCTCCACTGAGCCAGAACCTGAACTGCAAAAGCCATTAGATCTCAGCAACGCCACCACCAGACCCGTCGCTCTCAGCCCACGGACAGGGCTGTCTCCCCGCATGGGGACCTGTGCCTTTCTCTCCCAATCTTGTTTCCATCCATTTTTCATCACCCTGGCAGTGCTGGGATGATGCCACGTCGCAGGCGTCGCAGGAGCGGGGCTGCTGCAGGTTTTTGCACCTTGTTTTTTGGTCAGGCTGAGGTGGGAACAGTGCACGCAGCCTCCTGCCCCCAGCACAGCCGCCCCCCCAGCATATTTCCAGGCAGGTTTCTGGCTGTGCCTTGGGTGGGGGGTGCCAAGGAGCGGACTCGGTGGCTCCCAGGGCTGGTACATGGAGCCCCAGCGCGACCGGCAGCGCCAAACCTGCGCCGAGCAGCCGGGAGGGCAGCGGAGTCGGGAGCCGAGTCCCCCGCGCCCCCCTGCCTGCCTGCATGAGGACACACATCCCACAGCAGTACAGTAACAGGCCATTAATTATGCCATTTAATTAGATAACGAATATTCATATTTCAGTAATGACTCTGCTGCTCATTCTGCATTTAGCTCCTCGTGCTACAGTGACGCAGCCTTTACCCGTTCACTTGCTCCTAATGAACAACCACTTAGAATTTTAAAAAGTGGAGGATATCTTTCTGAGTTAATTAGCTTGAAATTAGCTTAATCACAGCTCATTTAAACTTATCTAAACAACAGCACGAGGAACCCTAGGAAAACTTGGGCTCAGCCTTACCCAGCTCTCCACCCGCGATGCCGGCTGGCTGGGGATGCCAGCCCCGTGCCCGCTCTGCTGCAGCAGCCCCAACCCAGACCTGGCTCCTGCAGCAGGACACTGGGACCCTGGCACCCGGACACGGGGCTGCAGCACCCAAATCCTGACCCTGGACATATAAACAAACAACAGGAAGGCTCCTGCTGGGGCACACACGCTGGCAATGCCAGCACAGAAAAGGCAGGAGAAGGCTAGAGACCGAGCAGCCGGGAGAGGCTGGGGAGGTCCAGGGACCCCATGGGGCACGGGGGAGGACGCAGGATTGGAAGAGCCCGAGGGAAAGAGCCCCAGGGCCAGGAGGGGGCAGCTGCCCGAGTCAGGTCACCTGCCAGAGGTGACTGCCATTAATATGCTGTTTTCTGTGTCAGCTGGTTCCCGGTTCTGTAACCACCAGGATCTGCCACAGGTCTATCGGCTGCACCCACTGCAGCTGCACACACGTCACCGCGCTGCCCGTCTGCCTGTGCTGCGCCTGAAGACAGTCCTCCCTGGCTGAGCTTTACAACAAAGAGCTGTAGCTCTCAGCAGGTCTGTAATTCTGTTCAGCAGAAGGTCTGGTGGGTGGAAGGGGCTGCCCGTGGGCAGTGGCTGCAGGTGGATGTCGTCTCAGCCTCCTGCTTCAGTACTTAAGTCCTGCCCGTTCCTCCTGGGAGATGTTTCACTCCTTCTCCCTGGTTGCTTATAGGCCACAGATGAGAGGCATCCTACTCCTTTCTGTGTCAGATTGATTTGAATATTAATTATATGTGACCTGTTGACTTCAGCTCCTGCAGAATCCACCCCACAATTAGTTTACTTAACTGCTCTGTCTCCTGCAATAGCTGTCAAGAATAATGAATTAACCTCGAATTTGATCCTGAACAGAGAAACTTCATACTGGAACAAGGTTATTATTTCATGTGCTTTTCAGAGTTCTTGAACTCTATGTTAAGATCTAATCAATTGAACATCTGGGTTTCCTGGAGGCTGAGGCAGGATCATGCAATATTTACATCAATATTCTGAGATCAAAGACGGCTACAGGTCTTGGAAAAAACCTCCATGCAGCAGGATAAAACAGAGCAGAGGAAATCAGAGCTGAAATCCGAGTCCTGCCGTGTCCTGTCCGGACAGAGCTTGGCCAGGGGAGGACACGAAGAGGTCCCTCAGCATCGCAGGGGCACCGCTGGGACCATCAAAAGGCAGCAGGGAGGCAGCGGTGTTTCCTTTCTTCAAAGGGAGCAGGTAACATTGCCAGCACAGCCCCTGCAGAAAAGAGTTCCTGTTCCTGGGTAAGTTGTGTGTCGGCGGCTGCTAAAGGCCTTCTGTCACCTCCAGCTGAGCCAATGTGCCTGTTGTTCCCTAGGGGACATCTCTGGTGCGTTCCACAGAGCCCTGCAGTCCTGGAGGGCTGCTGCGGCCCCGGGTCCCCTGCCAGGGTGTCTGTGCCAGGCACAAGTTCGGGATGTCTCGGGCGAGCGCGGGGCCAGGGACCCGCTCGGTCCAGGGTGCTGTGACGGCACACCTCAGGGGTCTGTTCATTCCTCTGCTCCCTCNCGGTCCAGGGTGCTGTGACGGCACACCTCAGGGGTCTGTTCATTCCTCTGCTCCCTCCCCGAACCGCCACGTGACTGCTCTGCTCTTAGCTTCAACTTCAAAGAGGAAGGAAGACCCTTTAATGCCAAATTTCAGCTTGCAGAGCAAGTTCCGCAGCAAATCCCCCCTGTGAGCACCAGGGAGCTGCGCGGCAGCAGGAGATGCTGATGGCGGTGCCAGCCCGGCTGCCGTTATAAATACGGAGGAGAGCGGAGAAAGGTGAAAGCAGAAACCCTCAGAGATCTCATTAGCGGGAGGCATCCTCCGACTGATGCCTTATGGTTGTCGAACCCCGGTCTGCTCAAGCATTCAACCCAAAGCAAGGAGAATGTGGACCTGCACACAAAGGGGAGCGCCGCGGCCGGGCTGGGCCAGGGAGATGCAATTACCCCCGACAGGAGGGGTCTGGGCTGTAGTTCTGCCCAAGCACAGGCGGAGCAGTGTCAGCAGTCGGCTGCCGGTGTCCTCACTGCCAGATGGAGAGCTGCCTGTCGGTACCCGCCGTGGAGCCGGGGCCGGGCATCGTCCTGCCTTTTGGCACAAAAGCGCTTCTGCCTCCTCCCTGCGCCCCCCCAAACGGCCCCCCGGGGAAGCAGAAATCCAGGCACAGCCGTCGTGGTGCGTGGGTCATAGCCCCGCGTCACAGGGGTTTTTTGTGTTCCCTGGGTCAGAAAGCACCTCTCCAGCCCCGGTCGCGTCTCTCTGGCGTAGTGCTGGGAGAGGGTGGGTGTTTGGGACCAGCCCTTGTCCCGCTCCCCCAATGGGACACGTGCTCCCCCGCGGCTGAGGCTGAACGGGGACCCCCGGCTCGAGGGGAAAGGGCTGTGCCCCAGGGCAGAGGCTGGATGCGTTCGTGCTGCCGTGCACAGTCATTGCTGATGGAACCAGCGGGGGAGCCCCCCGTTTGCAGCCTGGTTACGTGGGGCTGAGGCAGTTCCACCAGCGGATAACGGGCCGCTCACCCCGGCAGCAATCTATCTAATTGTGGGTTTGCTCCACGAATGGATTATTTCCACCATGCCGGTACTTAACAGAAGCTGCTCCCTTTGAGGACACTCTTATTTCCCATGGCATGAAAAATTGAAGTACTATTTAGGGCCTGTTTTACCACTCTCATATTTGTGCAACTCTCATTAGCAATAGGAGGACGCGTTGTGCTGTGCTCGGAGTGGAAGTGACTCCTGTGTTTTTAAATCAGACACAATATAGAAATACTTCAGGGCTCCTTCAGAAGAGAAATCAACACCGCTCTAACCACTGCAACGAGATACTTGGTCCCTCTGGCTTAGTCATTTAGTCTGCAGTTAGCAACAAGGTGAATTTTAATTCCAGACCTTTTTTTTCAGCCCTGCTGCTCTTTGTGTGTGTGCTGCTTTTCCAATAACAATGCGAGCCATATGGTGCCTCCAGCACTGGGACTGCAGCCATGGGGTAACAGATGCAAAATGGCCCAAGACAATAGATTTAAAAGTTTGCCTTCTCACTTTTGAGGAGTTAGAAGAGCTACCAAACACAACAACATGAAATATTCAGCAAATTAAACATGTCTGGAGTACATAAAGTCCAGCCCTTCTGGAAATGGTTTGTTCTTGGGACCTTTTCTAGGACACTTTGGAGGCACAGCTCCAAAAACCATGTCTGCAGAATGCTGAGAAAGAGATGCCCAAGAGCAGCCAAAAGCTCCTCCGTGGATCACCCTGGAGTAGAAGGAGTGGTGAGATGGTGCCCTGGGGGCCTTCCCTTCCCCGGGTGTGAAATCCCTGGACTCTCTGGCGTTTCCCACCCAGACGCTGGCCTTGCCTGCGACACGCGACTGGGCTCTGCAGAGTCCCAGCTTACCCAGGCAGGCAAGTCCCATTTTCCAAGAACTTCCACTGGCTCGAAATAATAGAAACAAGATGAAAGGGCGGCTTTAGGGATAACTCTTCCAGCACCTGCAAAGAGCAGAGTTGGTAGGGAACAAGTCAAGACAGTTCCCAGCCCAGGTCAACACTGGGCTCAGACCTCACCGGAGCTTGGCTGGGTCCCCGGCTCCTGCTGGCCGCTGTGTCCCAGCCCCGTGGCTTGTTCCTGCCCCAGGGAAGGAGGGAACTTGGAAATGCACGGGTGCCACGGTCCCTGGGCTGGGACCCCGAGGGTGCCACGGTCCCTGGGCTGGGACCCCGAGGGCAGCGATCGAGGATGCTCTGCTCAGGTTCACTGCTCCCCGAGCACGGCCCGAGCTGTACAGAGCTCATGCTGCTCATTAGGAGAGACATTAAAACACGAGTTACAAATGACTGCGGAGCTCCACAAATGTCAGTTCCATCGAACTGTTATTCACTTATTGATTTGTATTAAACAAGTAGATAAATACTTAATCTGAGCAGCAACAGCACTCTCATCATAAAGTGAATTAGTGTTTAAAGTGTGCCTGGCTCATTAGCAGCCTTACTGCACTTTGTCACCGTTTCCAGGTCTGCCAGCCAAACCCTTTAATTACAGGCATCCTCGGTGGAGCCCATCAGCCGAGCTCCCCCAGGCTGCGGAACCGGGCAGAGCTGCAGCCGAGCCGCAACACCTTCTCCTGCAGCTCCAGCACAGGGGTTCTGGGGGGCACAGGGGGCTGTGGTCCCCCTCCTGGGGGTCTCTGCCCTGCATTTTACGTTTGGCATGCTGCAAAATTACCCATCTTACAGTCAGTTCATATTTAGCCCAAAATTGCCAGTTTATATATAAACAAACTTATTTTTAACCCTCCTGAGCCAAGGCACACATTCTTTCAACAGTTTTTTCTTAAAGAGATAAAATATTTTTTCCAGTGTTTTTCAAACACCATGAAATTCAAATCAATAACTTGAAAATTATATTGCCCTTGAACTGATTATAAACAAAAATGAACCCGACCAGTCTGCGTCCACTGAAGGTGGGACCAGGGCACCTCAGAGTTGGCCTTTGGAATATTGCCCCAGCCCCTTGTCAGTAATTAGCTGTAACAAAGATGAGATGCCAATAGAAGGAGACGGCTGGGGCGCAGCCACCCTGCCCTCTTTTGTTTTGCAGCTTCTCCTCTCCCGACGTCCCTGGATGGATTTATGGCCTCTCACCAAAGTGGGGCATCTCCACCCGGGGCTGTGCAGGGATGGGACACTGGGACAGCAGCACCGGCTTCCCCTGTGTCACCTCTCTGCTCGTGCCCTCCTGCCCCACCACCACAGCGTGTCCTGCGCCCCATGTCACTCAGGGGCCACCCCATCTCCTGGGGCACACAGGCAGCGGGGCTGGGGCTGCGCGGGGGCTGCATTCACTTGCCCAGGCCATGGGCATCCCCTCGGCAGCGGGTCCTGGGGGAAGGAGGCCCCTTTCTGTGGGCTCTTTGGAGATGGAGCGGAGTCACCCAGGGAGGCGAGAGCCGGGGAGCTGCCGGGACTGGGCTCCCACCCCTCTGCCTGCGTGAACCCTCTCCTGCGCCCGGGGCACAGCGGGCACAGAGCCCCGCAGCCGGTGGGTGTCAGTCCCCCAGAGCCGGCCACTGTCCCGGGGAGTCAGTCCCGGGGTGCGGGGGTGCCGGTGCCGTCCAGCTCCCCACCAGGGGCTCTGCAGAGGGTGCCCCGGGCGCACCGAGCTGCTCCCCTCCTGCTCTCCCACTCCCACGGGTCAAACCCCTCTGTGGCACCAGGGGCTGGCACCGGTGGCTGGCAGAGGGGGTGTGGGGACGGCCCCGGGCTGGCAGAAAGGCCACAGTAAGGAGGCAGGAGAATTGTAAGTAGTTTTAAAAGGTAATTAAGACTTTTCACAACTTAAACTTTCTCATTACAGGTGGGAACTAATATTGATAGTGCTCTTCCTGGGCTATTCTCCTGTGAGAGGAATTGCTGCAGAAAAGCAACTGAACAGAATATTTAAAAAAAAATATCCATTCTCATCATCCCCTTTCACATCCCATCTCCCTTCCCAGGGCACCTCCTCTCCTCCCTTCACCTATCAACAAACAAACAGTTTGGCTCTAATTAGGCAGGGCGAGCGCTGCAGTCAGGAGCTGTGGGAGCGGGGAGATGGATGGGCGGGATGTTCCTCGCACCCCACGTCCCGTCCCGCCGCACGGGGCGGGGAACAGTCTGGGCTGATTTACTTTAGATTTGAGCTGGGAGTAAATTGGAAGACATGAATCATCTTGACGCCTACGCTCCTGAGATGGATTACCTGGCGTGGCAGCTTGTTCCTCTCCTTCCACAGCCTGGCTTTTTTGTTCCTTTCAGTGAAAAGTTTCATTTCTCAGACACAGGAGGGTTCCCACTCTGTGCCCGTGTCCTGGCGTGCCTGGGAGCCCCGTGCTGCTCTCCTGGTGCTCCTGTGGCCAGGTTGGACCAGCAGCTCTGCGAGGGACTTGCCATGCCAGACTGGCCAGCAAACAGGCTGGCTGGGAGCCGGGGTCCCCCTCTGAACCCCCGCCTGCCAGTCCTGAATAGCTTTGGGCTGCAACAGTGCCACATCAGCTCTGTCCCCCACATTAGTGGGTGTAAAAAGCTCATGACCTCTTTCTGCCCAGACTGCTATGGGGTCACCAAACAGCTCCTCAGCACATCGCTCCCTGAGCTCTTTCCCCCAGGAATTGCCTCTTCCTTCGAGACATGGAGCCAAGAGCTTGGAGAAGCTCCTGCCTGGGGCTGGGCTGCTGCTGCCCCTCGTTAAGGTGAATTCTGTCTCCTCCATCGGTCGCTCTGTGGAACCCAGAGCTGGGAGCTCAGTAAGTGATGCTGCTCCATGGTTTATTCACCAGGCAGAGGGACTCTCTCCCGCTGTGATCTCTGCTGCTCCAGCGAGGTGCAGGGCACCTGAGATAAATGCTGGACTCACTTGTGTGATGCTGCCAGGCAGGACTTGCAGCCCCTGCTCTGGCCCAGCAGGGCTAAATCACTGGTTAAATGTCCAGACACCTTAAAGAACTCAGCACTTCACCCTGCAAATTATGTGCAAAGCAGGCAAATAAGCCCCATCCCTGCCTTGCAGTGATTGCAGCAATCAGTCCAGCTCTGACTTGCTCCCAGGGACTGTAAATCTCCAACTCTGCAGGGCCAGGTCGATAAGGAGTGATTAGCCTTAATTCCACCTCTTCCTCTCTTTTAAGGCGGTTCCTCTCGACCCCCCCCCCAGTGACACTGCCCACACTGCTAATCACTGTGACTCTACTGCACTGCTCATCACGCCCCGCACAGGAGCGGGGCAGTGCCCGGGCGATGCTGGCGGCGTCGCTGCCCTTCTGCTCCCGCTCAGCCGCCTTCCGCCTCCCCTCCTCTGTCTCCTTTGTGTCTCCAGCTTAACTTCTGCTGGAACTCGGGTTTTTTTACTTGGTGGGAGGGGATATAAAAGCAGAGGGAAATCTGGGGAAGGAGGGAGCACCTTCCTGAAGGGTGCCTGGAGGAGCCCTCCATGAGCTGCCAACCTGGGGTGGGTACATTTTGGGGGCCAGCCTGTCCCTCCGCCTGCAGCATCAGAGCCCTGACCTGGGCCTTCCCCAGCTCTGTCCTGCAGCTGCTGTTCTCAGACATTTTCCTTGCCATTCCCCAGTGTTTCCACCTGGTCTGTGGGGCTCTGAAGCCCAGCTGAGGAACGTGAGGTAGGATGCAGTTTTGTTTGCATTTATTTTGTTAAGAGGTGGTGAATTTTCAAGAGTAGCCTGCCTTCCTCTCCTCCTCTCCATCCCTTTCTCCGGCTCCTTTTGAACAAATCATTCCTTTTGCAGAGTCCTGTTGTTTAATTTTGCCGAGTGCTGAGTCTCAGCGTCCTGTTAATTGGTTTTGCCTGTCTTTGTGCTTTCTGTTAAATGAGAAAATGCCACACATAAAATTTTAATTTTGAAAGCTGCCTTGTTTGTTTTATATTGAAATTACCCACGCCGCTGCGGCCTGCAGAAACAGACGCTTTCTCATTTCATTAAAAACTCTTTGTGATGATAAAAAAGCAGCAGAAATGAGATAAAAAGTGGTGTTTCCTTAAAGGCACATGAAAGTGAGAGAGATAAATCCCATGTATTGTAGGGGATGAAATCCAGCGCAAGGCTGCACCGCGGCGATACGGGGAGGAGGCTGCGCAGCCACAGCTCCTCTCCCAGGAGGGCACGGGCTCTGCCGCCCTCCCGCTGCGGCACTCGGGACCCTCTGCCAACCACCCAGTGCCACACGTGTCCCCAGCCATGCTGTCCCCTCCTGGCAAGCGGGAGCGCTGGCGAAGGGAGACTGGTCCCTGTGCCCAGGTGCGGGGGCACTCGGTGAGCCCTGCTGAGGGCTGGCACCACGAAACCATCACCACGGCCCCCGGTCAGGCCCAAAGCTGCCCTGGCGTCCTACGGGCAAGGGGGAAATTGGCGCCCAAAGCGAGAAGGGCAGAGGGATGTTTGTTGCTTTGTGAGTGGCTACGGGGCAGAGGGACCAGCACCTCCCTCTCCAGCCCTGGTCTGTGAGCACCCACAGGCTCCTTCACCAGCTGCTCGGGGGACCCTTCAGCAGGGCCAAAGCCCTCTGGGGGCTGCTGGCCATGTCCCTGGTGAGCAAACTGTGTGTCACCGGTGGCTTTGCTGCCCCTCGCTGGGGAGCAGATGTTCCAATAGCAAGAAGTGGACAATTGGGGCCACTGGAGACTTCTGTGCACTGGGGGTTGTTCTCTGATCTCTGGGATTTTTAGTGCTCCCGTATTTATCCTGCCCACTGGGATCTGGGAAGCAGTGCAAACGAAAAACAAACTTCCAGCTTCACACTTGATTGCATCACTTTTTTTTTTTTCCCATCCCTTAACATCAAAGTGAGTTTTCTTCTTCTTGAGTTTCAATATTCTGTAGCAGTTGCTGAATTGCTGTTCAGCTTTACTGAATTTTTCCACCCACTGCCATTTTAAAGGTCATTTAATTATTATTACAAAGAATTACAGAAAGATAGAGAATTGTCTAAACGCCTTAAGCCGCAACAGGTTATTAGCACACTTTTTTTAAATTATTATTTTAATGGATTAATGTTTGCAGCTTTGTGCCAGGCGTAGTGCAGAAGTCTTTCTCAGGGGGCTGTCCCCCCCCGGTGATGTGGGGCGAGCGGCAGGGCTGTCCCGCAGCGGGGACACTCCGCAGGGGTGGCACAGCCCCGCTGCCCCCGACAGCGTCTCCGAGGGGGTTTCACGGCGGGGGTCCCAAAGCCGGGGCCGCAGCAGGACCGGAGGGAGCCCCCGCCGCCCGCCCCGTGTGTCCCCCCCTCGCCGGGGCTGCAATGCCCGGAGTGGCCTCTAGGTGGGGCCCTGGCAGCGCCCGTCGGCGCCGGAGCCCGCCCGGCCCCCCCCAGCCCCCGCCGGGGCGGCCGGTTCCCGGGAGCGGGGTCGGGGGGGGGCTGAGCCGGGCGTCGGGCTCTGCCCTGCCCCGCAGCACCGGCACCCCCCGGGACAGGCCGGAGGCTTTCCGAAATGCTCGTCCCGCACCCTCCGCTCCCA
>JAHREE010000364.1:282820-297556 GCA_033628505.1 Tringa tobata | reverse complement strand
GCAGAGAGCCGAGCGAGAGCCGCGGCCCCGGCGGCCTGCCCGGCGCCGAGCCGCCCGAGGAGGCGGGAAGCCCCGGGCGGGAGCCCTGCGACCCCGGCGAGATGCAGCTGAAGGTGGATTTCTTCCGCAAGCTGGGCTACTCCTCCGAGGAGATCCACGTCGTGCTGCAGAAGCTGGGCCTGAACGCCGACACCAACACGGTGCTGGGGGAGCTGGTGAAGCACGGCCCGGCCGAGCGGGAGGGCAGCGAGGCCCCCCCGGACGCCAAGGAGGCCCCGCTGGTCCCCCGGGGGGGCGCCGCCAACAAGAGCCCCGCACCCCCGCCGGCCCCGGAGGAGACGGAGAGCGAGAACCTGAAGCCTATCGTTATCGATGGCAGCAACGTGGCCATGAGGTGCGTTTGGGGGTGCTGGGTGGGCACGGTGGTGCCCGGGGCTGGTGGTGGTCACAGTAGTGGCCCGTTGAGCTGGTCACCTCTGTCTGTGGAGTGTGCGGGGCACTAAGAGCTTGGAGTCTGAAAAACCTGGGGGGTTTCTCACTGCAACAGCCACGGCTGGGTGCCCTGGTAGCAGCTGGTAGTATTTTCTGAGGCACCTCAGCGGTTTGCGCAGCTCTCGGAGGATGAGCATCGTGTTTGCAGATGCCGTCTGCCTGTGTGGCCTCTGCCAGCCTGGGACCAGTTGGTCACAGGGCTCTGACAGGAGCAGGCGTGCTTCCTGGAAACAGTGACACTTCCTTCTGTTTTCTCGCTAACGAGGAGGATAACTGAAGATACATTGTCCTCTTACCTAATGGCTTTATGTAAGTTTCTGTAGCAGGAAGTTGCTCAATAAATAATTACAGATTTAATTAGAGAAGACTTTGTAAGATGGAGCTGTCTCCTGCATTGGAGACTAGTATGCAAAGTGTGACTCCTGTATTTTGGGTGAATTTCTGTGCAGTGTAGAGATGGATGAGGTGTCGAAGGGGCACTTCAGCCTGTTGTGTCACCAGGGCCAGGCTGTGGCTCACTCTCAGCTTCTCGGGTGTCCTGGTGGCACAGGTCTCGTCAAGTCAGAGGCAGCTTGTGAAGCTGCTTGGGATTGAGCAAGGAGCTCTGACATCCCTGGAGCACCTGGAGTCTCTGGGGTGGATATTTATTGGCCTGATGTCCCCGCTTCCACCTTGGCTTTTGTTCCCTGTGATGGTGACCATTGCCTGCCCCCACCCCAGCCCCCATGCTGTGCTCCCCACCTCTATATGGGGGGGGGTCTGGGCACTGTTAATTTAATGCCCCAGGTTTCTGAATTGGGTTCTGTTGTTGCAGTTTAAAAGCAAGCCTCCTTTGCTGTGTTTTAGCTTAATAGGCCTTGTAGTGTATGTTTGTGTACACGGAATTTTTATAAAAATAAGTCTGGGTGCACTCGGAGGTGCTGTGTGTGTTGCCCTGGGTTTTGTTGGAGGTGAAAGTGCTGCGGGGAGGTTTGATGGGCAGGTGTGGTTTTCTCTAAGCCGTGGTTGATAGTTCTGAGAACAGGACGGAGAGGAAGATGGGGTAGGGTCTGCTGTGTGATCAACACACTGAGCCTACAAGTCGCAGGGCAGGAGTGGGTGTTCTGGTGGCCGTGGAGCAGGGCTGGGGGGTAAACTCTGACCCGGGCCAACACTGGAGGAGAATGGCCCATTGTGAGACCTGGGCTGATAAGTTTGACTCTGGCAGTGGAGTTTACCTTAGATAAGTGCTCAGGCTTTAACAGCAGACTCAGTTGGGTTTTTTGAATGAGGAGCCTCTTGGCTGTGAAAGTTATCCCAAAAAGCCCAGGAGAGATGACAGCAGATGTGACTGGGGGCAGGCCAGGCGGCAGCAACGCTGCGGGTAGGACAGAGTTTGACATGAGAAAAGCAGTCTGGCTTTTTTAAGCAATTTGCTAGAAGGGGAATTCCATTCTGAAACTTCCTGTATTGATGGTGTGATGTTCCCTGCTGATTCATTTGCAGTGTGTACAGCGGCCTCCCTCAACAGCTCTTGACAAACATATGCAAATCATAGTGGAAATTAGCTTTCACTTCCTTCTAAGGGAATTTTTTCTTGGCTGCTGCCAAATCAGATCAGCCCAATTAGCTGCCTTCTGGAGACTTGAGATTGGTAGCAGGGACTCAAAAAAAAAATAATTAAAAAATCTTTGCTTTTCTCATTTATCTCTTGAACCCATTAGTAACCTGTGTCTGGCTATCTATAGCAAAACCAGTCTGGCATTGGAGAGAGTTTTTAGAGCATCTTTATTCTAATTGTTAATGTCAGCCTTTTTGTAATTTGGGATTTGTGATGAAGATATGCTAGGTGTCTCTTCAGGTGCAAATTTGGGTGTTAAACATATAGTTCTTACAGAATAATTATTTTGGTCCAACTCTTCTATTAATGGCTTCAGAGAGGGGTGGGGGCAGGAGAAATAAAGTTTATTCCTGGTGGTGCAGCTGGAGTAGTGCCCCTCAGCAGTGCCTCTGCTGGGCTGTGAGCTCTGTGGAGCCGTTGGCCGTCGTCGTGCCAGGTGTTGGAATGCCATTCGGATCTGGATGGGGAGAGGAAGACTTGGGGCAGGGGGAGTGCCCGGGTGGGGAAAACCTTACTGCATTACTCCTCAGCATAGTACATCTTACCGGAGTGTCGTCCTGAATCCCCGGAATGACAAATCAGGCTGTGATACAGAGAGGTTGGAAGCTTGCCAGAACCATTATCAGCAGAAGAGCTGATTACGCTGTAAGTGCTGGCACTGGTAAAACAGGAGTGGTAGTTTCCTCTTAGAAGTTCTGGAAACTTATTGATAGGACCTCATGAATAATTAAGCAGCAGGTTTTTGCGCTGGTATGTACTGTCTGATGCTGTTGTCAAACTTTACTCTCAAACTGCCAAGTACTGTGCAGACGATCACCACTGATCCCGTAACAGGAGACGTTGCTATTTTGTGCAAATCGTGCATTTGTAACTGACTTTTGGGGCCACAATATAATGAAGAAGCATCTTTCAACAGCGCTGATGTCCTTGAGGGCATAAAACGTCTTGTTTTCCTTAACTTCACAAGGAGAATGCCTAGTGAGGGTGCAGTTTACAGGGGCAGGACTTGCCGCTGGTACAAGCTGGCAGAATGGGACAAAGGGTGCTCAAGATCACATTGTACTCACAGCTAAAAATAAAAATGTGGAGTCCAGAGTCAAAGGAAAGGCAGCATTTCAGAGGAGCTGCAGCAGTTACAGCTGCCCTCTCCCTTCCACGGAGGATTTGGGTATTTATTGGCATACTGAGGTGCTAAAAGCAACAGTAATTCCGTGAAGTTCTTAGTGCTGCTGCTCACAGGAGGGGAGCTATGAACTCTGTGCGACTCTAGACACGTCTCCACTAAAGGTTGTCCGAATTGCTGGAGCCATTTGCTTAGAGCATTGCCTGACTAGTCTGTGCATAACTGAATATTGAAATCCTTCATTTTCTTCTTCAATGCAGCCATGGAAATAAAGAAGTGTTCTCCTGCCGAGGAATCCTTCTGGCTGTTCAGTGGTTTTGGGACAGGGGACACAAGGATATTACAGTCTTTGTGCCGTCTTGGAGGAAGGAGCAGCCGCGACCAGATGTACTTATAACAGGTGTGGAAATATGAAAACCAAAAGTAGCTTTTTCAGGCTTACTGCTTTGTCACTTAATGAGCTTGCAAAGTTCTGGCTAGTTACTAATTAACTTCTGAATGGAAGATCTGAGTGGTAGGAGATCCGGTAAGCTGAGCTGACCACTGAGAATTAGTCATTAACTTGTCCCCTAAGCAAGTTCTTGCATGGATCAGCTGGAATAATTCAGAGAACAAAGAATGCTGTACTACTCTGCCTCCTAACTTTTGTCTCTTATTACTTGCATTTTTCCTCTTTCCTCTTAGACTGTACAGAATTTCTACATGCTGAAAGTTAAAGCTTGATGGGAGTTTAGTCAGAATTATTCAAATTGAGGGGAGTTTGCTCTTAAGTTGCAAACAGCTGAGATGCCTGAGTGACTCCGCTCAGAGGTGTGTGCGGCATGGCACCACAAGAGATAGGAGCCTGCCAGTCTTACACACATCGCTGTGCATCTGAGGGACGGTGTGGATGGGACTCGCTGTGTTAGAGCAGCCTCTGAGTGTTCTCAGTGCCAGGCAGGACTGGGGTGAGGAATCCACCTCCTGATGGATGAGATGAGAATGTGGGCTGGGTTGTGGAGAGATTAAATGACCTTACATGAATTTTGCTGTTTGTTTGTAATGTTTCTTTACCTGTACGAAGGCCTTTGGGCTGTGTATGTATATTCACGGTTGTGTTTGTTCTAGACCAGTACATTCTCCGTGACCTTGAAAAGAAGAAAATTCTGGTCTTCACTCCTTCCAGGCGGGTTGGAGGCAAGCGTGTTGTCTGTTACGATGATAGATTCATTGTGAAACTGGCACACGAGTCGGATGGCATTGTGGTTTCTAACGATACTTATCGGGATCTGCAGAATGAGCGTCCTGAGTGGAAGAAATTCATTGAGGAGCGTCTTCTGATGTACTCCTTTGTTAACGACAAGTATGTTTCTATTCTTCCTTTGCTTTTAAAACAGATCTGTGTGACCATGCTGTCTGGTTTTACTGAAGCAATGGCAAGTGATGTGTGAAAAGAGCAAAATGCTGGTACAGAACGGAAAAAAAAAATGCTGTAGAGATATTTTTTGTTAGAAGGAAGAACTGCCCAGCTGTGGTGAGGTACGAAGGCAGGAGGAATTGGCGTCATCCTAATAGCTGGTCATGGTTTGAGCTAGGAGTTCTGCTGAGGTGGAGTTCCTAAGAGAGCTCCAGGACTTGATTTCCTCACAGGACAGTCATTATCAGGCCCAGCAGCAAATGCTAATTCTGGTCAGCAGCCGAGCACAAAACCCCTTCTGTGCCCGAGGTCAATCACTCCGTGCCAGCCATCACCAGGTGACAGGGGAGTTCCACTGCAGTGAAATGGGAAAGCTTTTGGGGCTCAGAGAGCTTTTAACCTTCAAGGGGATGGGAGACTTCCAGATGAAATGAAACCCTGACCCAAGAAAGTGAACTGCTCCTGATTGAAATTTATTTTTCTTTAGGTTTATGCCTCCAGATGATCCCTTAGGGCGACACGGCCCCAGCCTGGATAACTTCCTCAGAAAGAAACCCGTTGTGCCAGAACACAAGAAGCAACAGTGCCCTTATGGTAAGACCTGCCTTTTGAACATGGAGACTGAGGTCTCTGCACAAGTGTAATTCATGCATTTTCTCAAATTCAGCTGCTTATTCTGTGCTCTGCCTTACCTTGCAGGGAAAAAATGCACTTATGGAATTAAGTGTAAATTCTACCACCCTGAAAGGATCAATCAGCCCCAGCGCTCATTAGCTGATGAACTCCGAGCCAATGCAAGGTTGTCTCCTACCAGAACTACCACTGCCAAGGAGGAGAAAAAGGGCAAAAGAGGTTCCCAGGCAGAGTTCTTGTGCTCTGTGCCCGCGGAGAGCGATAAAAGCTCTTTGCAGAAGGCCTCTGGGGAGAGGAAAAGCTTGACCCACAAAGCCAAGCCCAGTGACATTCCGCTTCAGGTGAAAGGCTGTGTGTCAGGCAGTGTCCCTGCCTGCAGTGGGAGCCACCGGGCCTCCGACAGGTACCAGCAGCCTCATATGGACTCTCTGTCTTATATCTCTCAGGAGCATCTCGACTCAGGCATTGGGTCTCTGGAGAACCAACTGTCTGACATGTGGCCTTACAGAAGTGCTGGTCACTGTGATCACTCCCATGCTGACCAGGTGTCTGTCTGCACCTGCAGCAGGCAGAGAACCCTCTACCCACATTCTCCCAGCTTAGAGCAGAACGGTCTGGTCTCTTACAAGCATGGTTCCCATAAATCTTCCTCCTCTGGTGCTAGCTTCTTGCAGTATAGCCCTGAGATGTCTCCCTCAGGAGCTCCCCACTCTTTCTCAGGCTATGGAGTACCCATACACCCAGCTAATGCTGGCCAGTACAGCCTGCCCGGCGAGTATAACACCCCCCCGCCCCATTCTCGGGAGTACTGGTCTGAACCCTACCAGATGCCACCTCCTCAAGTGAGATCTACCAGTGTGCGGGATCCTCGCTCGGTACAGAGAGCCCCAGGGCCGGCGTACGGGGACTCCTGCCAGTGGGCCATCTCTGACCAGTTTGCAGAGGAGCGGGCCAATGTACACGTCAAGCTGTGTGGCATATTCCATCCCCATTTGGTTGATGCCGTGATGAGCCGTTTCCCTCGGCTGCTGGATCCCCAACGGCTCGCTGCGGAGATTCTGACGTACAAGTCGCAGAACCCGGGTCTGTGAGGCGGGTGCTGGGACAGCCAGGCACGTGGAGAGCTGAGGGACGGTGTTTGCTCTGTAGCTGCCACAGATGCCTTCTGAAGGCTCCTCCTTATTCCCCGAAAGTACCAGGCTCTGGTTGGAGGCTGGATATCAGGTTTGCTCACAGCAAATTCTGCTCTAGATGTGAGTGTGCCCCTCTTAGAGAGGTGAGAGCACCCTTGGGTCCCGTCTTCCCCAGGGGCTGTTGCAGAGGCTCTGGGTGTTGCACTGGAGCAGAGGCTGCAGCTGCAGAGCAGGGTTTTTCCTTTGGGTTGTGTGGGGAGTCAGGCACCCCCTAAATTCCCACAGTTCAGACCTGACTCCTCCCAGTAGCTGCAGCTTTGAGGTGGCTTAGTGTGTTTCCAGACATGGGGGGGAGTCAGGGGGCTTGTAAAGATGAGGGGGCACTGCCTTTGCAGTGGCATGAGGCTTGTTTGTGAAGACTGAAATGCATTGTCCGGGCTGTTCTGAGCTCTTAACTAAGCCTCTTTACTAAATCCTACTATGCAGATCTGTGGAAACTGTTGGATTATAAATCTAGTATGAAGCTGGGTTTAGCTGACCAGTTTGGTTTGATTGGTGCACTTCTTTAACGATGCTTTCCACGCCCTTCCCACTTACCTCCCCGAGGTAATTCTCCCATACGTGCCACAAGTGCTTCACCAGCAGCACGGCTCCCAGAAATAAGGGGAGCTGGGAGTGCAATCCTTTCTCAGAGCAAGAGAGCTGACACTGCCCCAGAGCTGCAGCCAGTCATGTCTGGCACTGGCTGGGAAATGCAGTTGTCAGAGGAGAGGGTGACCACGTTGTTGATGGTGCTGCCCTGGAACCCTGACCTTGGCTGGAAGGTGGTGTTGGGCTACCTCTGCAGCACCCACAGGGGGGATTTATGATGTGCCTTTAGTCTTCAGACAGCAATAGTTCTGAGTGTTCAGTCACGCCTGGGCTGCTGCCAGTCCTGTTCCTGAGCATTCCCTGGGATTTTCCTCTGTAAAGCTGTTGGTTCATCTTCTTTCTTACTAATGTTTTTCTGTCCCCTTCAGCTTTGTCAAGCTATAGCAGCACCCAAAAATATAGAATAAGACTTACTTGGTTAAGACTTTTCCCTGTTCGTTCCCTCTTACTCTGTGAGATGTTTTTTACTGTAGATACTGTAACAGATTTTAAATATGCAAAACCAATTGCTGTAGTAATTGGTTCTGGTCCTGGGATTTCACTGTGCTTAGAAGGCAAAGATGTTTCTTGCACTTGCAGGCCAGAAGCAGTTGATTTGTTGATACACATTGTATCTGGGGTTTTTGTTATGTTTTTTTTTTAAATATGTCCATCTTGTGGTTAAACCAAGGTCCTTGAGTGGCAAATTGTGACGGGGGAGTGGAGCCGACTGTCCCTGAGAGCGGTTCCATCTCTCGCTGTTCTTCCCTCTGACTGTCCGAGGCGTGACCTACCCAGAGTGGCACCATGTGCCGTAAAAACCACAGGGACACAGAAACCTGTATACCTGGTTAATTATGATACATTACAAATTAGTAATGTTTCATGTTAGTAAGCAAAATGCTTCTTAATTTTAAGTAACCTGATACTTTGCATATTTGTAAATTACAGGAAAAATGGTTTTTAATGTTATTGTCCAGCAACTTGCTGCTTGCTGCTGGTTTTAATTAGTTCTGTTCTCGACTCAGCCATTGTGTTACTTGGCATGGTGTGTGTTGTTTTTCTGGTGCAATTCTGATATCTGCTTCTTCTCTTGCAATCGGAAGACTAACGTTTTGTACTCACAAGCTGACATTTTATTGAGCTCTGTGTATCACTGTGCAGTGTATAGTTTATGTACTGAATGGAGGCAGCCGTGTGAAAGCCACGGCAAAGTAAGAACTTGTGTTATATGAATAAAACCTGCCCAGTTGAATTACTTGGTCTCTGGTGGCTCTTTGGAAGACCATTCACCATTTTGGCTGGCTTTGCAGGAAGGTCAGGGAAATGATCCTTCCTCCCGGGGGTTCCTCTCCAGTCTGGGATCTCCGTGCGCAGTGCAGTGGCAGCGACAGGCTGGTGCCTGATCAGTTGGCGCAGTGTGACAGCTCAAAAACCCAACTTGCTGTAGCTGATAACAGCGTGTACCCTGTCTGCTGTTCACTGGCATCACCGCAGTCTCGCTGCGCTGAGGAGGCACTGGTGGCCCAGGGACCCCAAAGCAGGAGGTGCTGGCACCCGGCTCTGACCGCGGTGTGGGAGCTGCAGTGGTGGGGGGGCGTTTGGGTGCTAATGAATAGTGCACCCATAATTATTTTGGAATAAATAGTGCGGGCTGTGCTTAAGTTTTCATGGGCAGTTCTGCAGTCTGGGCTGGAGGTAAAAACACATTTTATCCAGTTACACAGCACCTCTGACAGAGGCCGTGCATGGTGATGGGATAATGTGCTGAGCATAACATGTCAAGACGTTGCTCTAAAGCTTTGTTTTGAACTGGGAAGGGAATGCAGTAGCAATATAAATGCTCACATTTCTGTATGAGGATCCTCCCCTCCCACCTGCATGACAGCGTGTTCTTATCTGACTTGTTAAATAACTTTATGGTCTTTATTCAAATTTGTGTTGTTAATTAAATACAGGGCAATGACTTTCTAGTTAATCAAAAACAAGGGAAGCAGGTGCTCCTGGAGATAGTGCTTTATTTCAAAAAACAAATCTGGATGTCAGAGAGTGAAAGGTCATTTCTTGGCTGTGGGAGAGGAGCGCTCCCGAGTGTGGGAAGTGACCCAGCTCTGTGTGTGTGCCATGGGTCTTGCTGGGGAGGGCACTAAGTGACATGTGACAGATTTCATCAGACCTTTTAATTGGGTGAAGAGTTTTCTGCTGTTTGTCATAGGGTCTGTAGTTGAAAAATGCTGCAGGATTTTAAGGCTGGTCTTCCAGTAAAATACATTACTAGATAATTTTAGTTTAGATGTTGGGGAATGTTAATTTTCATTTCTATCAAAGCTGGACTGATACACCTGAAAGGATTGGCACAGAAGCAGAGGTTCATTACCATAATGAGGAAGGGAAGAGCTTGTTTATGATGTTACCTTCTACAGTGACAGTCCTGGTGGCACAGATTGATTTGGGAGGGTCAGTCCCTAACACAGATCTGGTCAAAATTATTGTCCCAAACAGCAGCAGTGTGTCCTGCTGTGCCACCCAGGAAACCCAGCCCAAACCCATCTGCTCTTTCCCTGAATTCTCTCGTTCTCTCAGACAAGGCTCCTGCGTGAATGAACCTGCGCCTCCTGCCCCCAGAGCATCCTCTGAGTGTAAGTACCACTGTCTCCCGCATCCCACTGGGCCCAGGAGATGGGGAAGGTGGGAAATGCTGATCAGAACTGTCCCTGCTGCAGATTTGTCCATGCACTGAGTCAGAGGAGCTGCCTCCCTGCGCACCCCGGGCTGCTGCGCTCGCCCTGATCTTATTGTGGAAATTTTGCGACGCATCCTGTGGCTCAGCGCTTCCTCGGGGCATGGTGGAGGGAGGGCCTGTCACGGCTGCTGTGTGTTTGCACCGTGTATCTTACCCATCTAAACCAGGTTAGATCTTCCTGTTGGCTCTGATCTGCTAGAGTTAAGGAGGTCACGCACAGGCGCTGTGGAAAGGTCCCTGAACTGCCGCGGGGTTGCTCTGCCTCCATCCTGTTGCCCTGTGCAGGGGTGAAGCCCCGTGCGCAGCCCCTGGCTCCTACCCCAGCAGGGTGAGGAACAGCTGCTGCTCCCCTCCAGAGGGAGAGATCCCAGGCCGAGCTGGAGGTCAGGGTGCAGAAGGCTCCTGGGAAGTGTACAACCATGGGAAGGAGGAGAACTGCTGAGATGGTCCAAGGCTGTTTCCGTTGGACGGTGGGGCCAGTGGGAGCTGCCTGAATGGCCAGGAGCTCTGCAAAACCACTGCTGAGCCCATCCACCGCCAGCTCCTTCCTCCCAAGCCCAGGGTGCCATCTTTCCCCTGCCGGCAGTGGTCCAGTCACTCTCACCATCATCTCTTGAGGTCCCTGCCGGAGCTGGGTGCCTGCTCTCAGCAGGAGGAGGTAGCTCTGGCTGCATCCTCCCCAGAAGAGCAAGATGGTGTGAAGGGACCCGGGGACGGTGGGTCAGGGGAGGAAAAACTTTGATGTGGAAGTGAGGAGGGTGAGCGGGGGTGCTTGTGAAGAGGAATGGTGTGTTTTGGGGATAGAGAACAGTCTCTTCTGGCACAATGGGGAAGGCAAAGAAATAGATGGAAAAGGTAAATATCATCAAAGGAAAGACTTTGCTTCCATTGCACAATGAAAGGAGGAACCCACAGGGGAAGAGCCCTCCTTCAGAGGTCAGTGCTGAGGGATAGCTTGGCTTTTTCATTTATTTTTTTAAAATCGATACTCAGAAGAGGGAAGGAAGGAGGGGGAAGCTGTGCTGTGGCAGAGGTCAGAGAAGAGACTGCTGCATTCTTGTCTCTCCTTCCCTTGTGTGGTTCATGGACCAGGAGGACCCTGGGTGGTCACTGCAGTCCCCGATGCCAGCCCAGTGGGGCTCTGGCTCCTGGTGCCCGTGGCCCCAGCCTGCCCTCAGGACTTTGCTCGCCTCCCCCCATCTGCCTTTGCCCTTCTTGCTCCCTGAACTTTCATACGAACCATCTGGTTCCTCCCATCAGGGGATTTCCAGGATGTGGCCAGCTCAACTCTAACATTTTAAGGCGTTTCCAGGGGCAGGAATCTGACCTCAGGCTCCCGTACGGGCCGTGGGAAAGGGGCTGCACAAATGTGTGGGATCACCCAGGGGCTGTGGCGATGCCACCCTCCGGGACAGGCCACCTCCCGAGGAAGCAGGTTCAGCATCAAACCGCTGTTCTCCCCCCGCTGGGAGGCTGCCGGGGCCTCTCTCCCCGCAGAGAGGAAGAGGTGCCCCGAGCACACCGAGTGCTGCCGCTGCGGGCAGCGCTCACCCTCCAGCCCTGCGCCTCTCTGCCTGGCACCAGCCTTTCCTGGGCCTCAGGCCCTGAATACGCCGGTGCTCCCGAAGGCCAGGGTTTGCCCGTGGGAAGCTTTCCCTTATGGAGTTGCCTGAGGGCAGCAGAAGTGCTTCCTCGCTGTCTCCGTTCCTCCGGGACCGGGCTGCCCCGAGCAAAGCTGGGCCCCTCGCACAGCAACGGGGCCAGCAGCCAGCTCAGCAGCCCTCCTGGCCCAGCCATGGACCAGCCCTGAGCCCCCCCTTGCCTCCCCCACGCCCCCGGAGCCCACGTTGCACAAATGTTCTGGAGTGACTGCAGCGCCGGTTGAGCAATAGGTCGGGAGGGTTTGCATGGCGGCTGGGCCCGGGGAGACGTTCCCACAGCTATTGCGTGGGGGCTGCCCAGCTCGGGGGAGCAGCGAGTGCTGTGTGGCTTCACCCCAACCTCCTGAGCCCCCCGTGGCAGTCGCTGGGCTGCTCCTGGAGCTGGGCTGTGGGGCATTTCCAGCACAGCCCGTGGGGAGCAGTGCCATGGTTGCAGCTGGGCCGGGACAGGGCTGTAAGCTCCTGTCCCATGGCCGGTGCCCCTGAGGCCTCTGCATGGATGCTGTGGTGGCTGCTGCAGGGGAGGCTGTGGCTCATTTGACGGGACCTGATTGATTTTGGTATTTCAGAGAAGTGTGGGGCTGTCCCAGCTCAAAGACCGTGCCGGAGCCCGTGTCGGTGCAGGATGAGTCAGGCTGTTGTTTGCGTTGCGTCAGTTCCCTGACGGTGTGGGTGCTGCACGGGCACGTTGGGAGGAACCATCCCTGCTCCCTGCAGGAGCCTGTCCCCGGTCCCTGCTCCCGGAGCTGCGCAGGGCTGTGGGGATGGTTTCTGGGGGGTCTCCGAGGCCCTGGGGATGACGACAGGCCTGGGTGGTGACATTGTCCCACAGCGTTGAGGAGTCAGTTCCCAAGCAGCGTCAGACACGTCTGCCTGGTGATGGCAAAGCAACCAGAATGAAAGTTTTCCCATAAAAGCCTTTGCGCTGGAGGCCAGTTCTCAGGGCAGCAGGGCCACTGGCAGAGCATCACATCAAGTGAAAACTCCAGCCCGGAGCAGGCACCAGCTGGGGAGAGGGCAGGAGAAACAGGGGTTTCCTCTGGCCTGTCCCGGGGAAGATGCCGGGCTGTGCGGTGGGTGAGGGGGCAGTCCTGGGTGTGGATTTGTCTGGTGCTCTGCTCCCTCCATAATGCTTGGCCCGGGGCTTGGTGTACGTGTGCAGTGGCACCGTGGGCTCCCAGCGAGCTGGGCCTGTGAGTCCCCTGGGCAGGAGCCTTGTGCTGCCCGTGGCCCAGGGCAGATTCCCTGGGCCCAGCAGCTGCCTTCTCTCAGGGGCAGCTACAGCCAATTGCTCCATCACCCCTCTACCTGGCACTTTTGGGGACTTACTAAGTGCCAGACACTTGTGGGGTCGCTGCTGCCGAGGGTGGGGGCAGCTGGTGGGGGCAGACAGTGTGGTGCCAGGGCTGCAGGGAAGGGGCGAGACACCTTTTGAGCAGTGGGAGCAGCGATGGAGAGCGTTTGCCCATCTCTTGGCAAGGGGCGGCTGGTTCCCACGAGGCAGGATTATCTCCCGGGTGGGCAGCGCTGCTGCCACACACTCCCCTCGGAGGCACACATCACCTCTGCAGCGAACACTTCCCTGACTGGGTCATCTTGGCACCCCCTCCCTGAAGAGTGGTGCAGTGGAATGACCAAGCAGAGACCACCATGTGGAAAGTGTCCCCCTGTATTTCACAGAGCAGAGCGGTGGCCGCAGGAAGCCCATGGTGGGGTGGGAGCAGCTCTGAGCCTGCTCCGCTCGGGGCTGGCACTCCTGTGGCACAGCATCCCTGGATGAGCGGTTCTCTGGGGATGAGGGCCCCTCGGCCACCCCAAGAGAGCTGGTAGCCCCTAAGTGCGGTCGCAAGGAGCCAGCCCAGAGTTGCAACGCCTGTGCGGAGCTGCTGATGGAGGGGACTTCTCTGGCCAACGAGGAAGTGAACAGGGCAGCAGTTGGGTTTTGCAATCTGTCCGTGGCCCCAGTGTCTCCAGCTTGTGCAAGTTGACTAGGAGCTGGTGGTGACGTTACTCCTGGCTCCTGGAAGCTCCCGACAAGTTGCAGCAGATCAGGAAGGTGCTTCTCGACGGGCTCCACCAGAGACAACCCGCCCAGGGCACAGTCAGCCCCGGGGGTGGCCCCGGGCAAGGGGTGGCTGTGACCTGCCCTGGGCAGCCCTGAGCTGCCTCTGGCTGTTCCTACTTCTGGGAAATGGTGTAGTTCTGCTGAAAGGGCAGGGCAGGGCAGGGCCCGGCTGGCACTGAGGGATGAAGGCACATACAGGGACACGGGAACATGACCAGGATCGTGCCATCCTGGCCTGTGTCCTGCTGTGCCTGGGCAGGGAGGGACATGTGGCTCCTTCCCGTCTCACCAACGCCCTGCTTACACCATCACTTACGTTTTCTGCCTGTCATGGAGCCGCTGGCCCCAAAAGGCTGCCCGGGCGCGGGGGTGGCTGCCAGCGTGGCCCCATCCACCGGCGACCTTCAGCAGAGCAAAAGGGCGAGAGGGGAGCGATGGCTGGAGCTCTGCCATGGCAGGGAGTGCCCAGCCGGGCTCCCAGTGGCAACTGGTGCAGAGGACTGGGAGCACTCCCTGGCATCCTCTCCTCCCAAGTACCTGGCACTGCCCACCAGTGCTGCCCAGTGCTCAGGTGGGAGCTGGTGGGCTGCCCGCTGGCAGAGCTCAGCACATTGCCCCAGCCCCAGCCCTGGCTGCAGGTGGCAGATTGCCTCCTCCCTGACCGCTGGCTTCTTGTCCTCCCCATGCCCCCCAAGTCCCCAGCCACTACCTGCTGGGCTCTCTCCCTCGCTTCCACTGGCACTTTGGTCCTCCGCTTCCCCCAGCAGCTCGGGGCTGTCACCACTGTCCCACCGCCGCGGGTACTCCTGCAGCTGGGATGGGAGGTGAGGGTCGGGGGTACCAGAGGGGATCGGGAGCCCATGGGTAGCCAGAAGGGATGGGGGTCCCACGGGGGACTCACCCGCTGGCGCAGGCTTTGCTGTTCCCGCAGGAGCTCCAGGAACCGGCTGCTCCACAGCAGCTTCTCAGCGCCCAGCTCGGTGCAGAGGAAGCGGACGTCGGCCTCCAGCGCCTCCAGCCTCCCCAGCACGGCCTCGCTGGCGTCACCACACCGCTGCCACGCCGCCGCTGCCCTGGCACCACAGCTCAGCTCCCGCCAGCGCCCCGCGACACCCGTCCGACCTGCCCCCTGCTCCAGGGATCCCCCCCAACCCGCACCGCCGTGCCGGCGACCCACCTGCCCGCCCAGGCTCCAGCGCAGACATGGAGTCCCCATCCTCCTCCTCACTCCCCTCGCTGCCACTTTCCAGCCTCCCCCGC
>JAHREE010000364.1:221707-267936 GCA_033628505.1 Tringa tobata | reverse complement strand
GCCCAGCCGCGCCGGGCAGCGGCCGGCCGGGCCCGCCCCGTAACCGCCGGTGCTTTTGGCGTTAGGGAGTGGGAGGAGGAGAACCGGCTGTGGGTGCAGGAGGTGTCGAGTGTGCCCAGCACCCGCCTGGACGTGGTGCACCTGCAGGAGCAGCTGGACCTGCGGCTGCAGCAGCGCCAGGCGCGGGAGACCGGCATCTGCCCCGTGCGCAGGGAGCTCTACTCGCAGTGCTTCGGTCAGTGACACCAGGGCCCCGAGGGGGGCTACCCCCGCCACCCCGGGCTGCCCCCGCCACCAGCACCATCCCCGTTCTCCGGCAGCCCCAGGGCTCCAACCCTCAGCTTCCATACAGCGCTTTTTAGTCTCGTGCTGTGCATAAACCTGACAACCTAAAGACATGTCCGTGCAGGCCATAATAGTGACAGACACAAAGCAACTTAAAATTCCCTTAGTTGTACTTAACCCATCAGTTAAAGTAACTGAAACCACCACCTACCTGAAAAGCGCCCTTACACGCTTTTGACCTGGTGCTGATCTTCCAAATGCAAGAGATGTGAGGGAGGCTCTTGACTCTTCTGGAGACTTCCCCATAACTGCAAAAAATCATCACAAATTTTTAGGTATTTGCTGTTATGGCTTCAGTGGTTCAGTATTACTGTTAGCACCCCTACTCTGCTTTTCTGTGCTAGCACTTGATGATAGAGCTGTAGTGTAACAAAAATAAATAATAATTATGACTACGCATGTTGATTTTGAGGTGCAGAGAACAGGTTAAAGACAGCAAGCTCTAGCACCTGTGTGTATGCAGCACCTTCTCTAACTAGGCTGCTGTGCCCTTTCTTTAAAGACGAACTGATCCGTGAAACCACCATTAACTGCGCAGAGCGAGGGCTGCTGCTGCTCCGCGTCAGGGACGAAATCCAAATGACAATCGCCGCGTACCAGACGCTGTATGAGAGCAGCGTGGCCTTTGGCATGCGGAAGGCGCTACAAGCTGAGCAGGGCAAATCTGACATGGAAAAGAGAGTAAGTTGGGCTGTTCACCCCTCGGCGTCACTTTCTGCATGGGACTCAGTACAGAGATAGCAGAGACAAAATTTTATAAGAAATCAGTTATTTCTCTTTCCACTGGATGGCAGTGGAGATCATAAAAATACTTGTCTTACTGTTGTCCTAGGGCTTAATGGCACTTCACAAATTATCTGTTACTGTATCTGGAACACTCTAAAGGCTGTTCCAGATGTAAGCATACAACTTTGTCCCACCTTAACTGAAAACAGATTACTAACAAACACAACTTGAGCAATCTGTACTCTTTTCCAAGATTGCAGAGCTAGAAGAGGAAAAGCGGGAGCTGGAAAAACAAGTGAGCGAAGAGAAAGCTAAATGTGAAGCTATTGAAAAACGCGAGACCGAAAGGCGCCAGATAGAAGAGAAGAAACACAGTGAAGAGGTTCAGTTCCTGAAACGAACAAATCAGCAGCTGAAGGCGAGTAAAATAAACTCAACTCCAAACAGTAATAGTAAAGCTTGTCATTTTGTAACTAGAAGGGTACAAAAATAACTTTCTCCTTATAGTTTCAGAAGTGTTATGTTTATGATGCATTTGTATTAATGTTCCATTCATGTTAGTTTTGTGCACGGTGCTTTGTGAGAACAGAGCTTCTGCTCATTCCTTTCAAACCAAAAGTAAAAAAACCCACATCTTTTGAGTAAAGAAAAAACATTACCATAAACAATGTTAAACGTTTCTGGCTACAGCTAAAAACATTCCCTTTACACACAGTGGCTCTCCTTATCCTCACTGTTCCTACGGTCTCTCCTTTCTAAATTATTAATATCTTCAGTGCATCTTTGAAGTGTTTTAGGGCACCAAATGGAATAACTGTTTGATCAAATACGTGTCCCAAATACGTTCACTGGGCGTGAACCACCACTGTGGTTTATTTTGCTGCAGCTCTGGAAGAGGCAACCTCAGACTCCTGAAGCCTCCTGCCCCCCATGCTCCCTGAGCATGGGTAGCTCTCCCATCACTCTGCTAATTGGGCGTCTAATTGGGTTGTCCCAGGAACTGAAAAACTTGCCGTTTCCAGCTACTTTTGTCCCAGAGTCAGAGTCTGTGTTCCAAATACCAGAGCGCCAAATATTTAATTTAGCTAACGTAGTCCAGCCTGAAATCAGAGATTTCAGACCACTGTTTCAACAGCTTTTATTTAATTTCCTCTTCAATGCTTTACATTATAAAACGAGTCTCATTGTATGGAACTGAGGCCAGCTCTTTTCTTCTCAGAACGCAATGAGTGTCTATGCCAAGAATGAAAAGCTAATTTATAAAACATGTAGTAAGGAATGAACAGCGAGGAAAAAAACCCTGCCTGCTTCTCTTGAAGTATTGCAGCAACCCTCAGCTCCACGCTTTGAATATCTAACAGACAATTCATCACTTTTCAGCAACGTGGGTTTATTTTTTAGGTTGAATCTAATTTGACTTACTGTTTCATTTGTTTTTCAGGCCCAACTTGAAAGCATCATTGCACCAAACAAGTAGCTTTTTTTCACTGTCCTCCAGGCAGCGCTCGGGGGAGCCGTCAGGGTAAGAAGTTTGCAATTAGTAACAAAGATCTGCCTTCGTAAAACAGTCTTAAATTTTCACTTACCGGCAACTGAAGGCAGTGCAATTGCATTCTTTCTTTCTTTTTCTCTTGAAGAGTTGAAATTCAAGACTTAGTTCCTACACCCTCTTTCAACGCGATCTCAGTGAACCTGGCTGGGACTTGCCTGGTGGTAATACGCAAACGACCTTCAAAGCAATAAACTAATAAACACTTTTATATGCAAGCATCTCTGTCATATTATTACTTTGTAAATGTTGTAGAAAATTCAGAAATAATACATTTCTTGCGGACACTTTGTGTAAGTTGCATTCACTAAGACTCAAGTTGCAGGTAGCCCCTGGGCAGGTGTCTCACAGGTGTTTCCTTGAGAACGTGCAAGTTGCTGTGAGTTGTACATGACAATCCTCCTCAGAACCATTGGTGCTAACCCGGGATGAGCAAACCTTGGCTCTCTGCATGGTTATTTCTAAAGGGACAGAGGGGTGTGACACCATTCCGAGGGGCACTTCTCAGCAGAAGCAAAGAAATCTCCACTGGAGGTGCCTGTGTAACCAGCCATTCTGTTCCACCGGCGTGGGACAGGTCATTCGCTGCAGTCGTATGAAAACTCCATAAAGCTCATTTACAGAAAAAAATCTTCAAACCCAACACCACTGGGTGACACTTCAAGATATATTTGGCCCATGCAGTGTTTACTGGCCTCAGACAGCGATGTGGAAATACTGCGACCTCCAGTTGCATAAAGAACTCTCAGATGATGCAGAAACAAAGAGTGAGATGCTGCTCCTGGGAACGGGACAAGACACGTCAAACGAGGCTTTGAATGGGAACTACAAGTTTTATATTAAAAAAAGCCACTGCATACTAGAGCTGGTTTATGTAAAATTTAATAGAATAAGCAGTTATTGCTTATGTTTGTATTTTTTGTGCTTTGATCTTTGTTCCTCCAAGCCAGTTTTTTTCTTGTTCTTATTCTTATTTTTCACGTTGTGAGTTTCATAATACCGGACTCCCACTTTCTTGGAGCGCTGCTGCCTCTCAGCTCGTCTTCTCTGTAAAGACACACAGAGCACATTAGCACATCCACAGTGTCCACGGGCTGAATTTACTTGCATTCTTTCAAATGGTGTTCACATTGCATTCCCCATGCCTTAAGTAAAATAGATAATGTCAAACAAAACACTACTGATGTGAATATATGAGCATCGCTCTAAAAACGTTACTGATGAAGATACACTTTAATCTTTACAAAAGCAGTAAAGAAGACACAAGCAGCAACCTGAGCTGCAGAGTCACGGCAGAGGTCTTTTAACAGAAGAGGTGAAAGAACATTCAGTCTGCTGCTCCCCCTGACAGTCCAAACACCCCACAGCAGAACCGGCAAAGCCCCTGCTGCACAAGCCTGCTTACAAATCACTCCCAAAGTCCTACAGACGGACTATTTCACTTGATATTTAAGTTATTCTACAAGAATTGTTTAGGCTTGACTAACATGAACAGAAACAAGCAGCAACAGCTCTTTGAAGACAGAATAGTTCTGCCCGTCTAGTTCCAAATTTTCCCACCTCCCAGCGTCCAGTCCCTGCTCTCCTCACAGCACCAGCCATGGGCAAACGCTGAAAACAGGACACTTGCCCGCAAAGGATTCTCCCCTTCACTTTCCTGTGCTGGTTATCTGCTGGGCCCTTCTCTGGGTGACATTTACTGTCATGCCTCACGCCAGCAGCGAGTCACCCTGTCTCCACATGCCGCAGCTACTGCCCCTGCACCCTCTCCTCCTCCCAGCGCCCAGGCTCAAATCTCTGACCTGAGAATGGGCAATCGATATATAAAAAAAAAGACAGCTCCACTGCCCTGCTCATTGGTCATACCACAAGAAATCACACTTACTTCTTTGGATGTCAGTTTCTTGCAAGGCTGTTTACCCTCCTCATCATCATCTTCTGCTTTCCTTTTTCTTTTTTTCTCTGTGTTGCCTGCAAACAGCAGAGATCACACACTCGGGCATCATCTTCCAAAACACCCATCTGTCCGCAGAACTTAAGACTGGGGTTACCACCCCCTCTACTTCAGCAAAGCTTCCCTTTGGTTGTATTCTAATAGCTTGTTCCTTACCAGAGAACCACTCGCTATTGCTACGGACACTGCTCTCGAGAAACAGATCACTTCAAGCCCCACATGAGACCAGAAGAATTTCACAGACTTGTCAAAATAGGGTTCTCTCATATGATTTTGCCTTTAATCACTCTTACTATGGAAACCGAAGCCACAGACTCTTGAAGTCACCACAGTAAAACCTATAGCCTGAAGTATCGCTGCGCTTTTATAGCATCTAAACCCTCCCACTCCCTTCTGTGCAATATTACACCACGAGGAAGGGAAGTTGCTCTGTCTGCAGTCTGTTCACAGCACCGTTCCTCTGGAAATACACCACTAGTCTTCACTTCACTCACATGTCACAGAGACATATCTTACCCTACAGCAGGTGTTCTACAGAAAGGCTACAGAAAGGTCACCAGCCAGCCCTGAGGTGAGCTATGGAGACTTAAATAGCTTTAGGGGAAAAAAACTTGCAATCAGGAGCTAACCAACGCTTCTCCTCCAACTCCCTCTCTTTTGCTCATGGGATTTCCAAATGCAGATTAAGAACATCTACTAATCTTATTTTACCTCTGTCTTCATTTTCTTTGGGTTCCTCAGGCTTCGGCATGGATTTTGCAAACACTTTTTCACTCAGCTGCTTAGGGATTCTACAAAAGATAAAATAAACAATAAAAGAATGTCACAGCAAAAATGTAACCATCTCCGAGAGCTGGATCAGTCCCCAGTACATCCCAGTCCCTGTCAGCAGCAAAGCCACAACCTTTGCACCTCATAAACCTGTTACAGTAATCTTGTCTCTGGAGCTACTGGGCTTGTGTGCTGCACAAAGGGGTGCAATATAAGACCTAATCCTGAAATCTTAGTCCTCACAAAGCTGGTGGATGAGCTTTGCTGAAACTGGGCCTGCTGTGTGAGTGACAATACTCATGTACACACAGGGAGACCAGCTGGTACATCAGCCTTGGCACTGCTCAAGGGAGAACCCAACCCAACATCAAGGATGCAATGTTGCGGGTACAGATTTCTGACCCATCACCTAAGAGGCAGCTTTCCAAAAGCAAGAACATTCTCAGTCGTGCTGGTAAACAGGACTTCTTGGAACAACCTTTCCAAACCAACCTGCTGCTTAGCCAAAGCTCAAATATTTACAGCTAAACTAGATAAGCTGCAGCAATGCGTGTGGGGCAACACAGAGGAACCAGTCAAGCAATCAGGAGTGAAGTGAAACTACAGCAGAACCACATTAACCCTTTTCCCTCCTGTGAAATACTTGAGCACTGAACAGATTCCAATACCTTATTGCTGAGAATCTCTTTGCTTTGGCTTTATCCAGAAATTTTTTGTATTTTGCAATCTTCTCCTCCAAAGCCTGAAGAACTGCCTTAGAGCCCTCCCTGGCACCTGGCACAGCCAACGGCGATTCCTCCTCCACTGGATCTTGCTGCTGCTCATTTTCCTCTTTCTCCTCTTCCTGCTCCTCCTCTCCAGAGGATTCACTGTCTGTTTCCTCAAAGCCTGGCACATCTACAGGAACCAGGTCTTCTTCCGAGAACTGAGGTGCCACATTAATCCTCCCAAAGTTCTGCCGAACATGTGACATGAGCTGCTTAATTTCACTGTCTGTATTATTCTTCTCTTGGGCTGGCTCCACACTTGATGCCACCAACTCAGAGATATTCTCCTCATTATTATCTTGGCTCGATGTCACAGCTACTTCCAATGCAGGAGGCTACAAGAAAGAGCACAACAGATATATTACCCACTAAGTCTGTCCCACCATCTTCAAGAGCAATTTCCATTTTATATCTTCGAAAAAAGCCTCAGGTGAGAGGCTAACAGTGTGACAGCTACCACGTTTCTAGTAGTCAGATGACGGTAAAATGGCTCCGAGATCTCTGTAGAGAGCACTGCTGCCTGGTCCTCACTATATCCAAGTGTCACCTGAATCACCAGACTTGGGCAGAACCCAAGACACGCCCTGCCCAAATTACCTGGCACTCTGGGAAAAACACCAGTGAATGCCATTAGGAAAACCAAACAATATGTGACAAGAAAAGGCACGAGCATCACATTCTCACCTGGGGACCTGTTTCTGCATTCGGTGGCTTCACAAAGAAGGGAATCCTGCCCCTCTGCCAGTCATTGAGAACCATCTTGCTCACAGTTTGCAAATCGGGCTCACCACCCTGAAAGAACCCAATAACAACTTATGGCCACGTTTGCAGAACAAACCACCTTCCTATTACCTGTAAGCAACAGAAACATCCTTATTTCCCATGTTCAGTAACAAGCCACATGCTCTTGCAGCCTGCAAAGGCAGAAAGCTGTCACACCTTTAGCAGTTTTCCAGTCCTAGCAGCAAGTTTCTCAAGGAACTCTTCTGTATCCTTCCAGGAATCAATTTTGTACGTCTTTCTGATGTACTCTGGTTTGGCTCTTTCCAGCACGGCACTAATGTGATCTTCAGGGCTCTTTATCTTCTCAACTTGAACCTGAAAAGGAATGGTAGAGTATCAATCCTTTGGAAAGCGTGCATTCATTCCTTTGAACCCATCATGTGGACACCAGCAAAGGTTTTCCAGCACTCAGAGCAGATACATACCACCCCCTTCAGCACAATGTCTGTTTCCGAGTCTCCAGAGGGATACACAACACCTGGGCAGTCGATGAGAAAAATCCGCCGCATCAGGGTAATGTATTGCCAGACCTGGAAGAGACCAGCAGTTCCCAGGTTACCTCCTTCCTCTCTTTTGCTCTTCAAATGCCCAGTTCGAACCCACAGGAGTCATCTCGGGAACTTGGTGTAACGCCCAGAAACACAACAGAACTTGGAACTTCCTCTTCTTGTTTACTGTCACATTGCTGAAGACGAGTTAGAGAACCAGCACTGACAGAGCCTGACAGCACAAATACCCCCAGTGAGGATTCAGGAGTGCAAACACCGCGGCAGGGCAGCTGAGCACAGACCACAGCCCTACAGCGAGGGCAGAGTGGGAACTCAGGAAGGCATCCAGTAGCCATGACTGCCGATCAGCCACTCCTCAGGCTGGGGGTCACACAGCCTGTGCAGCTCAAGTGCTAGGCTTGAACAATGTCATTGAACTAATTTTACATTCATTCTGCCTTCGACGATACACTTACATTATTAATTTTTGTCTTTAATGCAGGGATCTCCTCCTACCTTTGTTTCACCTGCAATAGGGGCCACATTGCAGACCTTCTTCGACCGCAATGTATTGATGACCGAGCTCTTGCCAACGTTGGGATAACCGATGAAACCCACACTGATCTGCTTCTTGTCAGAGTGTAACTGGTAAGAAATAACACATCTTTTTAGCACCTCATAGAGAAATTAGTACTACAGTTCTGAATACCTCTGCAGCTACTGCTCTCACGGTGTTGGGAAGCAAAGGCGACTCCAAAGAACCAGGTCAAAAATGAGATCATCTCTTTTCAATCAGGAGAGATCTACAGGGGCACAGCCAACCCGCCAAGAACTCCAAGCACTAAAGAAAGTACATGCTACTTCCAAAGGAGTATGTGAACCCCTTGCACTCCCGGTTGCTCTTCCTCTTCTACATGTTCAAGTGAGACCTGGGAGTGTCAATGGGATACTCTGTCTACAAGAAACCAAGGCCAGAGACTGACTCAAACCAGCTTTCTGGATCTCCTCAGTTTGACAAACACTTTGAACATATTTAAAAGAATATTTTCCATTTTCTCTTCAGAGAAGGGAGCTTTATTGATGGAGTCGTTTGCTGACAGAAAGTCCATGGGGAAGCATACTGAACCCTAAACGCTACCAAAACAACCTCTCTGCTGAAACCCAGCACCTCCCAAACACCATCACCGATTCCCGAATTGTTCCGTACCTTTCCAAACTGACGTAAGAGCTGTATGAAAGCCCCTTTGCCAAACGGGTTTGTGAGGCTGGCGTGAAAAGCAAGTGTTGGATACTCCTGGGAAAGGACAGCCACCCAGCGCTTCTGAAGAGGAAACCAGGACAGGGTTAGGGACCGGGTGCCACAGAGGTGGTGAAACCCTCTGGTTATGAGCAGAAGCATACAGCATCTTCACTTGGGTCACAAACACAACCGCCTATGAAAACTGCTACGTAGGAACCTTTGAAGCATTTCACCAACCCAACAGCTAAAAGGACCTAGTATTGTTTTTATAAAAGACAATTTCCCAAAAACGCCTTCACTGCTAGCTAAAACTAATTAGTTTAACAATATAAAGCAAACCAGCTGCAGTGGAAATGGATCTTAAGCGGCCTAACATTTAGCATCCTCTGGAGACATCAGCTGAACTGTTAAATCCAGACAGAGGAAGTAGAGAATTTGTGGCTGGTAAGTGTTGCTCAACTCAGCCTAACTTGGACAGATTTACATTGTAATTGTTACTTTTATAAGCAGGCAAGCAGGGAGCTCCTACTGCCCCAGTTCCATTGTGCCCTTTGAGACCAGCAGGAAGATTGGCAACAGAATTAAGGCAGAGGCTACAAAAGGAACAAAGAAGCTCCGAGGAGTAACAGGCAAGACTGTACTTACGGTAGCCCAGGTAGGAACAAGATCACATTTGTTCAGGACAAAAATGAGATGTTTCCAGTGTTTCTCCTTTTTAAGATAAGATTCCACATGAGGGGAGCGAGTGCCCATGGGATCCCTGGCATCAAGAACCTGAACGACAACATCTGATGAGTCTATCACCTGAAAAAAAAAAACACAGAGAAGGAAAGGATTTTACAGAAAGCAAGACATCTATAGCTCCAGAATGAAAACCAGGAATTTTCTAAACTACACCATTAATTTAAAAACCTCGTAGCCTTCATGAACAACCGTTACTTCCCCATAGCCTAGTGAAGCTCAGACTGACATCCAGTGATCCTCACTTCCCTCACATTCTGGCTGGACGCACAAACAGCTTCTACCTGTTCTCATGCACCAGGAAGATGCTGCAGTGCTCGGAAAAGAAAGCCCTGCACCCAAACGGGAAAATTAATTGCTTCAGTAGACAAAAACAGTGTCCGCCATCCACTCTGCAGCAATTCAATTCTGCTACTTCATAAAGGAACGGGATATAAAGTATGTTTTCTGGATCAATATGAAACACACAACCAAGCGGGAACCTGCTGTTAGTCCACTAAGGATCTACAGCAGGGAGCTGTCATTTTATGACTTGCTTCAAGCCAAGTGAATTTGTTTCACAGCTATTTCCTGCATTTTTGGCAGTGTCCAACAGAAATCTGTTTTGCTGTATCATTCCCAGCGCTTTTAGATCTAAATGAAAAGGTTTTAAACTACATTCAGAAATTCAGAGCAAAAAGTCAGGCAATTTCACACCTACCAGTCCCTGAGTTTCTTCTGCATGAAGAAAGTCACTGTCTTATGTTTCTAAGAAACTTCACAGCAAATTCAATTGCATCAAAGCTTCCCTAACACAGCAATAAACTGTTTTCAGAGCTTTCCTGATTACTGCTGTATGGGATTTTCAAGGCTGTGCTGAAGCACCCAACTTTGTAAAGATTGAAAGACAGACATGAGTCTGCTGCAAACCATAAACACTGCTTACCTTGTAAAGCTCCCCCCAGATTCTTTTGGACTGTCCTTTCTTAAATATGTCCTCTTGTGCTTCATCCCTGGAAGGGGATTACCAGAGACATCAGCAACCACAGTGACAGGGTTATAGAGTTGTCTTCTCTAAAGCCAGTTAGAGACACAAGGGCAGATGAGGCCCAAGTACCAGGCAGCCGGGATTTAGCCCCCTCCTCGTCCTCACGTTCACCCCACCCGTTTGCAGAAAGACCCTACAAACCCACACTCCTCCAAAGGCTCCTCCTCTCTGCCCACTGGCCAGTTCCCTGCTAACCCAAAACACGAGTTTGGAGATATTCTGACATGCAACAGAAAATGAATTATGAATAGAGTCAGAAGGGTCCAACAGAAGCAACACTTCTGTTGAAGCAATACATAGGATTAAAAAAATTCCCAAATTCAGTTAATTTCCCTTTCCTTACTCCTCATACAGTAGCAGCACTGATGGAGGTGCTGGACACTTCTTTAAAAATAAAGCTGGCTTTTCAGAAATGTGAACAACGAGTGATTTCTCCTCTCTGTTTACCTTACACCAGTGTCTTCTGTCACCAGGTCTCGGTCCTTGCCCTGATCATAAGCTCCTGAGGAGGCTTCAGCGTTCTCCACCAGAGACTGCACATCACTTGCACAAAGATTTGGTCTTTTCCTCTGTGCTTTGGGGCCAAACGTCGTTTCAAATGTTTCTGTGTCAAGAATGTGAACTCTGGAGGTCTAAGGAAAAACAGGCTAGTAAAAACCCCACAAACGCTGTTCTTCCCATCTCTCATGACATACAGAGCACAAGACCTTAGTTCAATGCAACTCTGCACCCTGTGACAGAAGTTACGGGCACTTTCCTAATAATGTTTGAGTTTTCCAGCTTAATCTTTGAGAAACATAAGGGTGGGTATTTAATAAGCAACAAAACACATTGCACTTGCCAAAGAACTATGCTTCAGTTCCTTCACTAGAAACGATGTCAAATGTAATTAAAGCTACAATGATGAAAATTCAGCTGCTATCTTTGATCACTTCTTATTCTTCTAACAAGTGTACAAATCTCGCCAAATTCACAGAGTTTTGTCAGGGACAATTACAATCAAAATTGTAGATTTTAACGCCTGTACTGAATGCCAACTTTTCTTGGAACAGCATTCAATTCATTGCTGAAAAGTAATTTGTTTTTCTAATGCATGTTTTAGTTTCTTGGGAATTCTTCCTTAATTTACATAACATTTTTATGACACAAACCTGGAAAGTTTCCATATGAAAGAACAGCTAGCTAGAGTCTAAAAGAATAGTTCAGCTGTCAGGAAAGAAGCCTGAAAATAACTAAAACTTGCTGTATTAGAAATGAAGGCTGCAGGCACAAGAATTTCTGATTCAATATAAAAAGCAGATATTTGAGTTCAAATTCATCACACAAAGAATGTCTGCAGTGAGAAGCCTCCCCCAAAAAAGGTGCCTGTGCCATAGGAGCTGTTAGAAGCATGAGAAGAAAAGGTAACTGCAGCAGTCACCCAAAGCTCACACTCTGACCTAGGATCTTTTAGGGTAAGTTTCCTATCGGAAAATGAGAATTTCTAATAAATAATAGATCTTCTCATCTTCTACAGGGAAGTAATACACTGATTGTTGTCTTCACGCTTGATGTAGGCTCTCCAAAACATCTTTCCCCAGGTCATCTGCTCCAAGAGCCACTCCCAATCCTTCTAGAACCCACCATCTCCCCAGTCTGAACAGAGGCAGCACCGTTGCCAGCAGATAAATAATGCTTGTGACACCTCCGTGCACATAACCCAGCCCTCCCCCGTGCCCATGAACGATACTCACGTGGGGTTTAATCCGATCATAGAAAAGGGACATCGGCAACTTTCTTTGCTTCATGACCACTCTGTAAGGATCTTTCATGACAGTTTCCATCTCTTCTTGAAATTTCTGTAGGGATGATTGCTTGATCACACGAGTATTTCCTGCATATAAAAATAAATATTGCACAGAAGCAATCCTCATCTCAAGTCCCTCCCAGACCCCAGGTACGCTGCGTTTTCAGTATCTGCCCCACACAGCGCTGGGAACACAATCCGGAAATTAACACCCTCCAAATGCACAAAGTCCAACAATTTTTAAGCTTGCTGAGTCCGAGAGTTGAAAAAAAAACTCACCAAACCATTTAATATTTGGTTCCACTCTTGCGACTGTGCCTGGGGCCACTGTTGACTGATACTGCAGAGGCTTAATCACTTTGCCATGTTTGTTTCTAAGTGAAAAATGAGAACACACACAAATACGCGAGGGAAGCGCTCCCCTCTCTAGCGCCTTTGCTCACTAGCCCAGAAGTACATCCACAAAACCCAGAAAGACCCTTAATCGAGAACTGGTGCCCTGCGACTGTCACCAGAGACGGTGCTGCCTGTAAAGGCTTGTTAACACAAACAGTGGAAGAGGAGAAGAGGCGTCAGCCATGCACCCCCCTAACTCTCACTCCAGCTTGAGCAGACTCTTGACGGAGGCAGCCCATGTCAGAGCAGGAGTGGCTCCCTGCACTGCACAAAGCAGCACCGCTTTCCAGGAAACACCACTTTCTTCTCTCGTGGGCTCACAGGGTAATTTTTAATCAGTTCTCCCCACCAGCTGGTGCAGAACACTCATGTGAAAACAATTTCCAAGTTCAGACCTAGCTTAAGTTTAGTCATTTTTTAAAATACGTATTTCCCAGCCTGCTCTCAAAACAAAGTGAATTCTGGCAAAACAAAACAAAACTGTTAATCTGAACCAGGACTCTCAGAAACCCCCGCGGCACCTACAACATGGCAGGGACACACGTTTGCAAGGTGGGAGCTACTGCGCAGCCAGCGATGCTCCTGAGGACCGAAGGGGCCATACGGCTGTCAGGGTCTTAGGACATCCTGAGGTGAGCTTTTGAGCTACGCTGTAGTGGGGAATGAAGGAATTCTGGCCATTCTGGGGCTTCTGACATCCCAGGGGGATCACCTCAGTCCTTCTGCATCGAGTGTTTCCCAGAACAGTGACACACGTCGCTGCTGCCTGCGCCCAGCGCCAGTAATGGGCATTCTGCCAGCAGAGCAAGGCCAGCTCCCGCAGCACGGTCCCACCTGCTCTCACCGGCTGAACGCTGCTGCTCCGCACCTGCAGAGGCGCTCCCGGCGCCGCACGGCCCCGCTGTGTCCCGCGGGACGCGGCCCAACACCGTGATTGACCGCGCAGGCACTGGCACCCACTCACCGCGGCGCCCGGGGGAGCCCGGCCCCGTTCCCGGGCCTGGCCCGAGGCAACTCCCCCGGCGTCTCCGTGCGGACGGGCGCACCGAGCCGCCTGAGCCCCGCCGCACCGGTAACGGCGGCGCGGCCGATCCGGGCCCCCGCGCTCACCTGCGCTCCTTCTGCCGGTACATGTTGAGGCGGCGGATGGTGGCTCGGTCCCGCATGTTGTTTCCTCCCGCGCCCCCCACGCGATCTGCGGAGACAAGACAGCGTCAGGTCAGGCCAGGGCCGGTACGGTACAACCCGGTACGGCCCGGCCCAGCCCGGTACGGCTCGGTACGGTACGGCCCGCGGCCCCCACACACACCGGGGTTGGTGCTGGCGCGGGAGGGGTTGATGGTGCTGCGGCCCTTGTAGCGTGGCTTCACCATGGTGCTGAGCGGAGCCCCCTGCGCGGGGCGCGGCAGCGATCACGACCGGACCGGGGAGAGCCAAGAGGCCGCTCCGCCACGCGCGCCGCACCGGGCAGGAAGCAGCGGCACAACCACTTCCGGCGCGAGGGTGAGCGGCATGACGCACTTCCCGTAAATCACTCTGCCGGCTGCGCAGGCGCGTCGGGTTGCCTCGACAACCACGTCTGCCCCCGGTCGCCATGGCAACGCGTGGGGCTGGGCCGGCCCCGTTTCCCCCGGTTCCCCCTGATGGCCCCCCGGTTTCCCGCCCCGTCCCGCCGTGCCCGCGGGGTTCCCCGGGGCCTCCTCCAGACCGGGTGCCCCCCGTCCGCCATCACCCGCCGCGTGGCCCGCCGGGACGGCCTGTGCCGCCGGGCGCTCCCGGCCCCGCCGCCCTCCCGGGGCTTCCGGCCAGAGCACGGGCCGCGGGCGGGCGAGGGGCGGCGGCTGCGGGGCCCCCTCCGGCCCCGGCAGCGCGGGGAGCACAGGCCGCTTCATGGGGGAGAGGGCTGGAATAAGGAGGGTGCTGGCACAGGAGCCCTCATTGTTTGTGAAATGTTGTTTGTTCACAGAGACATAATGAGAATCATTTGGGAGTTTGGCGGCCGCGCGTTCCCCTTCGCAGATGGGCGCGTGTGGTCAGCACTCTGGGGTGCCAGTGTGGGGAGGCACTGGGGCGGTGGGACGGCGGGGCATCTCTGGGCACACCGGGCTGGGGGCTCAGGGTTACCAGCAATGGCTTTTTAAAATTAGAAATAACAACACTGGTGTTTCTGCGTGCATGTAAAGAATTGCACAGACAGCGGAGAAACTAAATCAAATCTAGGCAAATTATATGTCTTGAGACTAAGCCAACGTTATGTTACTGCCAGATTTTAATAGACATTGGAAAGATCCTCACCTTGGGGGAATGAACAAAACTCCACTGAAATGGTGTTAATTTCTGGCAGAGATTGGGCTGGGGCCAAGCTGCTCTGCACCTTGGGAATCTCTCCCCAAAGGACGGTCTGGCCCATCGCTTCCAAGCACTCATTAGCAGCAGAGCGTTCACAGCTAGTTCCGTTTCCTTCTAGTTCTCCTCGTGCTCTTCTAAATCCAGAACAATAACAGAGCTTCTGAGATTTTGTTCTTTTAATGATTTTCAGCATTTTGCTTTTAGGTAGTGCATGGTCCCTGTTGTACAACAAAGTCCTAATGAGCCCAGACTCGTGAGATGTTTTATAAGATGGCGGTCTTCAGTTTTCAGTCTGTTTTGGTTAAGCCTGTGATTTCTATTTTTTCTCTTAATGGAATTATCTGTGCCTTGGGCATTTAAAAAATACACATTGATGTGGGCATGAAAAATTAATTCCAAATTGCAGATAATTGTTTAAGCTATCAGACTTGAGGCTCATGTAGAAGAGTTTTCCCAGGACAAGTGTGTTTTCTATTAGAGTTGATATCAATCTGTCAGAAGATCCTTTTGATTTTCAAATTTTTAGACTAAATAGTTGAGTAATCCTTGCTCTGTTCTCCCCCACTCTTTCTTCCCTTTCCTTAAGAAAACACTCTTTTTATTGTTAGCAAGATATCTTGGAGTGCATCCAGAAAATTGCTGTCTCTTTCTGTGAAAGAATAGAAATAGCTGGCTTCAGACCTGAGGTTATGTCGTGGAGGACTTTTATTGGTGACGTGTCTGGGCAAATGCTGGATTCCCACCTCGAGCCCTTTCCCAGGGAGGTCTCGGCTCCGGTCCCCGAGCCTTGCTCCTGGGGAGCCCCCTGGTCTGGGGCTACAGTCCCCCATTTTCTGTCATAAAAAGAGGTTACACGGAAAACATACAGGAATTGCATCCAAACGGGAATAAATTCATCTTTTCAGCTGTGCCCTCCTCTCTCATGTCTTTCCTGACCATAAGGACATGGCTGGGGCTGGTGTTTCATGTGCAGCGTCTCTGCAGCCGGGGTTTTTTGCTGTGTCTGATAACACCACTCACATATTTGACTCCACTAAACTAATTTTATGTTACTGTGTGACTCACAAGGTTCTCATTTGCTGGTGATGCAGCCTCCTGTTGCAATTTTTCATTTTTTTTCTTTTGCTCTTTCTCTTTAAATTGCCTGCAGTGGGACGTTGTCCCCCCGTGCAGCGGGTGGGAGAGGGGGGCTGTGACAGAGGCGGTGGGAGCTGCCAAACGGCTGCATTGACAGGCCCAGCCTGGCCACTGCTGGAGTGAAATCATTGCCAATTTTATGTGGCCTCTTCCTTGTCAAAATCCCAGTGACTGTGGTTGTGCGATGCCATGGGAATGACTCACTCCCATAATTACATATGTTCTGAGGGGTTATTCCCATTGTATTATTAAAAACTAGTGATGGTTGATTTTTGGCAGGGACTAGCTTCCTTGTATGATCTACAGATTTTGTCAATTAAATGAAGGAAAAATAGATTTCCAAGACTTCAGAACAAGACTGGACTTGCACTCGGGGCGCGTTTTCGGTGCGTTGTCGAGCTACTTTGTTTTGTTCAACAGGATAAAAGCAACCTGAGCCCCTGGCTCTCCCTGCGGCAGGGATTCCCTGCAGAGCATGCGGACAGGAGAGGGCTTCGTGTCTGACCTTCAGACCATCCCCAGCGCGGCCAGAGGACACCGCGGATGGCTTATGGCCACAGCCGTTTTCTCAGCGCGGGCCAGGTGATCGCTCAGCGGAGCGGGAGGCTCGAGACCTTTCAGCTGGTGCTGTAGATAACAACATACTCTCTACCCTCTTCCCTCTTCTTTTTCTGCCAAGATCCTGCTGCTCTTCAAAAATCACAGAGATTCTGACCATTTAAACTGTGCTTTGGCATTCAGTTGGGTACAAAATATTCTCATGTATATAAATGCCATAGATGTGATTTATTTACGCTGACTCTAACTTTAATAAAGTTCTTCTTTAAAATGTTATGCCAGTATCTTTCACTGTGAAGACTATTGACTTAGTGAAGTCTGTGAATATATATAAAGTATTCCTCAGACAATGTCATCCAAGTGAGAGTATTGGGGATAACCCCTTACACAATCCCACACGATTTCCTTTCAAGCTAAGCTTTCTTCTGAGCGAGAAATTCTTTTAACATAAACATAAACTAAGAAGTCTATCCACGGCCTCCGTCTCCCTGGGGGGACAAAGCCAGGGAGCTGTTTGAGGGGCGTGTGTGCACACATTTAACTTGACCACAGCTGAAGAAAAATACAGATTTATATTACACAGAGAGGACTGGAATATAACAACCAGCCTGTGTTCGGTGAAATTTGTCTGCTTTACCTCCTAAATCTCGGCAAATGAGGTAGAAATGAAACAGTTCCAAAGGCAGGACTGCGAGCTGAGCGTATATTCGTCCTTGCCCTCTGTTCCCATTCTGTGGGATGAATTACCCAAAAGCTGAGTAAATCGCCACAAACCTCAGGTGTTGGGTCAAAGTCCGGGAAATAAACAGCCATCTGTTCAGTGATGACAACAATGACGTTCTCTGCGCTGCGGAGTTTCTGCCAAAGGGCCCGTCCCTCTGTCTGTACATCCAGCACCTGCTTCTCCCTCAGTGCCTGGATGATGCCCCAGCATGGCCCGAGCCCACGTGCAGGACAGTCCTGGGTCACCCCCTGCGGTGCCCCTGGCTCCTGGAGGAGGATGAGGTTTTGGGGGGAGAGAGGCTCCCGCTTTTTGACATTTCCAGTCAGTTGGGGTTGGACTCCAGTTTTGGTGAATAAAGCAAACAAAGCTTGTTCAGCAAACCCATTTATTTATTGATTTGGTTAAAGAAGCGTATTTTACAGTGATGCCATGGAGAGAACACCACAACAGGTTTCGTTTCGTGGGCGGAAAGAGAGCATTCACGTGCGTGTGAGTGGGGGTGACATCTCCCTGCCTGAGGCAGTCTCCGGCATGGAAGTGGAGCTCAGCATGCAAATCACGTTGGGCAAAGGCAAAATGTTTCTGAATTCATAAATGGCCAGCTCTCTGGGAGTGGGAATAAACACAATTCTCGAGCTGGTTAAAAAAAAAAGAAAAGAAATTTGATTTGTTTTTTATATTTTCCTCCTAATCTTTCTAAAAAAAATTAATTTTAAAATCACCCATACTGAAAGATCTTGGATTTTCTTAATATGCGTTTTAAACTTTCCTTTATGTTTCTCCCCTTTTCTTCCCATTTCTCTGTGAAAAAGGAAGAAAGAAGGGAAAAGGCTATGAGAGAAAGAAGTTTGTCAGTTTTTCTAAAAAACTCTAGAAAGTTCTATAAAACAGGTGGTGTTGACTTATGTGCAGTTGAGACGTGAAACCATTGTGCTTGTATTGCCATGAGTTACTGCAGGGAACCCGGTCACCGGAGCCCCCGTGAGAGACCTGGCTCACGCGCTCTCGCCTCTCTCTAACCCTTGTTGAGGATGGGAGGGAGATGCTGCAGCCGCAGGGAGGGGGTCAGGGAGGAATTTGCAAGCTGAGGTTGGTGAAAGGGTTACTGATTACTGCTGCTAAAAAGCGGAAGGGAAGAATGGTTCTGCTTACATGCAACGCCGTGGCACAAACAAATACTTATCTCACAGGCTAGAAAATAAAGTGAGATCTGACCTTTCGGCTGGGAGGCTTTCAGGAATCGTCTGAACACGATCCATAAACAACTCAGGGGATGACTTTTAAGAACCTCTTTCTCTCTCTCCTTGGTATGCTAGTCGTTTATCATTGTGCTGAAATGGAATCCCCTTTAAAAGATATAACAGCTTCTTGTTTACTTAAACACAAAGTGGGCTGAAAGGTTTTGCTGCCAGCGGAGCAGTCACGGAGAGCTTGGTACAGCCCCGGAGCCGAAACAACTGTGCAGCTCCCACATCCCACGCTGAGCCAAACCAGCCGCAGCGTGGTCGGGACGAAAGGGGGTTCAGGTGTCCTCTGCCGGGACCGAGTCCTCGCCGGGTGCCAGGAACACCCACTCTTCCCAGGAGAGGGCCAGGACGGCGGGGTGTGGGCAGGAGGCCCTCGGGATGAGTGGGGGCTCTCTTGCAAGCATCCCCCCACACTCGCTGGCTCGCTCTGCCCCCCAGAACCATGGGTGACGCCAAAGCAAGTGCAGCAGAGACTGTATTCACCAGGTTTAGCTTTGGGGTGGGCTTTTCCTGCCCACCACCTTGCCCGGGGAGCTTCAGCAGTGCGTCACCCATCTGCCCCGGGCACAGCCCTGGGAGCCATAGCACCTCCCCGGGCCCCGTCAGGACCAGAGGGTTTTGCTGGACTCCAGAGGAACCGAATGTCTGCACGTATTGATATGGAGGAAGAACTTGTTAGAGCAGAAGGGAACTGAGCGCTGTGCCACCTGGCGATGCTGCCGAGGGTGAAGCTCTCCCTGTAGAAGAGGTAGCGTCTCCTGCGCCCACACGGGTCTCTCCGGGTCTCTGTCCCACAGGCTCCTCGTCCCGCTCCTTCTGCCCAGGTGTTGGCTCTTGCAGAGCAGGAGCACTTGTGCTGAATCCAGGGAATTCCAGGCAGTGGCATGCAGACCGGTAGTTTCCACCGAACGCAACGGTTTTTGTCTCTTCTGCAGAGCCCGAGCTGTGCCTTCCCCCTCCCGCCTGCCTTCCCTCCTGCCACGTGCCGGGGTGGCCGGGCTGACGGGCCTGCGTGCCCCCAGCCCGGGATGGACTCCCGCAGCTGTGACTGTGCAAGCAGAGTCACAACGTTCCGGCAACCTGTGGTTTGTTGTAACCTCTCATTTTCTCAATCTGCTGCATGTTAAATGGATCCTTCAGTGGGAAATTCCTCGGGGGCTCCATGGAGCACAGCTGGGGTCCTGTGAGCGCAGGACGGCGGATTTGTGGCTGCAGTGCAGCTGGCAGCATTTTCTGGGATTTTCTTAAAGCTTTGGTGAGTTTCCCTTCCACAAGTGAGTCTCTGTCCTGTGGGACACCAGCCTCCATAGGGGCCAAGGCATGAACCACACACTCAGGAAGCTGGTTGTCATTTTGTTTTTTGTTTTTTTTTAATTTGAAATTACTCTTTGAAGCAGATTCAGGGCAGATACCACTGACCTCTTACCACAAACGTTTAACATGTATTTGCAATGATAAAGTCATACAGCTTAAAACACAAAATAAAGGGGGGGAGGGGAGAGAAAGAGGCCACTGCCTTCGCGTGTGTCCAGGTCCCAGGCGAGGAGAGCGGCCGTGCGGGTCCGGGGCTGCAGCCGGGTCTCGAGGCTGAGGCCTTTGGTCATGAAGTCTTGTGTCTGGGTCCTTGGCCGACTCTTACTCCACCTCTCCTCCCCGCAGCATCCCCTGCGGAGCCCAGGGAAGGTGGGCTCCCCTCCATGCACACTCCCACTCCTCTCCTCCTGCACTCCGGGGCGGCGGGGAGGTGTGCTGCCTCCTTAAGTATTGTGTATGTGGTTTGTCGGGCCTGTGGGTCAGTTGGGGAGTATATGTCTGTCTTTCTGGACATGTGTATGTGTTGTGTAGCAGTGCTCTGGTTCAATAAAGCTTTCATATACATAGCAGCAATGAAGTCTTGCCATCAGGTGACAGAAAGGGGCAGCTACTGGGCAGGGCTGGCAGACGTGGCAGGGACCGCGGCCCCCCTCTGTTTGCTCTTCCTCTTCTTGGTACCAGACTTAGTGTCTTTGGTGTCTTTCCGATTTCTGTTCCCATTTGCATTATCTTGCTTTCCTTGCTCTTCCTTTTTCTTCCTTTTTCCTGCAGAAAAGCAAAGGGGCACCATGAGATTCCACGCAGAGTAAGCTGGCCTGTGCCCGCTGCTGCCAGGGGTGGCCACAAGGGCCCATGCCCTCCCCACGCAGAGGTGCCCGAGAGCCACCCCATCTGCCGGCCGGGCTGTGTGCTGCCTAAACATAAACAGGGAAGAAGGATCAACTCTGGATTTGGCTGTGTAAGTGTCGTTCTCCAGCAGGAGTATTAATGTTCACGTTTCTCGGCGGCTGCACACCAAGCCCTTCCCTGACGCTGGGAGCAGCGAGGAACACACCGGCCATGGCCTCCCCCTGCCCGGCTGTTACTCGCTGCTCAGAACCGGTTTCCCTCAAAACACTCAACCCAGCTGCAACCCTCGTCCATCCCATTAGAGGATGACCAAACCACCATTCATCCTGAAGACACTCTAATTCTTGGAAAAAACACAGACCTAAGCATTCTGGTGGAGGAGCCAACAGTTCCCATCATGGCAGCGCATCGTGAGCGCCTTTGGCTGCTCAGCTGCCCCGCTGCACTCCAGCCAGGGAAGAAGTGAAATATCTGAAAGCCCATGGGACACACAGCAAGCCGTGCTGAGCATCGCCCACCCAGGTCTGTGTCGGTGCCACCCAGGGGTCTTTCCAGCTGCCATCACGTTGTGTCCCCTGTACCACAGCGGGTACTGAGATGCGCAATGCTTTTATGATAGTGGGATATTGGCTGAGTACTGGTGCCTGGCAAATAAAGGGTGCTGGGGAGGGGGAGATATCCCACGTCTGCTCACCTTCGGGGCACTGGCTCTTCTGCACGGTGCATCGGCGCACCTCCGTGGTGGGAGGACACAGGGACACGTCTCCGGAGGGAGCCTGCAGGATCCGCCGCGTTCGGTCTTCGTTGCCCTTCTTGAAGCCACAAAGCTTCCTCTTCTTGGAGCAGGGCCCCCAGGGCCCCCACTCACTCATTTCACATTGTGCTGCCAGATAACAGGAGAGGCCAGCAGTAACTCTCATTTCTCTGTTGCTGCCTCAGGACTTTCTGGAGCCCTTGTACACCATCGCCCCTCTCCCCCACATTAAGTTGAAGGGTATGTGTGTTTCCCCAGCAGCTTTCTAAGTTTTCCAGGCACCCCCTTCCTTGCCGAACCGCACACCCTCTGAGTCACACAGCGCTGGGGAGCTGCTCCCCATCTCGGCTGGTGCCCTGAGGGCTCTGCCCTCTGAAGGGCTGGGTCTGGCCCGTACCATCACCCACTCAACACGGGTAAGATGAGCCATCATCTCTGAGGGGTTTGTTTTCTCATCTAAACTAAACTGTCGCAATGCACATGACTGGGCCGGACAGACGCACAAAAAGCCCAGTGAAAGGTGCCCGAGCGTGGCTTACCAGGACTGCTGCACTCCATGGTGCCGTTGGCAGCAGAGTAGCCTTCAGGGCACGTGACGTAGCATCTCCCTTTGTGCAAATACAAACCTTCCTTACATTTTGTGCAAAAGTTTCGACTGAAACAGGACTCACAGTTCTCAATTTTGCATTCTGGGAAAAAAAAACCCACAAAGTCATAATGTAGTCTGATGTGAGCAGAAGACTTAGAGATCACAGAATCACAGAACAGTTTGGGTTGGAAGGGACCTTAAAGCCCATCTGGTGCCACGCCCCTGCCCTGGAACACCTCCCACCAGACCAGGTTGCTCCAAGCCCCCTCCAACCTGGCCTTGAACCCCTCCAGGGATGGGGCAGCCACAGCTTCTCTGGGCAACCTGGGCCAGGCTCTCACCACCCTCACAGGAAAGTTCCCTCCCACCCCTGTACTCACTGATGCACTTGTTCATGTCTGTATTGCGAAGGCCAAAGTATCCCAGTGGACAAGACGGCAGGCAAATCCCAATTTGCCGGATATCATTCCTCTCCAGAAGGATAAAGAGTTTGGGGGAACATCTCAGGCACCCATTGAACTCGGAGCACAGGTCGCAGCCTCTGGCACAGCCCTGACTCAGTTCAGTGCTAACTGGAAGAGCAGGAGAGAGGCAGCAGTTAGTGCCCATCGCGTGGCCGGGCTCTGCACCAGCTGCTTCAGCCCCAAAGCACCGGCAGCACCTGCAGGAAGGGCAGGGACCCAGGCAGCCCAAGGGCTGGGGTGCTGCTGCACCAACGCACCCGCTGCAGCCCAATGCCCAATGGCACCAGCACCGCGCCGAGCCCAGGCACGAGGGTCATGACGGCAGCAGCAACGCAGAGCAGGACCCAGAAGCAGCCACCAACTCTGCAGAGTCCCAGTGCCCTCTCCTCGCCAGCCCCCTGCCTCCCAGCCCTGACCATCAACCCTGCTGATACCCACGGAGGACACGAGCCTGGGTGGACCAGTGACTCCCCCGCGATGTCACTCCCCTCTTTGGTGGTGCCACCCCGCCGAGCTGAGGGCACGCTGCAGGACAAGCGGGGACCAGAGTCCCGCTGCGCTGGAGCAAAACCATCTGACTAATCCTGCGCCACACTTCAGGCCAGGCTGCGTCCCAGGCTCCATCTCGCTCTGACCCCACTCATGTTAACTTCATCTGGCAGTGCAGGAGATTTCACTGCCCCCAAAATAGAGATGTGTTCTCAGCTCCTAAGTTCAGTCCAAGAAAAATACTCAGTCCCATGTCTTGAGAGTTTTCTGCTTTTAATTATCATATAAAATGCTGATTGTTTTGAAACCAATAGCATTCTTTGCAGGCTAGAATGCAGGTTATTTTTATTAGTTTATTATGCAAGCAGTGTCCTTGTTTATAGAAAAGCTGTGTATTTAAAAAATGTATTCTTTTAAATACTGTGTTTACTACACTTCAAAAGCAAGTGTGGAGCACCACAGCGTTCACATGCCAGACCAAGAGGTAAGAAAACTTTCCGCTCCCCCCACAGTGACCCGAGACCCAGCACCTCCCCTGCTGCCCGTCCCAGCCCCGTCGCTGGGTCTGCGGGCACAGGGGCTGCCACAGCCTGGGGAAATGAAACAGAGAGCAAAGGGGGGTCCCCAGCCCCACGGACCCTTGCTGCCTGGCTGCTAGGAGGGTTTGCTGGGTCTGGACCAAGACCTCCCCTCGGCATTTTGGGCCCTGGTCCCCCATACACAGGGACCCCAGGGGATCCTGCCCCATCCCTCCTGCAGTGCTGGGCCGCGGTGCCAAGTTCTGTCCCTACGGCAAAGGTATGAACCAGGCCCTCGCTGGAAACTGCACTTCGTAGCATTAGCCATGACATCAAGTTTTCCTTGTTCTCACAGAGCTCAGCAGTCCCAGTTTTAATATAAAATCATTTTTATACAATTTAATTTAAAACAGTTTTAATGTAAAACAGTTCTAAAACCAGCTTACGTAAACGAGGGCAGACCCATGTGGCTGCTCTTGTGCCGACTCAGGCTGGATGCCCCTTGGGAGCCCCGGGCTGGGACCAGCCAAGGGCTGTCTGGGCTGGAGGAGGAATTAAAACCCACACTCCCTGTGCACCTGGGATCCCACCGCAGCCAAGCCACCCCTTGTCTGCACACCCCTGCAGCGGGAGAGCCTGGGGGGGCCCGGGGGTGGCCGTGGGGGAGAGGACGGTGCAGGATGGATCCTGCCAGCAGAGCAGCGCTTGGCAGGCAGGTGGGGAGCGATGCACGGCTCCTGCTAATGCACTCCCTTCCCTCTACTGCTCACTGCTCCCGGGAAGGCGTGTGACGATGGTGGGGGACACGGAGGCTGCCAGCCCCGGGGGGACACACGGCTGCCTGCTCAGTGCCTGTGGGGACAAAGGCCATCAGGGGCTGTGGCAGCCGTGGTGCTGCGGGAAGGGGGGAGGCCAACCCCGTCCTGCTCCACAGAGCAAACTCCTCTGGCTGCGAGCGCTGTCGAGGGCACCAGCTCACCCCAGTGCCGCAGCCCCCGGAGCAGCACTGGCTGGTCCCTGCCCTGACCCCCCGCCTGTAGGGCTGCTCCTCCCTGTCCCTGCCTGGCTCTGCCTGCAGGCACGGGGGCAATTGCCTGTGCCTCCGGGCTGCGGCAGCTCCAGCGGGACAGAGCACATCTCCGCACAGCAGTGGGGACTTGGGGAGCTTTGAGGGCTCGCAGGGCACCTCAAGGCTCTGCCCAGCTCTCTGTGTCAGTAAACACATCCACTATCTGCACGAACCGTACGGCATCACGAGAAGAAGTAGAGAAGAAAAGCGTTTCATACATACTTCGTCTTTGCCTCTTGCCCTTCACCACTTTGCTGCTGCCTGTTAGATCCATCGAGCTTAGAAAAACCACCACCACAAACAGTCCAAGCTGCATAGTAACTCTCCAGCGCTGCAGCCCCTCCGTTGCAGGGTGGTCGGAGGAGCCCGCTCCACAGCTGGGGATCTCTCTGCTGCTGCTAAAAGGTCTCAGGCGGGATCAGAGCCGAGAGTCTGTGCACGAAGCCTGGTACGGGACCATATCCACAAACTACATCAGCAACAGCCAGCTTAGGTAGCAGGTAACATGGCTCTACCTTCATCCCCGTAAGGAGCGCAGGGGCTTGGCTCTAGTCCCATTTGGGGGCTCTGGCAGCCAGCGTTAGCTGCTTGCAGTTTCCAAGTATGCTCGCAGGAACTGCAAAGGAAGAGAAGAACAGATTAAGTTGCTGGTCGGCATCGCTGCTGTAACGGCTGGGATCGGTGCAGCGGTGGCTGAGCACGGAAGCCATGGGGCGAACGGGGGGAGCGGCACGCAGAGGGTGCAGGCAGACAGCGACTCGCCCTCCAACCCTATCCACCGGCCACTCTGAGGCTCAGTGACAGCGAGCACACGTAGAAATGCCTAACGCAGCTGTGCCATCTGCTGATGCTGCATACAGTTAGAGCTGTACCGTGTTTAAAATAGTGCCAGTCCCCCTCAGCCGCCCCTCTGCGAGTAGCAGATGGCCTCTGCAGGCTGCCAAGCGCACAAGATGTTTCCCATCAAGTGGGCACCTCTGGGGCTGGTAGAGAAGCCGAGCCACAAGCGAGCCTGCAGTCCCAAAGCAGAGACGGGGCTGTCTGGGGACGGGGCGGGATCGTCCCAGGAGCTGCCCAAAACGCTGCATTTCTGCTCAGAGGGAATTTCCAAACCTCCCAGCTCCCATTGCCCCGGAGCAGCAGGGAAGGGTCAGCACTGCCAGCATGGGCAGAGGCAGCGCCGAGCGGGGCTGAGGGCAGGAGCTGCCCTGCCCAGGGCTCGCCAGCTCTGTTGTGGCCCTGCCAGCAGAGGAAGCGCGGCGTTCGGCAGCCAGCCTGGCTCTAAGTGCCGCGCTGCCTGTGCCAGGCGGCAGCGGTGAGTGCCCAGTGGGCATGGCAGGACAAGGCCATGAGCTGGCAATGTCGGGAGGAGAGAGCAGCACTGAGAGCTCTGGCACTGCCGGGCAGGGCCATGCTCTTCTCTCTGCAGCTGGCAGAGCCAAGCCCAGCCAACGGTTGCCATTGTGTGGGAATAAAGGCGACAACATTCACTCTGTGAGGTCAAATGAAACAGAAAATGGTTTTAATCCCTTTATAATAACTGCACAATCACCGATACCCCAAATGGCCAGTGGCAACGGTACTGGAATGAAGCCTGGCCGCAGCCCGTGTGCTGCCAGCGGAATGGACATGGGCCCTGGGCTCCTGGCCCCCTCCCATGCCCACCGTGGGGTGGGGGACCTGCCGGGGGCTCCCCTGCCCCAGCCCAGCGTTAGAGTGGTTACAGCCATGGCAGCAAAGCACCTGAAGGGAGAGGGCTGCCCCCAGCAGTGGCAACGGGATGGCAACATCCTGAGGGAGACCTCACCCAGGTACCGCCAGGCCTTGTGGCAGCACGTGCCTCAATGCTGAGGTGTGTCCCGGAGCGGGCACCTCACGGCAGCGTTGGCCCACATGTGCCAGCGAGGCCCAGAGGCCACCGGGTGCTGCCGAGCGCTGCCATCGTCCTCCTGCCCCGGTGGCTTTGAACTTTTCACCGTGTCCCTGCTGCGACTCTGCCGAGCGCTGCCGGGGCAGGAGCAGAGCCCTCCCCATGTGCTTGTCGTTACAGCCCACAGCTCATCCGCAGGATTTTCAAATAAATAATTAGTCGCTTGTGTAAACACCAACTTGTTCTGCACTTCCAAGTCTGTTTGCTGCAAGCTGCTTTATAAACACTGTCAAGTGCTTAAGCTGGGCTGCTGGAGTGTTTACCAGAGCGGAGAGCTGTGCGGAGAGGGGATCTCACCCCAGCCCCGCAGCCGCCCCCGCACCACGCTCACCTGCAGAGACCTGGGCACGGCGCAGGGGTGAGAGGGACAGACAGCATGGCACAGTGTGGCCACACATGGCATGTCACAGTATGGCACAGCCAGAGGAGCCCGGGGATAATGGCTGGTGTGAGCGGGGCAGCATCAGCACGGCATGGCCCAAACTCTCCCCAAATTACTGCTGAGCGCCTGCGGCGCGGGAGGGAACACGGTGCCACCACCCTGCTCTGGCTGCCCCCTGTGCTTAATTACGGCGGGTTTGCAGGTGAAGTGCGTTCGCAGGAAGTACACGCTGAACCCGCGTCCTGCAGTGTTTACACAACAGCACTCACAGTTTAGGCACAGTCCCCTCGGAGCGGGGACAGCAGCAGGGATATTCCTAGGGAGCAAATCCAGCCCCAGCCTGCCAAGAACCAGCGTGAAGCCTGTGCCGCTGCCACGTACCCCATCTCTCAGGGCTTGTTCAGTGCAAGGGCAGGGAAGTGCCACGGGAAACCTTGAGGCCACAAGCACAAACCAGATGAGCGTACACTTTTTCTTCCTTGTTTCCTTGCTTTCTAGACCAAAGAGAGCCTGGTCCTCTGTCCACAGCTGCTCTCTTGGCACAGAAAAGCTACTGGCATCACGGATACTGGAAAGGCAGTGCCAAGATGGGTCACTGGCACAATCCTCGTGTCTGAGAACTTCCCCGCAAGCACAGTGTCTGCAGCGTGCCCACCGGCAGTGGCTGCAGCACAAGGGCTGGGCTTCCAGCTCTTCCCACCCTCACCTCAGGACACAAATTATGATTCTTTCTGCTATTGCCACCATCAGTCAAGCTCAGGTTGCTGCAAACAATTTCCAGTCTAAACATTAGCAGGATTTATGCCATTATCCCATCGACAGCAAGAATTTGGGGTAGCCTGAATTGCTCTGAATTCATTTATGGAAAGACCCGGCCCCTGCATGTGAGATGACAGTAAGCCTTGTTTGCAATTCAATCAGGATAAATTGGTCCTTGGGAGCTCCAATACAAACCAGAAAATGTAAACCATCCAGATAATTTACCATTAGTCCTCCTACACACAAGGTGAGAAAGACCAACATTATATCCCTGGGATATTCGAGACCTAATCCACAATAACTAAATTGCTGATATATTGCCTCTGGCTGAATATATCAGGCTATCCCTAATGTAAACGGGCTCTCCAAAGGTTTACTGAGTCTGGGAGAGAAGGACCAGATGCTTGTATGAGGGCTGGAGGCAGAACAAAGTCCAATTACAGCAGCAGCAGTAATGAACCCCCGGGAACTGCCCGGTTAGCTGCCAACCACCGGCTGGCCATCAGCTGTGAGCGCGGGGGAATTTGGGTTTCCAGGTCCTGGAGCTGGATAGAGAATTTGAGTTTCCCCTTGGCAGACTGTTCAGGGGGTGCAAATGCGCAAGGAGAACAGGTTTCAGAAATGCCTTTGCCTGCAGGAAGAGTCACGGTTTTGCAGGGGTTTTGTTTGGTCCCAGCAGACTCCCAGCCCCGCGCCCTAGGCTTGGGGACGGGGCACAGCACCCAGGACACATCGCCCTGAGCGCTCCCCAGCCCAGGGCAGGCAGAGTCTGGCCGTGGGGAGGCTGTTTATGGCAGGAGCCAGCTCCATGCTGCCAGCAGAGTCCCCAGCCTGCCTGCGTGTGAACTTTCAACGAGCCCATCAAATTACAATAGCGGTGCTTGGATATCAGAGGTACTGGGAGGGGAGCAGGAGGAGGAAGAGAAGGAGGAAAGCAGAGAGGGCTGCTAAGAAGAGCAGGGCCACGTGTGAGGATGGGTTTCATGGGGCATGCATTGGTCCTCACTCCCGGCACAATGAACTTCTGCCCAGAGTCTGAGCTGGGCTGCAGCAGGATAAATCCCAGTGGGTACCGGAGGGGAGACAGAGGAGACTACGCAGGGGCAGGAGGAGACATGCTTCTGCAGACTGGCACCTGGACCAGCCATCCTGTCCGAGGCTGGTACAGCTCCCCGGCGCCCACCAAAGCCTTGTCATTGTCACGCAGCAGTAGGATGGGGCGATGCCGGCGTGGCACCCTGCACCCGACATCGGCAGGCACTGCTGCCACCATGAGCCCCCACACCCACCCCAGCACGGCCCTGTGCCGAGAGCGGCAAGCTGCTCCTGCAGCACGGCTGAACCTCAGCAGATGGGACATAGCCAGCAGGAGAGGAGGCATCTCTCAAACAAGCAGAAGCCCACACACGCGTTTACCTCAGTGTGCCTTGCCCTCCCTTGGCAAAAGTCTCCGGCAAGCAAAGCTTCCCCAAGACATCTGACGCTGGCAGCCCCAGGTGTGGCTCCCCAGCCCGTCGAGGGAGCAGAGCCAGCGGGCTCCGATGCACACACCTTCTCCTGCCAGGAGACGCGGGTGTCAGGAACCAGCCCTGGGGAGGCGATTGCGGAGCGGGAGCCTCATCCCGGCACGGGCACAGACTATCACCAGAGCTGACCTCGGCGGGCAGCTCTTCAGGGAAGTCTCTCTCCCTGGCTGTCTTTCCAAGAGGTGTTTCCCTGTTGGAAGGCAGAGACAGGACTAACACTGCACGAGCAGCGTGTGAAACCCTCCACGGGAGAAGGTCCCATGCACAGGGGGCTCGGTCACCGCCGCTGCCACAGGGTGTCTCACGCGCCTCCAGCCGGCAAACATCCCCGCACATGCACATGCAGAGCCACTTTGTTCTGCTTAATCCCTGAGGCAATAAAAGAAGGCTGCATTAAGTCAAATTTCCGAACCAGAAGGTCTTCATTTGATATTATATCTGAGTGCCAAGTTCTGCAAAATCCCTAACCCATAAACTTCACTGAAAAAAATAAAATAATAAAAACCAATCTGGCAGTTGAGTTCTCCACAGCATTGTTGAGGTCTGACTCCTTCCACCAGCTTCTGCACTGCATTCCCCGGATCTGCGGAGCCATGCTGTGACCCTCTAATGGGAAATACGCCGAGGAGAGGCTCCTGCCCACGGCTGCCCCTCTGTCCCAGCCTGGCAGCGGGGAGTCACTCCTGGCTCTGCCGCAGCAGCTCCCCAGTTCCCCCACTGGCTCCAGCCCCCCTCTCCATCCAGTCCCGGCTCCTCGCCCGCCTTCTGCCGTGCCCGGCACAGTAGCTGCTCCAAGTAATGCTGCGATTAATAGTGCCACAGGCCTCTCTCTGGGAGCGCTTGTGCTTCAGCATCGTAAAACATCAGGAAATTTTTTACTGGGGGATTTCCATTACCCTCTCACTGGCGCAGAGAGGCAGTACATCGGTCTGGAGGAGGAGGAAGCAGTGAAGCCCTGCAGCAGGCTGCAGGCTCCCTGTGTGCTGCTTCTCAATGAAAACACAGCAGCATCCGAAGATGCACCAGAGTTGTGCCAGCAGGCACAGCTCTGGTGCTGCAGACCAGGAAGCTGCCCAGGAATTTAACTGCAGGCACTGAAAAATCAGACCTATTTCTATTAGGTACCACTTTCTTCAAATTTCAGCTTTCCTACAGTTCAGTAACTCACTCACTGAATGCCAGCCCAGGACAAAATGCACTAGAACAGCAGCAACCAAAGCAAATTTCAGATCAGGAGTTGCAAAACAGTCCATTTCAGAGGAACACAGACCAGGGCACTAAAACATTGCTTTTCCATCAAAAGGGCTCCTCGATAACCCTAAGGGCCCTATTCCCGCACAGCGACGTGCTCAGCAGGTTCCCCGGGAGGTGCAGAGCAGGCACACACCACAGTAGCACAGAGCCCCAAGAGACCCTGAGCATGCAGGGAGCAGGGGGTCTAATGCCCAGCCAGAACGTGCTGCTGAGGCTCTTGTCCCGCACCAGTACGCACCCCTTCAGGTCAGTACCCAGTTCCCCTCTTATTTCAGTGTAAATGTGTCCGAACAGCAACCTTCCATGGCTGACCCTAAATGCATGCTTTTTAAAAGCAAGTTTCCAGGACTTACAGGAGCCCTGTGAGTCACAAGCCGCTGGGTTAATCAGCTTCTCCAGGCAAAAGCAGAGACGGAGCCCAGGACAAAGACCCTAAACAGCACCTGGGGCTTTCTGCTTGGCCACGCGCAAAGGAAGCATCTGCCAAGTGTGAGCTTCCTGCAGGGATTCCCAGAGCACTGGCTCTGCCACCAAAATGTCACCACCTGGGAAGCCTGAGCCCCACAGAGCCAGGAGCAGCACTGATTTAGCAGCAGAAGAAAACACAACTGGGAACAATAACCAGTGGCCTCAGCTTTGGGCACAGGGCAGGACAGGGTGTTTGGGCAGTGGGAGGCAGCAGGCAGGGCAGCCTGAGCTCTCCCCAGACCTGGCACAAGCACGTCTGAGTTCTGCATCTCTGAGGGGTGACAGCAACTGGTGCTGCTGGAACCAGGAAACCTCTGCAGAGCCTGGCATCGCTCAGGGTGGTTTGCGATGAAGGACATCCTGCAGCTGGCCCACGCCGCCCGGCTGCGCACAAGTTCTGCACAAGTGTGTGTGGAAGCTGCAGTCCCAGAGGACCATCCTCGGAGGCAGGTTGTTGGTGGGCACAGCTGGAAAGCTGTCTCTGTGTTTGCCAAGGTCTCAGGCAAAGACAGGCACTTCTGTCCTCGGGGGAAATGACAGGTCCCTCTCCCACAGCCCCAGGAAGGTGCCTCTGCTGGCTGGTCCTGGCCTCTCTCAGCTGTGTGGTCCCCACTTTCCCACCCCGGTGCCGTCCCCGCAGGCTGGGGGAGGCTGACCTTGCCCCCAGCTCTGGCTCGGGCGTTCGTTGCAGCCCCATGGCCCCGTAGCACGGGCAGAGAGCTGCTCTTCCAGCTCAATTCTAGCTCGGGCGATGGAAACTAGGGTTTATGCTCTGCTCTGCCACTGTCTGCATGGGGCAATATGGCCAGCTTATTTTGGCTGTGCTCAGGGGGTCACGTCTGTGCCCCCATGGCCCCAGAGCGGGTGCCCCCGCACCCCAGCTTGCTCCCCATCATGTCCCTCAGGGTGGTGCTGCTGCTCTCGCGGCAGCCGTGCCGGGGCTGGGGAGCTGATCCAGCTGAAACGAGCCTTTTTTCCAGCGTGGTTTCCAGGCATGTTGCAGTGCCGGAGTTCCCAGGCCCGCGGTGCTGCCACCATCCTCCCACCCAGCCTCTGCAGCCCCGGCCCCGCAGCAGGGATGAGGAGATCGGGCAGTCGGGGTCCAGCTCATGGATGGGCTTTGGCCAAAATCATTCAAACTGGAGAACTGCAAGATGTCTCACTGCAAGTGAGATCCTGGGTCCCCACAGGATCTCAGCATAAACCCAGCCACCACAAGCAGCACTCTATGCCCTGGCCCAAGTTCACAGACCTTCCGGTAACAGGACTTTTTGCCCTGGTACCTGCCAACCCATGTGCAGGCTCCATGCTTGCCATGCCCTACAACATTTGCTTCTGCCAGTATTACCCTATTTTACTGCCTTTTACTGTAAGACACCCCTTCAAACCCAAACTGCATCACCTGAACACCCCCTCATCCATCTCCAGCATTGTTCAAGGTACTGTACACACCTCAGCCTACATGAAACACCAGCAGTCCAGGAGTGGCCAGTCCCCAGTCACGTGCACCCTGGCTCAGTCGGCACAGAGGACCAGGAGGACAGAGGCTGAAATATCACCTTGACCCGAGCACTCGCCGGGGAGCCGTGTCCCTGCCGGGCTGCGGGAACATGCTGCCGTGAGCCCCGAGCCCTTGCTGCCCCGCAGGCTCGCAGCCCAGCTGAGATCCAGCAGCACTTCCCCGGCACATCAGCATGGGGTGTTAACACGGACGTCTAATTATTGCCATGATCGCTGTTAACCATTTCCCCACTGATCCCCCATCCAAAAACCCAGGGAATACGTACTTACCCTGCACTCTCCAGGTGCCTGCCATGCCCCCATGGGTGCCGTCCTCTGTGGGAGGCTGAGTTAAGTGCAGCCAGGACAATACTGAGACAGCAACTGCTTAACTACCCTGTCCCCTCATTGCTCAGCTCGGGCACGCTCCCGGCTCTGGAAGTCAGTGGGAAAGCAGGCAGGGCACTGCAGCCCGCTGTGCGGCACGCCACATCTGTGCCGGGGCTGGCAGGACCCTGGGGCTGGTCCAGTATCAGCAACGAGCTCCAGCGAACAGATGGATATTGCAACTAGCTCTCCGTATCCCTGTCCCGGGTCTGGCAAGGTAAAAGAGTGGCAGGGGACAGCGCGTAGCAGCCCAGCTTCCCTTCAAAGCCCCACGCACCTTGGGGGTGGGGGAGACGGGGATCCCAACAGATCGTGCTGTGATTTCTCACAGCTTTCATTGTCTGGATTCATTATCCACATTGCACAAGGCAAACCCGCAAGTCGGATGCTGACAAGGCTTGCGTTCCTCATTAGCAGCCCACATTGCAAAAGCTTCATCTAAACAAACATGCATTCTGAAACCCTTACCTCTGATTTGTCACTCCCTCATCACTGCTGAAAAGACTCTACTGGTTTCTCAGTTTTAAAAGACTAAAACACCAACTAGAAAAATCCTCGGTTCCTCCAGAGAAAGTTACATGCACGTTTCTGTCAAAAAAAATGAAAAATATATTCATGGCGAGTTCATGAAGCAGTCTGGTGCATTTGGGTCTGGGGATTTTGTTCACTTGTTTTTTAAAGCAGGTTTCTAACAGCTTCCCAGGTTTTGCGCAGAGAAACAAACCCTTCTGTGATGTGCAGGATTTCAGCTCGTAAAGATCGCCCAGGCTAGTTCATACTCCATCAGCCCACGCTGCTCCCTGCGTATGCAAAGCAGAAAGTATGTGATCATATCAGAGCAATTTGCACATTAATAAATCCTGGTCTCAGTGCCGTAGACTCCATCCCCATCCACCGGGTAGGGGTTTTTATTATTATTATTATTATTACCAGAGTATCCAGCTTTGTAAAGGCATCTAGTGCAAACTCCTGCATGAGGGAATTCCACCCCACTAGTTCCACCTCCTAAGACAATATCCAGCCAAAATATTGTGACTGTTGCAAAACCCGGACTGGAGCTCCACAAAGGACCTTCCAGCATTGCATCCAGAGCCAACGGGGTCTCAGTAAATTACTGCAGAGTGACACACCATCTAGTTGTCTTTGTAGTCTTTTTTATTTATGACAGTTAATTCCGAGTTATTACTAACATTTCAGTGGTAACTGGCATATGAAGTCATCAGCTGTCACAACTGCATCTGTTAATAAACATGTCAAATATTAAAAGCAGCTTATTATCCTCTGGAGGGGGGAAGGCACTAAGGCAAAGAGCTGGAAAGCCTGGTTATTTTTCGATCTCTGGCTGTACAGCAGGAGGAAACCCTCACGCTCAGGAAGGCAGTGTGTCTGCGGGGAGGCTGCGCTGGGATACCTGCCCTGCATCTCACCTGTGCAGCCCAGCACCTCTTCCAGGACAGACCCCCACTTCGCCTGGGCACAGAGGGGAACGTTGAGGCTCAGTCACCTTCCCCGGGACCCACCATGCCTGGTGGGCTGAGCAGGATCTGGCCTGGGCAGCGTCCGGCAGCTCGCCCTCGCCAGCCCTCTGGCACGCCACACTGTTCCCACCTGGCCATGCTCAGCAGTGGCTGTCCCCAGCTTGCTTGTCCCCATGGAAGAGGGAGAAGGATCCTGAGGGAGGTGCAGGGGGGTCCAGCCCCCATGTCCCCTGCACGGGGGGCTGAAGGGGGGAGTTGGTGGTCCCGGAGCACACAGCCATGGAGCTAGGCTGGACCCCGCACCGGTGTCTCTGTGCAAGCCATAAACAGGATCCAGTGTCTGTCTGCTTCCATTCGGCGCCATGGGGCCACCAGCATCAGCAGGTCCCCACGTGTGACCGACCCTCGTTCCCGGCTCTCGCAGGGCTGATGCAGTGCCTGTGGCGACGGGGCTCTGCCAAGACCCCTGGTGGCCCGGTGGGTGGTCTCAGGGGCACGGCTGTGTCACAAACCACCAGCCAGCCCCTTGGCGCATCGTGCTCTGTGCACCCTGGCAGTCTCCTGGGGAAGGTTCCCTTTGTCTCTTGCTTCCCTTTGGTGCTCCAGAGAGCCCAGGGAAGTGTGAGCAGATCCCATGTTCCAGCTTTGCAGGGTCAGGGCTCACTCCCACCCAAGGGTGGGCTCGGCAGGACACAAGGGTGTGACGGGAGGGGACAGCAATGTCTAATCATCCTCCCTTCCTTACTGTTTAAGACCATCATGCCTAGTACATGAGGATGTCATACATCTTCTCCCTGCTTTGCTGCACCACTCACGCTCTCGGCCTCTGCATCTGTGCAGGAGGCTGCTGCTTCATCATGTTCACCTTCCCTCTCTCAGGAATCTCAGACTTGCCCCTCTTGGGTTTTCCTTGTCCCAGTTACCTCTGGCTTTCTCTGGCTGTGCTTTTTGAGGGGTGCTGCAAAAATCAGTGGCAATATTTTCTAAACTCTCTACATGAAGGTTATTTGACCATAACACAAGGTAGTCTCCTTAAAGTCCAAGCCAGTGACCTGCAATGGGCCGGAGTCAGGGAGATGCAGAGGAGATGCTCCATCTTTGCCTTCCCCTTTTGTAGGTCAATTCTCCAACTATCTGAGCACCTTTCAGTATTTATTGTAGGTGTAAGATCCACTTGAGCAGATGCCATAATTCTTCTGTAATCAGCAAAATTCTGTCTTAGCTTCCAAGTGTTTCTGGGGACATCACAGGAACATGCTGATGGTGAGCAGCCCGTGCCAGGCAGAGTGACTCACCCTGCAGTGCTTAGCAAAAGTCTTGAAGCGACAAGGAGCAGCATTATCTTCACTCGATCCTCCCCAAGCTTGCAGGGCTCCCAGCTGGAAGCCAGAGGGCACAGGCTCTTCCAAAGCCTGTGATGGTGGCTCGTGAATCCCCACCTGGGTCCCTCATGGGGGGCCAGGGCAGGTCCCCTTCGATACCCCATTGCCCACGAGCCACCACCAAAGATGGGTCTCAGCATCCCCAGCAGTCGCTGGTACGAGCCCTGGAGCTCTTTGTGTGACTTGGCACAGCAGCCCCGAGGAAGAGGAGGGCCAGGGTAAGGGACGTGGCACAGAGCAGCCCCCAAAGATGCTGGGGCTTGAAGAGTCCCAAGGATCTGTGTTTTTCATGTGCTTGCAATCATCTCTGCTTTGCACAGCACTTGTGCAGGGTCAGGTATGAACACAAAGATGCAAAATAACCCAAAACAGGCAAGAAGGAAAATTCAGCTTTTCTTTTGCATTGTGTTTGTGTTAATGCATGTGCACACAGAAATTTTATCCATCCTGAATTTTCTTTGGCACCTCGTTAAATGTCCCCAGTTTCCTACTTGTAAATGATATGTTCTGAGATCATCGCTATCTCACAGGAGCGTTAGTGAATGTGTTTTGAATATTGGGCAGATGCAAAGTGGTTACTGTTGCGAGTCTCCATATTAAAGATGCTTTCTATTTATATTTGGAGGTTTTTCACTTTCTATTCTAGGAAATTCTGAAGTACCATCAAACGGTGCTCTGGGACAAAATCACTTAGTTGACCGTAAGAGTGAAAAATCTCATAAACTGAAGATCTTGTATTTTATGCTTGCATCAAAAAGCCAAACCTTTTTCTTTCTAATCTCTCAGAGCACTGCAGCTCCAGTTGACAGCTGTAGATCAAGTTTCAGTCTGGAGCAAATGTTTATAACTGAGCAATAAACCCCAAAGACAGAGCTCCATAGTGGAAATGCTGACAAACCCAGCTGCAAGAACAGGGCTACTGGATACGTCAATAATTACTGAATGGAGCAGTGTATCTGAAGGAAGGCAAAGGAAACACGCTTGCCAGCTCCCTGGTGTTAGAAGGTATCATTGCAGAGGACAGTAAATCACACTAAATCCTGCCTTAACACCCTCCACAATAAATCCAGCATCGTCCCACATTTCTTCCCCTTCTGACAGGCAGCTAATTTACCGTTTTGTTTTTCTTTAGCTAATGGCTGTTGAGGCTGATCCTAAATTAATCCTAAACAGGCTGTTTCTCTCTTGTACAAAAGGACATGAAATTCCACATTTTAGCGGGGTAAAAACGCCAAGCGGCTCCAGATTGAAAGCAGAGCTGCTGACTTCGGCGATGTTCCCTGCCGCCCACAGAAGTCCTTGCCAAGCAGGTGCCCAGCAGCCGAGGCTCCTCCGGCAGGGCCAGGCAGGCGGTGGCGGCAGCCCCATCTCCCGGGGCCGGGGCAGCATCACCCACGGCCCACAGCGCACCCTTGGGAATGCACTGTGGGGGAAAGGGCCATTGGGGTCTTCCTGGAGCCTTTGTCAGGCCGCCTGAATTCACCAGTTTCAGTTGCGTTAGGTGGAAAAGCAAGCGGCAGGTCTCATCCTACTCCACGGGTATCACCCATGCCTGGGCGACACCGCCTGTTCAGCTTCAGTCTTTCCCAGGTGGGCTCCATAGAATCATAGAATTGTCGAGGTTGGACCATGTCCTGCTCCGCACAAAGCCGAGGGAAGAGCCTCATCTGCTGGCTCCCCCACATCCCCCAGCCCACCGTTCAAGCACAGGCTTCCTCCCCCCATTAAAAACCTGCCATTTTTTTGGCCTGAGTTCATCCCTCTCCAGTTCCTGCCCTGTATGCCCCTCTGCCTCTCTTGGTCAGGGAAAGGCCTCTCCTCCATGGCAAGCCCACCCTGGGGACCACCGGGACTTCCAGGATGGGGCTGAGCTGCCTCCTGCCAGGAGCCGCATCCCTCAGACCCTGGGCCCAGTTGAGGGGTCCCTGGGGCACAGGCTGCAGCTTCAGCACTGAGCACCACAGCTTCTGTCAGACCCAGGGCTCTGCGCCCTCCACATTAACCCTGTGTGCAGATTCCAGTGCCTACAAGTTCTTGGCTGGCACAGAGGGTGCATTACTCATCCCTGGTGCCTCATCAGCCTTTGATAATATCTCAGCATAAGCAAAAAGCAAAAAAGACGCTTGTCGTGAAAGCAGAAGGAAAGCAAGAACATCCTGGAGTTGTCTCCAACGCTCCTGCCCTCGACCTGCCGTGTGCTGCTTCTCTGCACCCTGCTCTGACACAGGGCTCTGCTTCTCAGAAGACTTATCTCCTGTGGCATGATTGATAGCCCGGGCAATTGTTTTTAATAATATCTGAACACCTGCAGTCCTCAGTCCCCGGTAATACAGTTATCCCAAGTGCCTAACTTATTGCATAAACAACTGCTCTGGTTGCAAAGACAACTCTCCAGTTCCTGACACGGGCTGCACAGGCTGCGCCGGGGGGGTCAGGCACAGGGGCACGTGGGATCATGCCGTCCACAGGGAGACCAGGCAGTGAGAGAGAGGGGACCTGACTCTCTGGTGGGATCACCCAGGCGTCCCTTGGCTTCTGGGGCAGAGCCAGCAGGCCTGGGCCACTGGTCTTGCTAGGAGGGCATGGCACTGCCAGGAAGCATGTCTCTGACCAGGAGTGTCCCCAGGGAGGCCACCGTGGTTTGGTGATGAGCAGCTGTGAGCTTCAGAGCCGTGAAAATGACTTCTGCGTAAAACTCTTTGTGGCCGATGAAGAGCAAGACCCACATGCCCCATTCCAACCCAGACGGGGTGCAGGCACCTGCCAGCTGCCTGCCTGCACCCCCTGCACCACCGCGGGCAGACGAGGAGGGGTCCGCAGGCCCCTGGCCTCCTGCTCGCCCGGCCTGGGGCAGGAAGGCAGAGTTCAAGTGGTGGACGTCTGCGCCCCGGCGAGCTGCCCTGCTTTTCAGCATCTCTCTTTCATGCCCGCTGGGCTTTCTGACACTGTGCCCCGTGCAGGCTGGACATTTCGCCTCTTTCCAAGGAGTGACATTATGCGCATGTTGGGAAACGCTCCTTTCTCATTTGCTTCGAAGGCCCTTTTCCCCTGTTGTTTAAGGAATGCTGTTTGAATTAGCTCCATGGATTGCAAACAGACCCCGTTGTTTTCCTTTCCCAATGCAGGGAGGCTTCTGTTCTCTTTGGCCTGCTGGATTAACCAGGGGGCCTCACACACTGACCCCTCTGCAGCTCAGGGAAGCTAATTTAATCCCAATATTGTTACAGATCACAGCAGGATGGATCTCACAGATTCCTTGAGGCAAACCAGCACTGAGCTCTGGCAGAGACAGCAGCGCACTGTGTTTGTAGAGGCAGGAGCTGCTACAATTTTTTTTCTGTAAAATTTGCTCTACAAAACTTGTGAGCCTGGGTAGGAGGGCAGTGCTGGTGGGACAGTGGGGGCACCCTGGGCACGGGAGTGCCACTGAGGAGCTGCTCCACCTGCATCCCCCAGCATCCCCTGGCACGCAGGAGGGTGGAGGGCCACTCTGGATCATTATTTCTTTCTCCTCATTATTTTTGTCTCTTGGTACCTGCTCCTGGGTCTGGATTTTGCAATGTGTTGTCATTGGGCCGTACACAACAGCCACAGCCAAGCTGTGCCTGCTCCCACCAGCCAGCGCCTGCCTGGTCCCTGTGTCAGTTCCTGGGCAGGTCATCTCCAAGGTGGATCTGTCACCCCTGTGCCTTGGGGCTCTTCCCCAGCATTGCTGTTACCATCAGGGATGGCAGCTCTATCCCTGTGCCTGGACCAGCTGGGGCCGTCACAGTCCTCACAGCAAGCGCTGGGCTCCCTCTGCACTGCTCACATAGGGCCCCCACAGCCCCTGCACTGCCCTGCTCATTGCCCCACACATTACCCATGCATTGCTCCACTCTTCCTCCTCTGGCACTCACAGCCCCACCTGAGATGTATCGCTCTGCCCAAGATGAAAAGTCCAGCTCTGCAACAAACCCACATGAATCATAGAACTATAGAATGGTTTGGGTTGGAACAAACCTTAAAGATCATCCAGTCCACCCCCCCAACCCTGGGCAGGGACACCTCCCACCAGACCAGGTTGCTCAAAGCCCCATCCAACCTGGCCTTGAACCCCTCCAGGGACAGGGCAGCCACAGCTTCTCTGGGCAACCTGGGCCAGGCTCTCACCACCCTCACACCAAAGAATTTCTTCCTGCGATCTCATCTCAATCTCCCCTCTTTCAGTGTCAAGCCCTTCCCCCTCATTTCACGGTTCCCCTCCCTGATCAAGAGTCCCTCCCCAGCTTTCCTGGAGCCCCTTTAGGGACTGGAAGGTGCTCTAAGGTCTCCCCGGAGCCTTCTCTTCTGCAGGCTGAATCCCCCACAACTCTCTCAGCCTGTCCTCACAGCAGAGGGACTCCAACCTTTTGAAACCCTGATCCATCACATAGTGCTAATCTCTTTCCAAAGCATATCACATTTCTCACTCAGGCTAAAGCAGGATCTGCGCCGTGGGTGAGCATGTGAGAGCACAATCAGCCTGGGCTGCTGGCCACAGCCGAGGAGGGCGTCCAGTCCCCATGAGTGGGGCAGAGCAGAGGGGCACAGGAGCCACCAGGATTCATGGGGGAAGCCCTGCCTCTCCCAGTATCGCTCTGGGGGCTTTGATGTTCGGGAAAAGTAAATTGCTCTGGGACGCTATTAAAGACAAGTTTAAATGATGACACACCGCAGGGCTGGGACTTCCAGCATTTCTTGTAACTCCGTCCAGAGCTGGAAGTGGAAGAGGCCACTGGCACAGCCAAGAGGACACAAAACCCAAAGCCTTTGCAGCAGGAGTGGCTCCACAAACAGCTTGTCCATCTCCAGACATCTGCCTCCTCCCTTCTGTCTCCACTGCCATTGCGCCCAGCAGCCATGGGGCAGGAGCTGGTGCTGCCATGGGGCTGGGCTGGCACCACTTCCCTGGGAGCATGGGGCAGAGTCTGGGGAGTAGGGATGGGGCATCCGGGGGAGCCACAGCCCAAAGAGCTGGTCCCAGGGGTCTGGGCGCAGGGACAGGAGCTGGGAATGGGGGCCCCTGCTTGAGCCCATCCTCCTCTCAGACACAAGCAACTCTTGGGAACATTCCTGCTGGATGACATTTCCCAGGGCATTGAGAAAAGAAAAAAAAAGGCACTATTTTTCCCAATATAAATTCTTGCAACATTAAAAAAACACACAATAGCTGTAAGCCCTGAAACGGCTGGGGGTAAAAAAGCTACAGCTTGGCATGGAAATAGCACTACCATCCCCACCAACTGGTTGAATCCCAGATGTGAGACATCATGTGTGACAAAACCTCAGAGGAAGGACACGCAGGAAGCTTGTAATTGTTGTGGGCTCCCATCACTGCACGGAGACGCAGGCTGGTGACCTTGGGAGTCCCAAGTCCCCCTGTCAGTGACCTGCAGCAGCGAGAGCAGAGAGCCACAGCTGGCTGGGCTGGCCCTAGGACCGACATGGGGTCAGGAGCGGCTGGGGCCAGGGTGAGCCCCCAGCTCGTCTCCTCACTGCCCCAGCTGTGCCCTCACAGGGAGCAGCCTGTGGGTGGAAGGGACCCTGGGGCAGCTTTGGGTCCCTTGGATGGTTTGGGATGGCAGGGCATTTTGGGAACCCCACTGACCTGCAAAGGGCCACAGCACTGACACTGGTGCCCCAGGTCATACCAAAGCAGCACCAAAGGGCAAATAGTGCCTGTCCCCGTGTCCCCAGGAATGGCACACATTCACCTGGGGACGGAGCCACGCAGGCCAGTCCAGGCCCACAAGGAGTATCACTGCACTGAAACCAGCCTAAATAAATCCACTGAACACATATGTGCAGCAAAAACTGTAGAAATGTGCTTGGTCCACTGCGCTCTCTGAGACATTTGCAGTACACCTATAATTATTCTAATTACAATTAAAGACTATCTCCTGCGAGTCTGCTGAAGGAGCCCGGTCAGGCCTGTGTGCACGGCCAGCCTTCTGCTGCACTGCGGCTTTCCAGAGATTTCCAGTGGAGCCAAAAGCCATGCTGGTGTGGATGGGATATGTCTACGTATTGTGTTTTAAACTATATAATTAATTGGATACAGTGCTCTGCAAGGAGCTAATTCTGCCGAGGGATTTTGGTAATTGTACAGACATTGAGAGGAGTGAGGCCCGGCCCTGCGCAGCAGGAAGCTGCAGGGAGGAGGCCCGGCGGCGCCGGGGGCCGGGCCCCACTCTCGGGGATGGAGGAGGCAGGGCAGAGAGCGGGGATTCAGGCTCCCGGGGTTGGGGCAAGGGGAAGGGTGAGCCCAAGACGGGGAGGATGAGGGGAAGATGAGGAACTGAAGGGCCCAGCTGCCAGACCCACGGCTCAACAGGACGGATGAGCAGAAGAGCTGCAGCAGCTCTTCCCTCTTTCTCGTTTTGCCTTTTTTTCCCCATTTTTCTCAGTTTTTGCAAGTGTTCGTCATGCAGGACCTCAAGGTGAAGCTGGTCCAGGCAGCTGGCCCTGCCCGCATTGCCCCACACCACCCCATACAGCGGCACTTGTTGCACACACCATCCCCATGTTAAATATCTGTGTCTGCATGGGAAGCATTTGTACGTGTTTTAAATATCTACAAGATGACAGCATGAAGAAGAGAAGGCATTGAGCCTGGTGTAGAAAGATGGCAGAGCCGAAAGCAATGACCTGAGGTGCAGGCTGAGGCAGGCCGTGGCCGGGGCGGCAGAGCTGTGGGGATCATGGCTGGGACGCTCCTGGCTGCCCACCTCTGACCCCGAGTGTGCTGGACAAAACTGCCTGTGGCCAGCCACCTCCAGGGGCAGTTCCAGCAAATACACGAGATGCTGTTTCTTGGACATGCCTTCTCATTTACAAGGGGGGAGAATAATAATGCTACAGTGACTGCAATGTCGACAAGAGAGCTACCACAGCCATGACAGCCTCTCGTAGTGCCTCTGCCTTGGGAGCTTCGGCGTGTCATTTCCAATTAAGTTTTTCATATGGTAACATTCAGAATTTTGATGGGAGATGAGGTTACTTTTGTCTAAGAGAGAACATACTTTCACTCTTGCGCCCGGCCCAGGAATGAGTTCTCCACTATTAAAATGTAATTTAATTTATCTCCATGGATTTTGCGATGACTAGGATTTGTTCTAAGGAGACCTTTAAAGGAGAACTTTTGCATTATTAAATGTATGTGCTAGGAAGTTGAGTTCTGGCATCCTCTGATAACCAAATTTCTTTTCTATCCTCCACTATATCCATCATGATAAAAGCCTCTGCCAAAGCCCTAACTCAAGCCATGCTTCTGGCATATTGTGAAACGAATCAGGAAAAAAAAAAAAACAACCAACAAACCACAAGATGCTCTAGTCCAGTATTTTTTTTAATCAAAGTTTCAAGGATATTGATGGTTTACCTCATAAGGTAAACATTTGTAGCCCGGTTGCTTTCCCAGGGTTAAACCAGAAACAAGTGGCTAGCTGAAACTGCAACTAATTTGCTCTGACAGACTCCAGTCAGCTTCAAAATGAGTTTTCTTAAAACTCACGGGCCCTTTACACGCGGAGCAATGGCACTGGTACCTTCCCACGGGGGCTGCAGGCTGATCCTGTCCTCCAGGGAAGAGCCTAGAGGACAGCGAACTCCTGCTGTGCCCCGAGCACCTTCTGCCCGTGGGGACCCCACTCTGCTGCGGGAGCAGCTGGGTGCCATGGGGGCGGTGGGCAAGGGACGCTTGTCCCTTTGTCCCTCTCTCACCCTCCCATTGCAAGGAGGCTGACTCTGCCTGACTTTGGGAAGCTTGGACTTTGGCTCTGAAGGTTTTGGGGTCCCCCAGAGTCTCCCCAGGGGCACTACTTCTGCTGCTCTCCCATGACAGCAGTTATGGCTGTCCCCAAATGCAGTCACAGCAGCGCTGGCTGGGATCAGGAGCAAGTGGGCACAGGCAAGCTGGGGTCAGGCTGGAGGGAGCCAGCCAGCCTGTGGGGACACTGGTGTCGGTTTGGGCAGCCAGTGGTTAACAGCGGCATCCTGCTGGTTTGCCTCCTCCAAACTGCATGCAGCGGACTGGGGTGTAGCACAGCTTTCAGGGCTGAATGCACTCTCCAGTGACAGCTGCCTCGCTGAGGATGTCACTGCGCCTGCCTTTCTCCCTGGCAGACCCAGGCTTAGTGCACACTGGTTAGAGCTCTGTAGTCTCTACCCGCTAACCGATGGGGAAGATCCAGGGCTTCACACCAGCCGGCACCTATCTATGCACCAACTCCTGACCCCAGAGAAATCTCAGCACCTTGGAGATCCGGGTCCTCCCTGTTCTCCCAAACCTCCTTTGAGTAGCGAGGCAGCGCATGTGTCTCCCTGTTCCCAATGGTCTCCCTGGTTCTTGTGGAGCACGGCCGTGGAGCCTGCTGCTCACAGAGCGAGGAGACTGCACAAGTGATCCCTCACTTGCTTCAAGAATCTTGGTGCTACTGTGCTCTCTGTTAAAAGCTCTGTGCAGAGCACGAGGTTTCCTGTGCACAAAGAGGAAGGTACCTTTTTTAAGAGTCTAGTTTTATGACTTCCCCGATGCATTAGCTCATGGACCGGAGCCACAGCAAACTCTGCCGTGGAAAGAGCTCCCTTCCCTAAGAGCGTCTCCAGGGCATAACAACGGCTCTGCAGCCAGGAGAGAGCCAAGATGATTTCACCACCAGGGCTGGCATCACCCCCAGGACTCGGCGCGGTGCAGCACCTTGCTGGCACAGCCGGCATGCCCGCCTACCAGGTCGCGGTGCTGGCGCGGGAGGACGACGTGCCTGTGCAATCCTAGCCGCCAACTGCAGAAAGCTGCTGCTCTGCTTTGCGTATAAGTCAAAACCTGTAAGCTACTGGTTACAGAGACACTCGCTATTTCAGCAGCTGAAGTGGGAGAAGGGAGAGAGCTGCCAGATCCCAGCTGGTCTCTGCGCCGGGAGCTGATGGAGGATTAGCCCAGCAGCATGTCTTTACAAATTGTTGGTTCCCAGAGTACACAAAACAAAGCGTCTCGGCACTGAGGCAAAGGCAAATAATTTGGGAACCTGACAGCGCCTGCCACCTGGACACAGAGATACGGGGACCCCGGAGTCCTGCAGTGCCCACAGAGCCCTGCCTGTGCCATGGAGCTTCAGTCTCGGCAGACGCAGCGTTGGGGCCAGTGGCTCAGAACAGATCCCTCCTGCCTGCAGCCCTGCAACTGCCGGCCAAGCTTCTCCCTCCCCAGGCTGGTGGCCCACAAACCAGAGAGGCTTTGCAAAGTGCCCATGGGTCGCTCCTGGCACATCTGGTGGAAGAAAGCCATCAGCCCTGGAGCACAGGGAGACTGCTGGAGTCGCTTCTCTGCTCCACACAGCCTCAACCTTCTCTGCAAGGCATCAGCCTGGGGGCTTGGGGCAGACTTATGGTCCTGCAGAGTCCGGAGGCAGGCCCAGAACTGCACCAATGAACGGCACCAGGGGAAACTGCCACAACCCAACTTCTGCAGCCCTCCCAGCCCGGCATCATGCGCTGCACCACACAGGGAGGGAGATGCATGGCTGCGCCTGCTGCTCAGGCTCGTGCTGGAGCTGCCTGTCCCCATTTCCCTCGGCTGATGCTGTGGTGCGTCCTGCTCCCTGTCCCAGCTCCTTGCTTGGATGATGCTGGGAGGCTGTGGCATGTGCTGGCTCTGAGCTGACGCTGTCCCTGTGCCTGCTGCCACCCATGGGCATAGGGATGTGCCAGACGCTCTCCATGTGCCCTTCCTTTAGCCATCCCTCCCATTAAACCCCTGCACTAAGTGCATGGTTGCAGTTGTGCTGCTGGAAAGCAAATAGTGCCAGGCTGTGGCAGGCATGGGGAGAGGCACGTTGCCCGCTGCCCACTGCCTGCTGCCTACTGCCTGCTACCCGCTGCCTGCTGCCTGCTGCCCGTTCCCTGCTCCCTGTTCCCTGCTGCCGCCCTCCCACACAGGGCCGGGGCCTCCCCGCTGGCCGCCCTGTCGCACGCAGCGGCAGAGCTGGAAACTCTTGCTACTTGTTTCACGGGAACTTCCGACATTTCAAAAATTGTTTTCATTCTGGCTTGGAATGAAGACAAATATTTCAGAAATTTCCTGGATAACATAAAGTTTAAAATATCCTCCGAACTAAAATAGAACTAGTAGGCTATCTCGGCTCTTGCATTATGTCATATCATGCCAGCTCACGGTACACTGCGCAGAATTACAGATGACTTGTCATGAGGAGATGTAAACAAAAATACAAATAACGTCAACAAGAGAGGAAAAATGAAATGCTGAAATGAGAAATTCTCTACTGCGATTTTTTTCCCCCTTGTGCAAATTAATTCTCCATGGGAAATTGCTTGGATTTTATAAAAGCGCACGGTCTGGCCAAAGCAGCTCTTCTATTCTCCGGAGAAGAAGGAACACGCTGCTGGTGCTCCTCGCCAGCCCCGTTGAGCCGCGCAGAACAACAGCGATGCCGCCACAGCCGGGTCCGGGCTGTCCCCTCGCCTGCCGGCCCCCCGCCCCCTGCCCCCCT
>JAHREE010000364.1:198948-221621 GCA_033628505.1 Tringa tobata | reverse complement strand
CCCTGCCCCCTGCTCCCTGGCCGTGTTCGACCCCCTTATCTCGTTTCTGGCAAGCCAAGGTCAGGCGCTCTCTGCGGTCAGCCCGGGCCCCGCTGTCTGCCAGCAGAGATAACGCCAAGATGGATAAAGCCGGGCGCTGGGGTTAACGGCTCGGAGTCTCCGTGGGGAGCGGAGGAGATGGTGTGGTCTGGCTCTGCCCGGTGCCGGCCACAGAGGGGCCGCGGCTGGGGACGGCGCTTACCTTGGCTCAGCTGTGCCCGGCCGGGGCTGGCTCCTGCCCTCCCTGTGCCCAGCGCATCGCCCACCCGGGCAGCCGCTCAGCGCCGGCACGGCTGCCCCACGCCGGGGCTCTGTGCCGGGCGGACCTCCGGGCGCCGGCTGGCACCCATCCCCCTGTCTGCCCCGTGCCTCTCCAGAAAGGCACTGCTGGGAAGGAGCGCCGAGGCTCATGTCTCCGGCGCTGTATCCACCCCTTCCCACCCTCTTGGGGTTCGGTCCTGCCAGTTCCACTTGTGGGCTGTCCTCACCACTTTGGGCCTTTCTACCGCTCCCCTTCTTGTGGCTCCGGATGTCACCACAGACACGCTTTTATGAGAGTGGGCTTGTGCAAGGCTTGTATAAAGGGTTCTCAGAAATACGAGGTCCTGTCATTTGTAAAACTAATAAAAATGTCCAATAATTTTTACAAGGGAAAAATGAGTCATTGGATGGCACATTTCTCATTACTGGCATTTTACAATTAAAATGAGCATCTCTTGAATCAATCCAAAGCTCTTATTGTTAGCAGACACTAATAACTTCCTGAGCTATTGAAGATACTTTTTTTTTCTGAAGAAACATGACCCCTGACCACGGCATTTCTCGTCGAGAGCGGTATCCAGCTGAGACCAGCTCTGCTCAGCTCCTGCTGGAGTGGTTTCAAACACATCCTGATGGGACTGGTGGCAGTAACTGGGTGGGAAATTGTTTTTAAGCCCTCAAAAATGTTCAAGATTTCAAAATTTTTCCCGCTCCACATGGGGATAAATCCAGAATTGTTCAAGGTTTTTACCAAAAACAAAACAAAAAAAAGTGCTCATGGAAGCCAGCTCCGGAATAGCCAATAGCCATTGGTCACGCTGAGCCAGGCGAAGCGGGGACTCCCACCCGTCCCGGCCCGCCGGCGGCTCGGACCGCCGCGCTGGTGGCTGCGCTGGCATGAGCCGACTTCTCCTCCCAGCATGGGACACCCGGCCCGGCCCCCATGACCTTCTCTGGTGAAAAATGAATCCAGTGAAACTTTCCCGGTTTCACTGCAGCACTTGCGCGTGCGTGGCCAAGCGCTGGTCTGTGCCTTGTGCCAGAACCAGACCAGCAGAGCAGGGTCATCACTACCCTCTGCCTTTGGAAGACAGAAGTTTTTGCAACTGACTGTATTTTCAAAACCCACTAGAAAGTTCAGGACCATATTGGAAGGGGCTAATTGTCAACAGGCACCAAGTCCATCTGCTGCTGTCTCCTGAAAATCAGCCTTCCTCCAGATGTCCCAGAATGGGTCCTGATAACCAGAATCCCCACCTGCTTTTCAAAATGGATGCCCTGATAGCAAATGAGGGATGGTCTGAGAAGGGTTCAATGAAAAGCAGTCCTGCAGTGGCCTAGGATGAGGGTCTGAGTGCCCCCACCCAGTCCTTCTCTGCCCAAGAGGGCCCAGTTCAGCCTCAGGAGATTAGTTGGAGAAGAGCCGGTTTGACTGCAGGACTCACTTCTCAAAGCTTCTCCAGATGAAGCAAAATGGATTAAAGTGCAAAGCTCACATAACGCCTGCAGCAGAGGCATCCAGGGAAAGCCCTTGCTGCGGGATTTAGCAGGGGAGGTCCCGGTTGCTGTACGGACAACCACCAGCCAAACCCTCAGCATGTTCCCTGAGGTGCATCCCCTGGGAGACAGTGCTGAGGACAGTGTCACCGGTGCAGCCCCGAAGGGTCCCATGGCCACCCGCACCGTTTCCCAGGACACTTGCTTGCACCTGCCAGCAAAGCCCAATGAAAAGGGAATTCACTTGGGCTTTGGGTGACCTGCTCCTCTCTTTATGCTCATTCTGGCATCATATTTGTTCTGAACTTCCTTGTGGAAGGCACATTTCAGGAGTGCTCTTTTCCCACACGTGGCCACCTGCATGTCCCCAAGGCAGAGGGAGAAGCCATTTCATAGAATCATAGAATCATCTAGGTTGGAAGAGACCCTTGGGATCATCAAGTCCAACCATCTACCCTACCCTACAAAGTCCTCCCCTACACCATATCCCTCAGCACCGCATCTAATCACCTCTTAAACACATCCAGGGATGGTGACTCAACCCCCTCCCTGGGCAGCCTATTCCAATGCCCGACCACTCTTTCTGGGAAGAATTCTTTCCTAATGTTCAGTCTAAACCTACCCTGTTGGAGCTTGAAGCCATTCCCTCTCATTCTGTCATTAATTACCAGTGAGAAGAGACCAGCACCAACCTCTCTACAGTGTCCTTTCAAGTAGTTGTAGAGAGTGATGAGGTCTCCCCTCAGCCTCCTCTTCCTCATAGTAAACAGTCCCAGCTCCTTCAGCCTCTCTTCATATGATTTATTTTCCAGCCCCTTCACCAGTTTCATTGTCCTCCTCTGCACTCGCTCCAGCACCTCGATATCTCTCTTGTATTGAGGTGCCCAAAACTGGACACAATACTCCAGGTGTGGCCTCACCAGTGCTGAGTACAGGGGCACAATCACCTTCCTACTTCTGCTGGTCACACTGTTTTTGATACAAGCCAGGATGCTGTTGGCTTTCTTGGCCACCTGGGCACACTGCTGGCTCATATTCAGCCACTTGTCAATTTCCCTGCCATGATGCCAGAAAAGAGAAGCCAAATTCTCCCCACGTGCACAGAGAATACAGTGTGTTTCTGGATGAAAATGGACATCTTTTCTCCAAAACCCCAGCGGAGCCTGGACAGCCAGCTGCTGTCACTTGTGGGGAGGTTCAGTCCCTATTCGTATGATCAAACACGTGCAAAGCTGATGAAAAACTACCATGAAATCCCATTGCACAGCAGTAACAATGAGCAACTGCTGGCTTCCAAACCCTGCGTGCCCTGCCAACGAGCAGGCAAGTACAGATCCTGCTGGGCTGTGGGGGTCTCCAGATGCTGCTTCTGCCATCACAGATCCTTGTCGTGCAGGTCTGCAAGAGACAAGCCCCGACCCAGCCACCTTCCAGGAGCCAGCTCAAGCCCTTGGCCAGAAATTAAACAAATGCCCCAAAACTAAGACCCATCCATGATAGAGACTCCACTCAGTCCATCTCCGTGCTGAGCAGAGGGCTGGAGCAGGCACTTTGATATTCACTGGCTGCGCAGCCCAGTCCAGGCACATCAGGCGGATGCTGGGCTCTGCTCCCTGTGCCCCACACCTTCTCTGGACTCTCCTCTATCTCCACCCACCCTGTTTCTCTCTGTAGGGGATGGCTCTTTCTCCTGGGAAAGTGCTGTGGGAGTGGGGATGCTAGTGCAGGGCTCAGATGTTGGGGACAAGAAGATGAGGTTGTTTTCCATTCTCTGTTATTGTGCAATGGCTCCAGAAGTGGCTTCCCACTTCTTTTCCTTTGCTACTGAACACGGGGGTTGGGACGACAATATGTATTGTCATTTATAAGCACTGTAAGACCCTCCTGGGACCTACGTGCATAAATCTTGTGTTTGCTTTAGCATTCTTGTTGTCTCTTGCATCCTTGCAACACAGCTTCTGCCTGTGCTGTATGTCTGTGAGACTGAGCCTGCAGAAACCAAAGTCCTGTTCCCGAGAGCATCTGCCTGTGCTGCTGCCATACTCCTCTCCTCCTGCTCCGAAGGGAGGGCGGTGGGAACCAGCCAGGCTGTCCCGGCCAAGGTCCCGCTGTGGCTGCCAGGTGCCGGAGTGCCGTGCACGCAGCGGGCACTGCCGACAGCTGGCAAGCAATGCCAAGGGCTTCCCTTTATGGCTCCGTATTTCCTGTTAAATTTTTATGGGATTTCCTCAGCATTCAGATTTATGAACGTGCTCGCCTGGCTGAGGAGGCGCAGGAGCCCGGTGCGGGCAGCAGCTGTACGCCGGCAGAACCGAGCGGAGAGACCCATTGCCAGGAGGGGACGGGGCTGGGGACCCTCCTGGCTCCCTGGTGCCCACAGCAGTGGTTGCCCGTGCCAGGAAGGTTGCCCCAGGCACAAGTGCCACTTGCCCGGCTGCACTGCCAGCCACCCCCCTGCTGCAGGGGCAGCTCCCAGGTGCCACCGCAGGCCGTCAGCCCCCACCTCCCGCGGGGCTGCTTGTGCCTGGCCCTACAGTGGATTCGGCGTCCCCGCCGCAGGGACTTATCGGCTGATGTCGCAGGATTTCCTCACCCCGCCGGGAGCACACAATAGCCAGGACAGGCTGCTCCGCAGACACCCTAATCCCTTGGCGATTGTGCTGCATTTCGGGGGGTGACAGTAGTTCAATGAAGGTTTGCAAGGTTAGCAGGAACGTTAATCCTTACAGAAGAAAAATGTGACAATTATTTAATGCCGGGGCTGGGAGCTTTTGTGCTGCCCTTAGTACGATGTGTTTGCACTGGGCAATGTCTCATCTAAAGTATTGCCAAGGACAAACGCGGCACAGGCTACCTGGGCACCGGCTGTGTGGCTGCGGGGTGCAGGGACGAGAGGGGATGAGTGGCTGCGTCTGCAGCTGCCAGATGTCTGTGCAGCCTGGCCCCACTTCTGCTCCATCCCTTGGAATTTTCATACGAGCAAGGGAGTTTCTGCCACCATCCAATGAAAGCACAAACAAGTACAGAGCAGACACGGATGGCTCTTGGGAGCAGCAGAGTTTCTGAGTCTCTGAATTCAATTTCCAGAAAATTGGGTGTCTCTTACAATTCAGAGACGCTGCAGAAGAAATGCAGCTGATGAGCTCCTGCTCCCCAAGTGCTCACTGTGGTGAACTGGAGAGCATGGAGGGCACACGCCTGCTGATATCCTGAGGGGAGCACGGTGGGGAACATGCTGCCTACGGGATCCAGAGACCTGCAAAGGGAGGGCTGGGTGCTGTGGGGGCCAGGACAGCAGGGGACAGAGGACCTTCCGTCACTGGATGGTGATCCACAGGTGATTGGGCACACGGTGAGACTGTCCAAGTGGAGGGAGTGGAGGTTGCCCCTGTCCTGCAGAGCAGACGTGCCCTGTGGTCCCGCCGCGGGGGTGGCTCAGTGGGGTGGGGAGCACCCTCCATGAGAGCCTGCAAGAGCTGCTGGGTGTGGGAGGGGACGTGCGAGTGCAATTGTGTCAGTGCAAAGCCTTTTGGCTGTGTCCCGCAGGACGGCTCTTTTGGCATCAGTGAGTCGCTGGGAGGTGGAGGAATGAAACACCCTCGGCGCTGCCAGCCGGCTGGTGTGCGGAGAGCCGTGACAGCCATCCGGGGATTTCTCTGGCTGCAGGGACTGAGGGAAGGAAAGGATAAAGCACTGAGATCACAGGCGGGATCCCGCCCGCTCGCCCGGAGGCAGGCACAGCAGCACAGCACGCCCCTCCAACCTGCTCCCGCCGGCGAGGGTGAAAGTGCCGACGTGCTGTCCCGGCCTGACCCCACACACGTCCCCACGGCACACCAAGAGCCAGAGGCAGCAGGAACAGCCAGGTCTGGTGGCACTGCCATGGCCTGGGCGAGATGGGGGGACCCCACAGCAGAGCCTGGTGCTCCAGCCAGCCTGGGGCAGAGGCATCTCAGCCTGGCCAGCGGCTAACAGCCCCCCGGGTGTCCCCTGCGTGGGACTGCCCCGGCTCCCTTTGGCTGCCAGTGTGGCTGGGACCTCAAGCAGCCTCTCTGGAGAGAGAGGAGGCGCCAGAAGGCAGACCCAAAGCACCCGGCAGGCTCCCGAGGGGCTTGGGGCAGCCTCCCCTCACCTGCCCCTTCCCTCCCGGCAGTTCCTGGCCATGACCGGCACCTGGGCATGCCAGGCAGGGCAAGAGGCTACCGAGCGCAGGGCGGGGAGTCAGGCTGTCACCTGGAGCGGGTGATGGGCACCATCTCGGTGGGCAATGAGCCACTGGGCCAGCCCTGCAGCCCTGTTCCCATGGGGGTGTGCATGCGTGTGCGCTCCAATGTGCGTGTCTAAGTCATTGTGGCTCAGTGGATTTTAGGCACTGCAGGCAGAGAGTACAAATCTGTGTCTGATTAAAACGGCCCTTTGTAATATAACCTATATGAGCCTGCACTTAACACCCATCATCCTGAGGAAAGCCCAGGCTCTCTTCCAGCCAGTTGGGCTGCGTGCCTCCAGGGCAGATCTCCCAGGGACATGAGACTGCCGGGGCAGGAACTTGGATGCGTTTCTGTGCGGATTCTTCCCCCTTCTAGAGAGGCACAATGGGGCTTTGCATGAGTGATACAAACATGCCAGTTGTACTTAAGGTTGACAAATAATGTAAACCACACAATCTGGTTTGAGGGAAACGACTTCACCACAATTTATTTTAGTGCTTTAAACATCACGCCAAACTCTGTAGTGAATTGCTAAATTAATGCCGGGCTGCCATCTAAATAGACATCTTCAGATCACAAGCATGTTATAGGGGGAATGGTTTCCTTTGAAATGGTTCCCACAGCTTAAAGGCTGTGCAGAGAAAAAATGTGCCCAGGATTCAATTGCTGCCAACATGTGGTGGCCACATTTCTCAGCCGCTATTGGCCAAGATGCGCAGTAAAGCTGAGGAAGCATCATTTGAGGTGGATAGATAAACCGGTGATTGCAGAGAGACACGGAATGTCATAAGCATCTCACTCTGAGGAAAGGGATAAAGCGAAATAGCCTCAGTTTCAAGCTCTTTGCCTGGAAAAATGTGCCCTGCCCAGGAAGGCATCTGGTTGTCCCCATCATGCTTTTTCTTGGCTGCTGGTGATGCAGCAGAGAAGCCTCGCAAAAGCACAGTGGATGTTCCTTCCACTCTTGGTTTTCCATCATCGTCTTGGCTGAAGTAATCGCCATCGTTGTGCTTCTCTGCTCCCCGGCCTACAGGCAGCCAGTGGCAATTTCTACCCGCTCACAGCAGTGTCCCAGATATCCTGAGAGATCCCACTTAGGCAGGGAAGGCAGGCTCATGGGGCCAGCGCTCGCTCACTGGGAGACTGCATATGAGGATGGAAGGGAGCGAGAAGCTGGTTTAACACCTTCCTCATCCACAACTCCATGTACGTGCCGTTTGGAGAGCTGCAAAGCGCCTGCAGGTGTGTTTGAGTGGGGGCTGCAGAGGATGCCCTGCAGCAGAGTGGGGGGAAAGGAACCGGAGGTGACCCTGTCCCTCTGAGGGTGGAGGGGAGGAGAGTGCTGGGTGAGGGCTGTGCCGGGAGAGGTGCGGGCAGCGTGGTCCCTGCCTGTGTCCTCGCTGGCTGTTCTTTGGGTGGCTCCAGCTGCTGGAGCTCATGGCACTGGAGCACTGCCCGGCACTGCCCATGCTGAGGGCTGCTGGCTGGGGGCAATAGGACCATGACAGCTGCCCCCTCCGGCCCAAAGGAGCTGAGGAGGTTTATGGTGGGTGTTCATCTCACATATGTGTTTCACATATGCACTTCAAATGCCAGAGATACCCTGGCATCCAGCAGCCGGGCTCTAGCGAGCACCCTGTAGACAAAGGACGAGAAGACAAAGGAGAAGGAAGGGAGCTGTCACTTGGCCACTGCTCCCACCCGGGCAAGTTGGGTTTTGTTTCCCCATCATCAGGCCGAAATCCATCTTCCATGCTTTCGTGGCTCAGTCGCTCTTTCCCCTTATGGTTTCCTTCAGCTGAGCTGGAGGAAGAATAAAGAAATGTCTCTCCGGGCCCCAGCCTCTTACAAGGCTCATAAATATGTCTCTGCTTAAAAACTCAAGGATTAATTAACTCATGAGTATCTCCTAACCAAGTTCTGGGAAAGAGCACCCTCCCGTGCAGGAGGCAGCACATCTGTGGGACGTTTCCCCGGGGCCTCTCCCCTGCCCGCAGGCGCCTGCTGGGATGGACCCAGGGCTGGGCAGTGCCCGTGAAGGGGCACCCATCCCTGCGCCGCCACCACACACCGGCTGCGCCGTGCTGGGGCTGCCGTGCCACGGGGCACCTGGGTGGCCATCAGCATCGGGCTCCCAAGCCATGTTGCCGTGTTGCCTTCACAGTGTTTTCAATTAGGCGCTTGACAATGCCCAGGCTCGGTGGTCTGTCGTAAATTTTGAGGGCTGACGGTGCCACAGGAGAATTTGGACGGAGGGGGCTGGTGCCTCAGGGCGCATCTCGGGGCCTGGCTTTCAGGAGACACCAGTCACTGTCCCTCCCGCACAACCGAGCCCCAGCCCTGCACAGGAGACCAGGGGTGTTGCTGGAGGGTGTGCGGGAACACGCTTGTCGCTTACAGCTCCCTCCATCACTCCCTCGGGGTCCCTGAAGCCTGGGTGCTCTCTGAGGCACCCACGTCTCTGCACGGCCGTGGGTCTGCAGTCCGGCCGGCCCCCCGAGCCCCCGCGGGTGCCCTTGCCGAGGACATGTCCCACTCTGAGGCTCGGCCGTGCCCAGCGCAGCCCCTGGGGAGGGAGGGTGTCTCCAGCAGCCGTCTGGTCTCTGGCACAGCGTGTCAGCTCAGTAATCGCCGGTCTCCGAAGAGCGGGAGCTGCCAGGAGCCACTCCTTCCTCCGTGGGTCTGTGCAGAGCTGGTACGAAACAAACAACTTTTGCAACATGTTTTGTTTTCCATCATTACATTTAAAAGTAAATAAATTAAATCCATTTTGTTGCCACTTCACTATGTCAAGTGTAACCTGAGCGCCGCTCGGGGGGGAGGCAGTGCATGGCGTGAAGCCTCCCCCGGCTCGTGGCACGGCCACCGGGCTCTGCTGCCGCTCGGGAGCTGCGTGGGGACGGGCTCGGACAAGCCGAGTCAGACCTGTGCCCGTCACACGCTGTCCCCTGCTCGGTCCTAGGAGAGATGATCCCATCCTGCCTGGCACCCGAGGCTCAGAGGGCTGGTGCTGAAAAGCCGAGGCTGAGCAGGGACTGTCCGTGACACATACCATGGCTGAGGAGGACTGTGGCGTCCCCTGGGGCTGGCAACGGGGCTCTCCTGCCTCTGCTCCGGCTCTGCTTCCCACGCTGCTCTCGTCCACGCCGGGCTGCAGGCAGGGAGCGTCACCCAGCAAAGCACCCGCAGCAGCACGAGCTGCCCCAAATTGCTGCTCAGTGCCACAAAATTGCCTCCGTCAGCAACGGCTTTGCCCTCTCCTCAGTCTGGGTGGAGGAGAGGCTTTGCCGACAGCTCTCTGCCAGTTCCCATCCCCACACCACAGGGCTGAAAGCATGTCAGGTGGCCAAGCTCGCCCTGTCCCAAGGGCAAAGGGACTCTGCACACTTGGTTGCCCACTGCCTGCCCTGGGTAGCTCCCACCAGCTTGCTCAGCCCCTCAGGGCTGCCAGCCCCAGCCGGCATGCAGGAGAGGCAGGAGGATGCCCTGTCCCAAGGCTGTTCCTCCTGGCCAGGGCTCTCTGGGCGATGGGGCTCACGAGCAGCATCGCTGCGAGCGGCTGGGGACGCCCTGCGTGTCCCAAGGGCAGAGCCTGCCTGAGCTGGGCGATGCACTCCAAATCCCCTCGCAAAGGCAGGGCAGGGAGGGGACTGTGTGAGCTGGGAGCACCATCCGAGGGCCTGGGTTTTCTCTTCTCCATGAAGGCAGCTGTCTGCACCCGGGACAGACCCTGAGTGCATTGGCATCGCCGTCAAAGCACCCACTGATGTCATGTGAAGTGGAACTTGGCCCTTGGTGCGAGAGGACTCAGCACTGCTTCCAGCTGGCCTCCTCGCTGCTTCTCGCGCTGTCTTGGGGACATAATTAATTTGCTCTGTTGGAGGGGTAGTTTCCAGCTGAGAAGCAGGGATCCTCTGGGTTTACCAGTTGGTGAAAGTGGTTTCCAAAGCACAAGCCACCCTTTCTTCTCAGGAACTGGCTTGGAGAGGCAGCAACAGCACCCCTGGGTTCCTACCTATCACAACACCATGCTTCTTTTTTGCACAAGCCCCACTGTTTAGCCTTATCAGATACCTCTGGATACAGCATGAGCTCCCACCCTGGCTGCAGGATCGGGAAGATCGGGCACATCAGGGTTAGCCTGCCCCGACAGCACCTTAGTGCCTGGGACACTCAGGGGGCTGCCAGCCCTCCCTCACCTCCGTCCCTTTGCTGAGCCGACTGCGCCTCCATCCCCTCTCAGCCCTTCCCCAGGTGCCGCACGGTCTGACCCCATGTCTGTTCCCACCGGTCTCTGGGCTGGGCTGGAGGAGAAGAGGAAACATTTCAGCAAACTGTTTTACCAGAAAACATGCAAGTGACTTTTTTAATAACAACATCCAAATGAAAACAATGTGGGCTTCAAAGTTGGTCCTCAGGATGCTCTGTGGTTCCCGGGCTCTCTGACAGCAATGCTCCTTTCCCCCTTGGGGAACGCACCCAGAAAGACCAGCCCCTTCCCCAGGCACCCAGGGTGGCCCTGGCTGCTCGGGCACCCTGTGGGGCTGAGGTCTGGGCAGCGGGTGCTGCGGGGCTGGCGGCACCTATGCTGGGATGCCCGGGGTTCTGTCCTGCACAAATTGGCCGTTCAGCGGGTTCCTCTCTCCTGCCCTTTGCCAGTAATGCAGGCAAGAGCCCTGAGGATCGGCACGGCCGGGGCTCGGGCTGCTCTGAAGGCAGTCTCCTGTTACCGAAACATAAATGTTGATGTTTGAGGAGGGGAGATGCTGATGGAAATGGAGCTGGCCCTGTTTGTTTGTTAAAGCAGCTATTTTAAACAAGTTCTGTTCACACAGCTTGCAGTTCGGAAGGAAGTTTTCCCAGCCATAATATCCTAGCTCAGCGCTGGGCAGACAATGGTTCAGCAGTTGCCCGGGATTAGCGTGGTGAAATCACCCCGCGCAGCCTGGGAAGGGCGTCTGGGAAAGGACAGCGGTGGATTTTGTGCCGGAGGGGCCGGGGGGGGCAGGACCCGCCTGGGGAGCCGGGGCAGGGACACGGCGGTGGCAGCCGGCTCGGAGCAGGGCTCCGCGTGGCCACCCCAGCCAGCAGGGTCCCGGCTGAGTGCTCCAGGACAGCCCTCCTCGGGCGCTCAGCATCTCCACACCCTGCTTTTTTCCCCAAGAAAAATTACTAAATGCAAAATATGTTTTTATTAAAGTATTTCCCAAAGCTGTAAGCCTGAAAATGGGGTACCGTGTCACCAGCAGAGCCGACAGCAGCTTTCCTGAGCAGAGCCAGGCTGTGCCAGGTTATGGGCAGAGGTGCCCCTAGCCCAGAGCCCGGGGGGTGCGACCCTCTCAGAACCCCCTCTGCCCACGGCCGCGCACCGAGCCCCAGGCAGCGGCCACCGGGCGCCGAGGGCCTGGCGTCATGGCCCTGCTCCCTGGTGCGGTGACTTGGGGAAAGCAGACAGGGCTCTTGGAGGGTGGCGGAGGCGGCAATGCCAATTCCTTTATTCATTACAGCCTCGTATACAAATAAAATCTTTACAAGCTTGCCTTGAGCTTTTAAAAATGCCGTTTAGGACGTGTCATTTGTATTGTCTGACTTGAGCTCCCTTGCACCACGGCTGATCTCAGAGGCAGTAAAACGCGGCTTCCACGTAAAACCCAAATGAGTTTATTTTATTTGCTGGGGCAGGGTGAGGGAAGCACTTACCAAGCAGCTTCCTTGGCTCCGCCATGACACCCTGCTGCCCTGGGCAGGGTCACTCTGCCCGCTGGGGATATCTCACCCCGAGTCCCCCATGAGCACCCGGTGGTCCCATGGCACGGGGAACATGGAGCCCCTCTGCGGAGGCTGCTCCCCACAAGACGGGCGCCGTGGGGCTGACCCCGCTGCCTCCCGCTCACTGTTGCCCACAGCAGGATTTCCCAGACATCTCTGGCTTGTGCCTTGTCACCACCCTGTTTCTGGGGGCACCAGCCCCATCCCTCCAGGGTGTCCCTGCTGCTCGCAGCCCTGTGCCCAGTGACTCGCAGGGTGTTTTTGCAGAGGGCCATGGGGCAGAGCCCCCTGCCACCTCACATGTTTCCACTTGGGACGTCCCAGTAAGTGGCCGTGTCAGTGTCTGCAATGCCACAAACATCAGAAGAAGATGCAGAAGATTAAAGCGGATAAATCTCTGCCATCCCTTCGGTTGCTCTGCGAGCGCCAAGGCGTGAAAGCTCTGACTCCGGAGGTGCACATGGAAACACTCCACCGGGGGGAATTAATTGCAGGAGCACTGGCCCGTAACATGAAGATTTTTTCGTTAAGGGCTCAGATGAAGCTTTCCGTTTCTTCCTCCTCTTGGTGAATCTCACTGTGATTAAATTAAAGGAATTCTCGTTAAAATGTTAATATCCTTCTAAGACTGTTTGTTGTTTTTCTCAGCTGCCTCTGGTCTCTTTAGAGCCTTTGCTGCCTTTCCCTAACATTTTCCAGCTCTTCCCTCCTCTTCACGCTGCCCTCCCCCCATTTTCCGAGGCAAACTGGAAAGTTACAGTTGTGGTTGACTCGTGGCTGCAGGCGGTGAGTCACGGCGAGGATCCCCACTCGCAGCTCGTAAACAGGAGGGAGAAACACACGCTCCCGCCCGGGGCCAGGGCTGCCCCCGGGGCCTCGACACGGGATGGGACAGGGACAGGGACGGGGAGACGGGGTTGGGAAGGGGGATGGGGATGGGGATGGAGACAGGGATGGGGCATGCCTCCCCCTGGCTGCCCATGCCTCTCCCGAGTACACAGGGTAAAACCGAGGCAAAGCAAGTATCCTCATGGCCGTCACTGAGCCTCTGCCAGCCCTGGCTCCTGCCTGCGCCCCCCCAGCAGGAACCGCGTGTGCGGGGCCACCAGCCCCCCATGTGTGTTGCCCCTGCCGAGGGGCGCGTTGCCGTCCTCGACTTGTGTCCCCGCTCCCGCGCTCCCAAACCAGGAGCCACCACTGGGGTGAAGGTACAGAGGGTTTCCAGGGACTCAGCAGCAGCACCTAAAAGCTCACTAAAAAGTTACTGAAAAGTAGAGGAACGATAGTTTTTTTCCACAGCAAAGGAAAAAATGCTTATTTGTGGGTATTTTCCATTCAGGAGCATCCAATACAAATACATTGTTCCTCTTTGAATTCCTAAGCATATGGTATTTTGTGCTGTTAGAGTTTAATATTCTTTTCATTACTGATATCTAATACAGACAAGTCTTGAGGGTTACACAAAACATATGCGAACCTAATTTGTTTTTACTGTGCCACATGTTTTTACTCCCTGCATCATTCAATTAGCTCTTTTTTTTTTTTTTAAATCATGTGATCAGCAAAAACTTAATGCTATTTTTAAGCATGGTAAGAAAGTGAAAAACACATTTACTGTGGCTGTGGAGTACGAGGAGCGTAGATCCTGCAAAACTCACTGTTACAGCGTGATAGCAAAATGGGATACTGCTGCTGTAAAACGGCATTTCTTTAGCAGTGCAACTTGTCAAAGTACTGTACTGCTTGTGAGACAAATTACTAAGAATTCTGGGTTTGGAGTAATTTATCTGATTGACAAAGAGTGGGCTTTGCAAATCCACGGATCTGTGGCCAGCAAGCCACCACCTTCCTGCGTGCTGCGAGGAACTCACCACCTTCGTCCTGCTCAGGAGCCTTCTCCTCTTTTTCTTCTTCTGACATCTCTCTGGAGAGGTGGATTTTAATTTATTGAATATGCCATCTTTAATGCTCCCTTTTTTCTTTTTCCTTAAATTAGCCAGGTGTTCACATTGGATCCATATTCGTACAGGGCACACAGAACGATAAGTTACTTGTGGTCACCACACAAACACTGACAAACTGATGCTCTGCAGTTGTGTCCCCAGTCAGCTGCTCAAATTGGGGTTGAGCTTATCAGGGAATTTTGGAGTCTGGAAGCCAGGGGAGCAGGGAGAACAGGAGAGGCTGGGTTGCTGTGTGCTGGGACAGAAAGCCTACAGAGATGTTGGTTGTGAGGGCAGGCTCGAGAGATGCTCATTGCCATGCAAGACAGGTTCCTTGACACAGGTCTCTGGACTATGAATAACCAGTATTAAATCACAACCAGACTTAGATGTAGATGGATCTGAGCTCTCTGTCCTCGGTTTTTGGAGGTCAGCAGGAATGGGAAGGACGTGTACCTGCCTGCTGGTGGGGCAGAGGCGGGGAAGCGTCGCCCACCCACCTGATTCCCTTTTGGATCCTTGTGGCTGCACCAGCCTCCTCCACGCCAGAGCTGGTGTCCATTGCCCAGCTCCTCACCGGCAGAGAAGCGCAGTGCTCGGCCGGGGTGGCAGTGCCGTCCTGCCACCGGACGAGCCGTGTGCCTGCCCCGGCGGGTCAGGGAAACCTGAGCCCTGGTGCTCGTCCTGCCGGAGAGCTTCAGACAGCCCCCAACGCAGGAAATGCTGGTGCTGCCACATGCTGTATTCTCCATTCACACACATGTGCCTTATTAGCAGTGTCAGAAGCCTCCAGCTTGTGGGTGACTGCTAACCACAACCACCAGCATTAACCTCCTGCTTGGGGGTCATTTGCAACAACCCGCAGAAATGCCTCAGAATTGGGCCATGTTGAAAGAAGCTGGTGGGTTCCTCAAAAAAAAAAAAAAAAAAAAAAAAGCTTTATTATTTATTTATTTGGGCCTTTGAGAATTCTGGAGTACAGTAATAAAAACTCTGTGGACATCTGGAGACTTTCAGACCAGGAGTCCCAGGGTGGCCATGGTGTAGGAGAGCTCCATTCATGGGCTGAGACCATGTTGAGACTGTGGCCGCTGGGCTCTGCCTGCCTTGTCACAGGCATACGTGGGTCTTTGCCGACCCTCTGACGGCCGAGCCACCTGGTGTCAAAGCCACCCGGCCATCCCAGGATGAGCCTGGCCACAAGCCATGGTGAAGCCAACCACTGCAGAGCGTGTGAAGCATGTTGGTTGTTAGCCCGAGTGGTCCAGGGCAGTAACGTGTGCTGGCACCCGCAGTGGGGAGGGGGAGCCAGCGGGAGACCTCAGCTGCATGGACCAGGAGGGACAGTGGGGAGCCAGGACGTAGTGCTCGGTGGGTCTGTGGAGCTTCAGGCCGCTAAAGCAGAACTTCAGAAGGAGACAACTGCTCCTTGGATGGTGTTGGTTCCATGGGAAACCACAGTGCAGAGGATGTGCTCATTTCCCTGTGAGTCTGCAGCGATTCTTTGGGACAGCAGCACAGCCAGCAGCCCCACGGGAACAACAGACTCAGGGCAGCATGTCACCAGCATTCCGGGCACTGCCAGCTCCCTGCGAACTCCACCAGTGGCTCACCACGTCTTGGGTGGTGGGTTTGGGTGCTGCTCTTGAGTCTAGCAGCCACACTTCACCTCCCCAGGCAGAGGGATCCTGTGGGAGCCGTGCCATGAGAAAGGCACAGGGGAGCGCTCCCCTGCATGCTCTGGGGCAATACAGCAGGAGCAGCTGGCCCAAACGAGGAGAAATTAAACCTTACATCTTGTAACACTGCACCGCATGATAGAATAAGAAAACAGAACATCCCAGCAGCTTTCCCAGTGCAATCGGATCTGACCCCTCCAGCAGGAAAACTCTAGAGACCGAAGTCAGGTGTCACTGTGGGACCCCCATCTTGCACAGCAAAGCAGAGTCGGGGTTTGGTGCCCACTGAGTGAAGAGGTTGGATGCCGTTGGAACCACAGGGTGCTGCATCACACATCTGGGTCAGATACTCCCAGCATAAATAATCCATTGTGCTCGGGAGCCCGAGCCAGGCGAGCAGCCGGGTTCTCTTGCAGGTCACAGCTCATCTGGCCATGATGCTGGATCTGTGTCATGGACTATATTGAACCTGAGCCCCTTTGTTACGGGCAGGGACTGGTCTTCAAAGGGTTAAGGGTAATTTGAATGATTCCTTTTGTTTAGATTTATTTCAGGTTTCGTGATTTCTGTTATTACTGCATAAAATCACTTGCAGGCGCTCGAGGTGGGGGCTGGAGAGAAGGATAGCTGGAACAGATGTGAGCTAATTGGAAGCACAGCAGCAGCAACAGCAAGTGCCGCTTGGCTCTTCAGGGGCTGAGATCCACCACAAAGGCTTTGTCACACCCTGTTTGTGACTTGCCCTGGCCATGGGCAGAGAACGGGAACGGGAGGATGTGCCAGGGTGGGATGGAGGATGCTGGTTCCTCAGTGAACACTGAAGCTCGGCTGGTGCCGGGTAAAAGCCCCAGGTGTTGCCCAGTCCCAGCGTCTCAGCTCAGCTTTGAAGTTGGGTCATTCTGATTCCCATTCAGTTTACAAATAAAGCTGGCTGAGCAAAGGCAAATACGATAATTGCTGCAGAAAGCAGGCTGTTCTGATTGTGGCAGCTGCCTGGGATGGGAATAAGAAATGGACCTGGAGCCTTCCTCACTGGTGGCTCAGAGGATGGATCGTGTGCTGCTGGATGGGGACAGCCCCAGCGCAGCCACTCATGGATGGGATGGGATGGGATGGGACAGCAGGCATACCCAGCTGGGAGCCTGCCTCCTGTGTGACTCATTGCTTCTAAAATGGGAGGCCACAAAAGGATTTTACAGCTGGAATCAGGAACCCTCTTTTCCCTCACTCCCGCAAAGCCGGCATCCCCAGCAAGGGCAGCACCTCTCTGTCCCGTGATGCCTGGTCTGCAGCCCCTGGGTGCCATCCCCTGCCATTTCACCAGCGTGTCCCAGTCCAGCTCCCCGGGATGTGACTGGTCCTGCGTGGCACATCCATCCAGTGGAGCGGCCACTCTGCCTTTCACTGGGATCACAGGCAGCAGTGCTGGGAGCACTGCCTTTCACTGGGATCACAGGCAGCATCGTTAGATGGCTCAGCCTCTCCCATCACTTCCAGTGGCGGGGTGAGATGCTCCTCTCTCCGTCAGTGGCTGTTCCCTGGGCTGGGGGCAGGATCCACACCTTCCTGCCATCCTCAGGGGAAAGGGTGCTGTGTTAACGGACCTTGTCCATGCCAGACATGAGCTTGCTAGAACCTGCCTTATCTCCAAAGGTCAGAGCAAGAGCTGTTGCTCCCCTGATATCTGCAGGAAGGGTCCCATCCCACCAGGAGAGGTGCTGGTGAGAGCAGGGATGGCTGCGACCGGCCACAAACCTGCGCCTCACACCACGAGAGGTGTGGGAACCTAAGGAGACCATACAATAAAAATTCAAAGCATCTCAATCCAATAACCAGATGGAGCTGCAGGTGCTAATGAGATTGTGCCTTGTCTGTTGTTCCCCAGCTTGCATCTGTCAAGAGCTTTCTATGCCCCACCATGGCAACATTTGCTTTAATTAAAGAATCTCCGTGCGGCACCAGAGGGCAGATTCACCCAGCCGGGATTTGCTGCATTCACCGAGTCGCTAGACAGTCTGTCTCTCGCCAGGGATTAGGCTCCAGGAAACTCCGGCTGCTTGGCACAGAGAAATGGGAGAGCTTCTGTGTGACTTTGAAGGACGGAGTTCAATTAACTTTTCTTACTCTCCCTTTGGGCCAGACACAGAGTGTGTCCGGGGGTTTACACCCCGGGCAGGTGACAGGGCTCAGGATTAATTAAGGAGCTGACATTCCTGGAGCCCGGCTCTCGCAGAAGGCAGCCTGGCGCAGGGAGCAGCAGTTCCCAGAGCTGCCAGCAGTGCCCAGGGGATCCCCAGCCCCCTGCCCGCCCCGTGGGGTGGGTGGCAGGAGGCACCTCAGTCTCTGTGGCTGTACTGGAAAGTCACATCACGGAAATCACAGACTGGCAGGGGTTGGAAGGGACCTCTGGAGACCATCCAGTCCAACCCCCTGCCAGAGCAGGGTCACCTAGAGCAGGTCACACAGGGTCACGGCCAGGTGGGCTTGAATGTCTCCACAGAAGGAGACCCCACATCCTCTCTGGGCAGCCTTTTCCAGGGCTCTGACACCCTCACAGGAAATATATTTATTCCTCATGTTGAGATGGAATTTCCCATGTTCCAGCTTGTGCCCGTTACCCCTTGTCCTGTCACCAGGCACCACTGAGAAGAGTCTGGCCCCATCCTCTTGCCCCCTGTCCTTTAGATATTGCTCAGCATCAAGGAGATCCCCCCCTCAACTTCTGATGAACACTGGGGTTTGGGGGGTGAGTGTGTGTCTTGCTTGGGTTTGGGGGTTTATTCTTCCAAAGCTCAGTGTCTGCCTTCAGCTTGGCTTCTGACTCAGCCTTTGGGACTCGAGCCGTTGGGATTCGTTACAATCCCAGTCCTCGCAGCGGCCAGTATTAATGAGCGCTGGAGGAAATCTTTGGAACAGCGGAGGGGCGGGAGATGTGTCTGCCCATGTCCTGTCGGAGCATGTGGTTCTTCTTCCGAAATCACAGCACCTCCTGCAACCTGGTCGGTTTAACCAAAATATCTTTCAAAAGAAATCTGGAAATAGACTGCTGACACTATCAAAACATCCTGTTTTGACATTTTCTGAATGAATCATTTTGATTTTTTATTTGGAATGACCTCACTGCCTTTTTGGTGGAGTGAAATAGTTTATATTTATTGAAAACTTGTAACCAGCACAAAGCCATTGATTTTTTGTCTCAGTTAAACGTTTCAGCCCCCCTCCCTCAAAATTTGCTTTGAGGCTTTATTTTCTGTAGCAGAGCATTTCTAAATATTGTAGTTTTGCTCTGTCTTAAAGCTGGATTTTGCAGTCCCAAGACAAGCTCATTGATGTCTGTGCAGCCCCAGACGCATTCTGCCTGGACCAGCCCCTGGTGGGGCGGCACCAGGGGGTCTCTCTGCTCCCCCTGTGACACGCAGCCCACGCAGGAGCCATCACTGAGCCCCCGCAGCCGAGTGGCCACCGTGGGTCCTACCTGGCAGCCGGGGGCGGGGGGGAGGGCCACGGGTGACCTGGCTATTAGCGCTATTTGACAACTTGTTAGGATTAGAAAGCTCATCATAAAAATCTCCAAAATGAGAGCTTTTTGTGTGTGTGCAAGTTAAGCTTTTCTGCCCCAACCAGGAACAGATGTCTGAACTGGTTGATGAATTGGAAACATCTGAAACAACTTTCCAAGCTGAAGTACAATAAATATACCTTTCATCACAATCCCTGCAAGAGGGTTTTAGAGGCAAAAAATCACTGAAGTGTTTAATATGGCCCACGGTGAAGAATCATTATAACAAATGAACCAAATTAAATGAGAATTTCTCCCCATTTTAGCGACTTTTCTGGGACTCCAGGTGCCACCTTTTGAGCTCGCAGCGGGACTTTGTCCTGCCAGCCTTCCCAAATTGCTTGTTGTTGGTTTAATACTGTCATCTCCTGCAGGCAAAGGGAGGATGGGGAGCGGAGCCTCCCCCAGGGCGGGGGCCCTCATCCCCCCTGCACATCGGGACCCACATCCACGGACAAAGTGGAGGGAGGCAGGTGCTCAACCCCCTGGTGCCTCCGGACCCCTTCATGCCTTCATGATGCTTCAACCTCAGCAGAGGCTGCTGGTGGAGCCTCAGCTCTTTGCCTGCTGCCCCTATCACTGGTCCCGAACCCTGAGCCACCACCCACCATCCCCACGGTGGGACGGGGTGCAGGCGGGGGCTGGCGGGGCTCGGATGTCCCCCCCAGGTGATGCCCAGCACCGGGGTCTCCAAGAGGGCATCGCTTGCCAAAGCCAGGAGTGCTCTCAGCATGGCACAGGGAGGCTCCACAGCTGCCCAGGAGCTGGACTCCTCCAGACCAGAAGTAACCAGCAAAACATCCTCCTGCTCTGGTGCCAGGAACATCTGTCAGAGCCAGGGAGGGCTCTCTGCCAGGGTTCAAGTGGCTGCCATTCTCACTGTTGATCCCATGACCTGGATAGATGAGGATCTTTCAGCAGGAGTTGTCAGAAAGAGTTTATTTTTCCATGTCTCCACTTGGCTTATTCCACTGAGCAAAGTCATGTTCTATTGATTTATTCTGAAATCACATTTATTTTCCTTTAAGAAATAAAACCCAATATTTCTTCCTTCAGAATTCATGTGCATCGCACAGGATTTGAGGGTCAAATTTTCAAGCGTGAGTTCATCCATAAAAAGCTCCTGCCCTGGCAGGGAGCGTCATTTACGCTTGGGAACCCGATACTAGAACATGTGCTGGTGCTCAGCAAGGTCTGGAAATTCACTCCCGTTCCCATCCTGCAGCAGCCCAGGGCTCTCCCCTGGCGACCTCACCGAGGGACAAGTATCGCAACCGGACAGGCACGGGGGAATTTGGATTCTGCACTGGCAAGGGCTGTAAAATAATGAGAAGGGATGAAAACAGGACAGAGACTGGCTCCACCGTTGGGTGGGTTTGGCTCTGGCTGAGCGCGGGGACCCGCAGTGACCCCTTGTCTGGACAGAGCTGCCAGTGCCCCCAAGCCCTGCAGCCCTGGCTGCCACCCCGGGGCCCCCGCCCTGCCGGGAAGAGGTGGTGATGGTCCCGCGGGACTCGCTGGGGACACACACTGGTGCAGGCACACCCAAGTGACAGGCAGACACCGACCCTCCAGCGACACCTCACCAGGGACCCTCCTGCCCTGGAGATGAAGCGGGATGTGGAGAGGAACCGGGAAACACGTCGTGTTATTTAACAGCTGGGTGCTGGTTTTATACAAATACATTATCAGAATGGCTAAAACATCCCCCAACACATGCTTTGACCAGAATGAGTCACTAGAACATGACTCATAAATAAAGCAGACACCTTTGATGTCTCCATTTTCAAACACTCAGCGAGCGGCCGGCGTGGCGAGGGCCGGGGAGCGCCCGGGCTATCGCACAGATGGCCGTAATGGGATACTTATGCTCGCACATCGCTTCCACGCCGTAAAGCCATGGTGCCCCTTCTGAAAAGGAAGCATATGCAGGGGCTCATTTCCTCCGGCTTGCCCAGCTGAAACTTCCCTGGGGCCCGCTCGTGGATCCCCACCTGTGCTAACGGAGCGGCGTTTGCCAGCGGTGCGGATTCCAGAGCACGCCCCTGCTGGGGGGCAGGAATGGGAGACCCCCCCATCAGCCCCAGCACAGGGGTGCACACCAGTGACCTGCCACCTGCCCAACTGCCACATTTGGGAGTTTCCACCATGAGCTGCCCGTCCCCCCCATCCCGCTGACACAACCTTCTGTGCCAGGAGCTCAGCACTGGGGACAGGGCAGTGACAATACAGACTCGGATGTGGTGCTGACTGAAAACTAGATTTATTTGTTTTTAATTTTTCTTCTATTCTCTATTCTTTTTTTTAAAAAATAAATTCTATTTCTACAACTAGAAAATTCAAAATCCCTCCCTGGCTCTACCGAGACAGGCCATTGCTAAGGCTGGTGGGCACATCCTATTACGAGCACCTACACGCTGTCGCTATTAAATCGGCAAAACGCGAGTCAACTGGGTGGACGTTTTCTCAGCTGCGTGACTGCCTCAGGATGCATTTTATTTCATTTCATTTCGTTTTGTTTTCTGGAAAGTTTCACCTGAAATGGTTCAGTTGCATCCGAGAATGAGACTAAGGGAAAATTTTTTACAATGTCTAAAAAAATTTTCTGGCAAATCCTTTCTTTGAGAATCTCTCATACCTTCATGCCCTGGAGGACTGAAGTTTGGCAGAGAGTGGGCTCCATGTGAGGGATGCAGGTTTTGCTGCCCTTTTGAAAGAAAAAAAACCAACACCCATATTTGGCCAAGATGCTCAAATATGCTGAAAATATCCGCTCACACGCTCGTCTTAGAGCCGCCATCTGCGTGCTCCAAACCTCTGCGAGCTGCACTGGGCACCGACAGCCTCTGGCAGCTCCTCCTGGCCGGGGGAGCAGCCCCGGCACCACCAGCATCTGCACAGTCCCGGCTGCTCCAGCAGCAGAGGGTGGGCACTGAGCCTGCACCCATCACCCATCATCACCCCGCACCTCGTACCCCGCACCCATCGCCCTGCACCCTGCCTCCCGCACCCCACATCCCACACCCATCACTCCGCACCCTGGCCCCCCCATCCCACCCCTGCCCCACCGGGGTACTGTGGTCCTGGGGTACCACAACCTCGCGCTGGCAGTGGCATTAATTAGACCAAGGTGCAGCCAGGGTGTGTTTCCTGGCAGCTCCCGGGGTTCAGGCGCGGGGGCTCGGCCTCGTCCCAGCGCCCACATGAGAACCAGCGCGATCTGAAGCAACTTTCTCGTTTACGAAAAAATATTTTGGAAGCCGCCACCTCCCTCCCCTCACCAGCAAGTTTAGGGTTTCATAAAGCCGGCCCGGTAATGGGTTACAAATGTACCTATCAGTTTTACATTTGTTTTCATTCAGGCTCAGTGAACTCTGCGCAGAACCTGGCGGTGGGCAGGGAACGGCCCCCGGCCCCCGCCCCGCGCCCGCTCCCCTCCCAGCACACCCACAACTGAATTGTTCTTCCATAATCTAAACCAACACTCCTCTCCGGCAAATTGGATTTCGGTTAAACCCTGTGACTTATGTGCAAATCCTCACAGCAGATCGCCTTGCGCAAAGCTCCCCGCGGGGCGCGGAGCCACCACGGACACGAGGAGATGGAGCCTCCGCAGCTGGTGTCAATCGGCTCAGCCCGGCGGCGGCGGCGGGGCCGCGGCATTGCACCCCCGCATCCCCGGGACTGCACCCCAACATCCCCGGGACTGCACCCC
>JAHREE010000364.1:118161-189098 GCA_033628505.1 Tringa tobata | reverse complement strand
CTCCTCCTCCTCCTCCTCGGTGCCTCCCTGGGGACTGGCAGCTGCCCATCCTGCTGCCCCTGGGGACCAGCTCTCTCCATCCGGGGGTCCTCCTTGTCCCCCTGACACCCATTGCAGGGGCAGTTTCACACCCCAGCGGAGGCCGGTCGCTGCTTCCCAAACGGGGCAGCGGCTCTCCTCAAGGCTTCTCAAAGCTCCCGGGGCCCAGCTGTCCCTCCCTGGCAGCACAAGTGCTCAGCACTTGCAGGAATGAGGAGTACGTGCATCTCCCTAACTCCAGCTGGACTCTGAGTCTTTAGGCACCACACTTTCAAGCTTTCCGCTGCCACCAAGGGAGACAGAAACCTTGTTTTTTCAAATGAAGGTGAGAGTTTCATGAACTGCTGCAAGATTCTGTCTCTGGGCTTGTTCAGTGGAGTCCAGAAGTTGGAACTTTAAGGAAAAACACCAGTTGCGGCAAAAAGTTGCATCCTTGTAAGAGCACGGGCTGGTTGCTCTCTCCAGCAGGAAGGCAGAAGGAGCCCCAGGCTGCTCTGATGGGGAGCTGAGCGCAGGCCTCCGCACGGAGAGGTTACTGGATTTTAACCTGGCTCCGTTAGGGAATGTGCTGCTAATTCCAGTGGTTAATTTTATTATGTGTCATTTCCCTCCATTATTTGGTTCAAAAGATGAAGACTAAACGTAGATTTTAAAATTGTCCAGATTTCAGATATTGCCCTTGGGAAAGCTTCAATCTCATCTTTTGTTTTCATTTAGGTTTTTTGCAGGTCTGCAAATGTGTTTGTTTTAATAATGCAGCTGCAGGACAGATTAAAAAAAGCAAGTATCGCTGGCATTTAATATCTCTAATCCAGCAGTAAGACAAGCCTGCCGACTGTTTGCTTAATGTTCAACATCCTTTTCTCATTAAGCAAAAGGTTTGAAGTGATTATAGTTTATTTACAACAAAAGTGGACTTAAATGAGAGTTAATTCCTCCCCCTCCTCCCTCATTGGGCTGGTCGCCAGTTACCATGTGTCTGCTCAGCTCCCTCTTCGAGAGCATCCACAGAAGCCACGGGCAGATGTTCCCACCAGGGCCCTCCAAGAAGGGCTTCTCCTGTGGGAGCCCCTGGGGACAGGGGGGTGCCCCGGGGGTCCCGGCTCACCCCATGGTGGGGGGGGCATCACATGGCAGCTCCCGCAGGGCTCAGTCCCGGCACCATTGCCCACTGACCCTCGTGGGTGATTGCCCTGCAGAAGGTCCAGCGTTTCTTCAGTTAATATTGCACAAGAAAGTTTTAATTTCAAGGACCAATATGCTTTATTTTTATTATTGTCCATCAAATGGGCCTGAAGAAGCAAGAGGTCACTCGGGTGAGCGGCATCTTCCCTGGCTGCACCAACGTGGCTGGAGACCTTTATGGTCCCCGTTGGGCTTCTCATCATCCCCGTGTACAGAGAGCCTCTCTGCAACTTCCATGGCTTCGTTTTTCTGTTAATTGGAAGTAATTTTCCTATAAAAATGTAAAATTGCTTCTCCAAACAAAGCGTGGAGCGCCCGCCGCACACCGACGTGGTGAAATGCCGGGAGCACGGCTGCGCGGCGGAGCCGGCGGAGAGGTCAGGCTGCCGGGCAGGGCTCTGCCTCCCGAGGGATTTGGCATTTCCCAGCAGCGGCGGCGGCTCAATGGACACAATGGGGCCGGCGGCGGCATTGCCGGCACTGCCCATATTACTACCTACCGGATCAATGGAGGGCCTGGCTCTCACCGGCAGGGAGTGAGAGAAAGAAAGACACAAAAGCTGCAGAGAGTGAATAAACTCAATTAGATCGCTGTAATTGCAACAAGAATTAGTGTGGGGGTCAGGCACATGTGCCGTCTCGGAGCAGTAATTAAAAGTGCAGTGTTTGCCATGCTGGGGAGGTGGCCTGCTGGGTCCCAGCAGTGCCCTTTGAAAAGCTCCATGATGGAGCTTCTAGCCTGGATAAATACAAATGTCAGTGCCTCGCAGGCCGTGGGGGGACTCTCAATCCACAGCCCAGTGGGAGAATCCCCTGCTTTACATTCCCAACAGTTGGGCTAATTTCAGAGTCAGGCTTTGATGTGCTTTGGGGAGCCCTGTGTGCTACACACTTTCCCAGCGAGGCGCCCCCTCCCTTTCTCAAATGCTTTATTAATTTTCTCCTGTGGTTTTTTTTATCCTCCCTTTCTCTTGGGCCCGCCTGCAACTTCTCCTTTGTGCTCACACAGCGGGGTTCACAGCGGAGAATTTATATCATTCTGAAATATATATAAAGAAGGGATAAAAGAGGAGATGTAGGAACCTGCAGAGACGATAGCAACAATCAGGCCTGGGAGCCAGGGTCCTCTTCCTCCAGCCACCGGCCCCTGTGCCCCCAGCACTGACACCACCCGTTCCCAGGGCTGCTCCTCCCCGTCGCTGCCATCAGCGCGGAGACAGGGATCACTGGTCCCCCAGGGGACAGCAAAGGTGACACCAGGCTGTGAATAAGCAGGGCCGTTATTGCCCCAATCAGCCATGCAGTGGGCAGGATGGAGCAGCCGGGCTTCCCAGCCCAGTTTTGGCGAAGGCCAGGCTGGGGGTGCCACCTTTGGCACCATCCGGCAGCACAAGTGCGATATTCACCGTGGGCAGCCTGCGGCACGACCACAGTGTGGGATGCTCGTGGCTCTGCGGGGGTGCGGGATGCTCGTGGCCCCCAGCACCTCTCCTGATGTGCAAAGGCAGTGCCTGGGCATGCCCTGCCCACGCCGCGGTGGTCCCCGCAGTGCCCTGGCCCCCACGCCATCCCTAGGGCTCGCAGGGCGCAGCCAGCACCCACCAGCCCTGTTGCCGCAGCCAGGGCTGGGGGGACTCACCGGGTTTGACTTTGCTGGAGCTGAAGCCCCCTGTGAAACTCCCCCCATCCCTTGTCCTCCCCACATCCCACCCGCTGGTGGGCGATGGCGACATCCACACGCCGCGGCGAGCAGAGCGGGGCTGCTCAGCTGCTTCGACGCTGGCATCCACCACCTTTCCTGTTTTTTATTATCAACTGAATTTGGCATGGAGGGGATTCTCTCCCCACATCCCGTTGGCACACAAAAGGCTCAAAAACCAGCAAAACCATTGTTTGTGCTCGAAGGGCGGGGACCAGGGTGAAAAGAACAGCATGTTTTAGAGCCCAGAGCTAGGAACCATTAGAGCATCTGGAACAGTTAGTGGGACAGGGGCGTTACAATTAAATAAAAATGGGTGATTACAGAACCATTCCCTGGCTCTGACATACACAAGGGCAGTCGCAGCACATGCCTGAGCACGCAGTTAAGGGGATTCCTCTCCTACAGGCCCAGAATAAATGGGGTTTTCATCGGGAAAGTCTGATGTCGGTGCGGCTGCCTTCGCGGGACGGAGGAGCGCGGCTGCCCTTTGCCAGGACATGGAGCAGAGACATCTCCCACCTGAGGCCACGGGTGGCTCCGGTGAAAGGAGCCGTGTTCCTTGGGGCCAGTGAGGCTCCGGGGTCCAGAGGAGCCAGGACGCTGCAGCCCGTGGTGGGGGGCTCCTGACCCCTCCCAGGGAGCGGGGTGTTCAGCCGTGGCTGCCAGTCTGCAGCTGGGATGGAGATTCTGAGCCAGAAATGCAGCTTTCTTTTTTAACAAGTCCCTTTGGAGTGTTCATGCCCCATCCCTCCAGTTCCTGCTGTTCAGACTGGAGAGAGCAGCTTCTGCAGAGATACACGAGTCCCGCAGAAAAAATCCTACTGTTCAAGGACCTCAGCCCTGTCCCCTGAAATATGCTGTTTTCATTAAAGCAGTGAAATCGGATTTCAAAAAACCCAGGCTTTGGAGAGTGGCCCTTGATTTGGGCCTGATGAACAAGATCCAGAAGCAAAACAAAGGCTGTTTCCACAATGGTTGGAGGGAAAGGGAACCGGTCCAATTGCAAAACTTGGATCCTGGCACCAAGGGAGCCTTTGTGTGCGAGACCTGTGGCAAGGGATGGCAATGACTTTGGGAAATTCAATACTCGCCCAGCTCATAAACAGAAAACAAGGAAAATAAACTTGGGCAGATGGGAGGAAGCAGAGAGCCAAGCTGTGGATTTCTGCTCAGCTGGAAAAGAGCCTGTCCGTCCCGGGCAGCGGGTCCTGGGCTCGGCGGCTGCCGAGGCCGATTTTGGGGTGCTCAGGGCCGCGGGGCCAGGCAGTGGGCACTGAGCAAGGGGCTGGGGAGCTGGGGGGGGGGGGGCAGCAGCCCCCCCTCTGCCAGAGCACCGGGCTAGAGGAGAGGCTACAAGGAGCCGGGATGGGACAGTCCTGGTGGGGACGGCACCGCAGGGGCCCCCGCAGCATGAGACGGGCACAGGGAGAGCGGCAGGGCCGGTGCCCACCACGACTCGTCCCGGTGGCGTGGTGGAGGGGAAGGCAGCAGAGTGCATTGTGCCATTTCATGGGGAAGCTGGAAACACTTGGCTGTGGCGGTGACAGGGGTGGGATGACAATGTGAATAGAAAAGAAAAGAAGTTTCTCTGCCAGGCTGCTCCTGGCACACGTTGGAGCGTGGTGCAGCCGGATCCCTCCTGTAAACCCTGGTGGTTGTGCAACATCCCGGAGCAGCTCCTTGTCTTGGCACGGCCACCTCCTCCTGCTCACGGCTGCTCGGCGGGGGAGAGCCAGCTCCATGTGCTCAGAGCTTGGGCAGCAGAGCCCGTGTAGGTTGAACCACCCGCTGTGTGTGCTGCGGCAGAGGAGCAGCCCCACAACACACTCAGACAGGGACGTGACGGCTGGAGATGCAACAGGAGCAGGGAAGGGCTGCGACGGGATGAGGGCAGCAATTAAAGGTTCAATGAAAGAAATGAGTTTTGAAAAAAGCTTTTGAGAAACAGAGATGATGACTCCATAAAGCCTCAAATCTGCTGCCAGATGATGCCGCCTTGTTCAAAAACACAAGAACTAACTGTTCTCTCTTGGCCACAGACAAGAGGAATCAGTATTTAGACCATTTATGGGCCACAGAGGGTCAGCGGAGATATGAAATCTGTGGATTCATTGAATTCCCTCATTACCACAACCCTACATTTGCAATTACAGACTCATGAAGCCCAGCATCCCGCCTGCCACCAAGCGCCGCCTGCACTGCCCGGAGCCAAGCCGGTGCCCCGTGCCATCCCTCACCAGCCTCGGCCATGCCCCGGGGTGACAATGGGACACAACAGTCTCCCCAAAATCTGGTACTGGGCCGCTGGAGAGTCCCAATCCGCCGCTGGAGCAGCCTGCGTGTAGGGAAAGCCTACGGTATTTTTATGTTCTGACAAATTTTCATTCCTTTGGCTCCGGGAGAGAAGCAGTGTCCTCCCCTCACATCAGGAAATTATCCTTGTTTATTTCAAGTTTTAAACTACTGGCTCATAAAAGAGCAGCAGCCAAGAGAGAAGCCATGCTCAAACGCAGCACCAACGCCTGCGTGTCACCGGCCTGGCACCACCAGACCTGCCGGAGCCGGGCAGCTGGGGCCAGGCAGGGACCCCTCAGCCCCGCTGCCGGGGACCCCAACCCCAACCTGCCCGTGTCTCCCCCTGCCTTCCTGGGGCGGGGGGCAGCCCCTGGCCAGCCCTGGCCCTCTGGCAGCCCCTGCCCCGACCCAGCCTTCGCCTGCTCAAACCAGCAAAGGCAGACTAAAGAGATCCAAGCCAGCCACCTACTGCTCCTCCTTGGAAATTCATAGAAGCATCGCTAGCCTGACCCTCCTTTCTGACAAAGAATGTCATGAGAAATACTGGTGATAAAATACAGTGTATACTTTGTTGGAGAAAAAAAATCATAAATCAGTATGAGAAGCACACTTGAAACAGTATTTTAGAAGAGACTGTCAGATACACTGGCCAGCCATTAAATTTCACAGGTTCAGTTTAAGAACTTCAGGAGATTGCTGGCATTGCCTGAAAGGGAGAGGAAAATTATAAACACATGTTAGGGGCTCCGAGTGAGATGCAGAAATCTGGAGGATAATCCTTATTGCTATTCAAGATATAACTGAATAGCCACAATAAAGAATTCCATTCACCTGCCTGGAGAATGACTGACTGTAACCTTTAATGCCAGCGAGATTAAAACCATTTCTTCAGGGGGAGCAGATCAGACATTTTGCGGTGACCGTGGGTTTGCCCAGACCTCGTCTGGCTCCTCCAGCCACCCTCTGCCCGTCAGCGGGTCCCGCTCACCCCACTAGTCTGCAATGTTGGACAGTGGATCCCGCAGCCCCAGAGCTTGTCCCTGCCCAGGCGGGACCCCCGGCCAGGCGGTGGGCAACAAGGGCACCGTCACCTTTGGCCACTGCCGCCAGCTGGGCTCCTCTGGCCCCACTCAGCTCCCTGGCACCGACGCCTTCCTCCTCACCATGCTCCCAGCACATTCCATGGGAGCAGAGCAAGCCCTGGCACTGGCACAGGAGCCTTCCTCAGCCTCATTAGAAAATGAGCCAGTCCATGCCATGTGCTGGGAATGTGCCCAGAGCAGAGATGAGGCTGCTGAGCTCCGTTCCACCCCGACAGCCATCCTCACACACACACCATGTCCTGCAAGCTTGGTCCCGGCTGAGCTCGGCACCACCAGGATTCTGGGGAAGGCACAGAATCTCCGGTTGGGTTATTCGCCACCCGTCTTGCACCTGCCTGGAGAAACGAGGCGTGCTGCAGTGCCAGCTCCCGGGGTCAGGCAGGGGATCCCACTCCCCCACCGCCCCAGAGGATCAGATCCGGGACACGGCGGTGCTCATGACCATGCACCCCGATCCAGCCCCTGGGGTGAGAGTGTGGGAAACAGAACATCGCTTCTGTGGGGCTGCTCTGGGAGGGCAACAGAGGAGATGCCAGCTGTCATGGCACACAGAGGAGCGGAGTCATGGTTCTTTTGGACACCCCTAGGTGTGAAATCGGGACTCTGGGAAGGCAGAGGGAGGTGGGAAGCATGGAGGATGGGTCACGCTGGTTCCTGGGACACCCTGTCCCTCAGACATTGTCACAAAACCCTCCTGCCCAGCCCCAGGTGCAGCTGATGCTGAACGGCCACAGGGCCAGGGGAGAACTGGGATGCGGTGCCAGGATGTGGGATGTTGTGCCAGGGGAGTGCCAGGGCATGGCTCTGGAAATGCGCCCGGGAGCCCCAGGGGTCCAAGCTCAGTCCTGGGAATAAGGATCTTGACTGAGCGGTGATGTGCGGAAGCAAAGCACTTGGAGCTCAGGGACGTCCGTGTAAACACGGTGGGAAAGCCAAGGAGCCCCGTCTGCAGGGGCTGTGGAGCTGGGAGCCTCTGGATCCGAGGAGATTGTTACTATACTTCAGATTATATAAATAACTCGCTGAATAAAACCACATGTGACCACATTCTGTTCTCCATCCCTCAGTGCTCTGCCGACAGCACACAGGCTCTTGCAACACTTGTTTACTAGGGAGACTGTATATAAAGTGAAAATAATTTGCTAGGTCTTATGTTTCCACTTTAATTCCCAGTGTATAAAAAAAACCTGTGAATTTGCTAATGGGCTTTGAAAATGTATTTTTAAAGCTAGGGCAGCATGAGTCGGTGAGTTGTTACAAAGGATTACAGAAGGAACAAGGTTTGCTAGAAAAATTATTCCCTTGAGAAAATATGTAACAGCTGAAAGGCCGGGGCCTGCTTCTTTCCAAGAAAATAAACACTTTTCTGCATCCAAAATCAAACTTCATTTCAGGTATGAAGCGAGCTTGTTTGTTCTCTGGTGTTTGTGTTCTTCCCATAGGCTTTGGTGTTTAGTTTAACATGTTTGGAGGCCAAACATACACTCAGAGTCTCTCCACAAAGGGAGATTCCTGCTGCATCTTTAAAGCACACTTTTGGACAGAGATAAATGGCTACGAGCTTTGGGAACGTTAGAGCCAGATGGTCAATTGAGATTTCTTTGTATGTTTCTGTGTTTCACTCCAGAGTTGATCTTGCATAAAAAATATTTTTTTAGCATTTGCTCTGACTTGCAGACCTGGGGAAACCTCTGGAGCAGGAGGATTTGCAAATGCTCTACTCTGAGGGGCCACAAACCCGAGACTCACTTCTTCCTGGTCATTAAAATCTACGTACTTTTGGGTCTTTTGTACCCATGGCTAATTCAGAGCTTTTGATTTGCTGGGTTTTTTTGTTAAATAAGTCCAGGCCTAAGGGAGCAGCCCCCCCTGTGCTCTGGGAGCAGGGGAATCTGTGGGAGTGCTGCATTTCTCCAGGTAGTTAATTGCTATTTCCCACTCACAGCCTGAAGCTCCTGCGAGCTGGTGAGCGGACTCTCAGATTCTCCACAAACATTTGCTAATTCTTCCTCTGGCAGCCAGGAATATGGGGAGGGAAGGCAGTAAGTGATGATCAAATTTACAATTTTACAATTTAACTTCACAAAGTCTGCTGGGGAAATACCACTTTCCCGCTCTGCCCCGTGTCAATGCTGTGGATCGCTACGGAGGGGTCCCCACAGACCGTGCCCCTCACTCCCGTGTTTCCCATCCCTGGGAGCTGGTCCTTCCCCTGTGAGGTGACACGGCACCAGCAGCTCCCTGCAGCATCAGATTTGGGTTGCAATGAGCCCAACTCCTGCCTCAGGGCCCTTACACCCTGTTCTCCCCATCTGCAGCCACCTCTCCCTCTCCTGCGAGCGGTGCGGGGAACGTGCTGGGTTTCTGCCCTGCTGTAATTAGAACCAGGCTGATTGCTCTCTGCACTGCGGGCTGGTGGGGCAGAAGGAGTTAACGGATCCTGCGGGATGAGGGCTGCAATTGCCACTAGGCTTGTCTAAGATGAATGAGCTTTTAAGGACTGCAAACTTCTGAATGGAGAAAGAAGGACCAACAACCATGGGCTCTCAAACACCAGCAGCCAGTGGCAGCAGCGCACATGGAGGCAGCATGGCTCAGCTTGAAATAAACCCTGGAGGTGTCAGGGCAGTGGATAAGGACTGTGCTGGCAGAGGGAAGGTGGAAAAGATGAAATTCTGGATGCTGGGGAAACAAACAGCCCTGCCAGGCTGGACGTGCGTGTAAGCCTCGCTTCCCTGTTCCAGCCGAGGGACCCTGAGCCGCTGCACTCGGGTTGACTAACAGATGCCGGCTGGGTTTGGAACTGCCATCCCGGGCTGTTGCAAAACAGCTGCCGCTGCATGGTCCCACCAGGGACACATCTCCAGCCGGGGCTCCTTTGAACCCGTCTGCGGGAGCCCGGCTGGGAAACAGCAGAGAAAACCAGAAAAACCAGGCACAGGGTTTGATTCAAGGGACTAGGGAAAGGCTGCCCACCCCCAGGACCTCAGGGGAGCAGAGACACCCCCAGGACCCCATGGGAGCAGAGAGAGAGCCAGACGTGATGGGGTCACCGAGGGGCACTGCATTTCCCTGTCCTTCCAATGGCTCTGGCACCACTGCCTCCTCTCCCCCGGGTCCCCGAGGAATGGAGGGGACTCGCTGTGGCATCGGCCCTGACTCTGAGAAGGTTCGGGAGACCCAAGCAGCAGCAGACACGTTTAAAGCACTGTAAATAATCTTGCAAACAGCTCCACTGAGCCAGGGCAGCGGTGCTGGTATGGAGGAGCAACGGCTAAGTTTAAACATCTGGTTCTGTGAATTCCTATATTGTAATAAAATAAGTCTTCCCACAGATTTCACGTCATCTTTGTCTGGGCATCACTGAACTGTGAAGGGAGAAACTTTTTTGTGGTTTTCAGAGGAACAAAGAGACAATATGCATCTGGTGAGGTGTCCTGGCAGCCTCCCGTGCCCTGAGCCGGCATCTTGCCCTGGCAGCGTGTCCTGGGACGGCAACGGCCTGACCCCAGCACCCCCGACAGCAGAGCCTGGGGGGAGAGCGTGCTCTCCAGGGCCTGGGGAGTCCGAGGTCCTCGCTGCAGCCCACACAGACCAGGAGCAGCAGCCCCCGAACAGAAAGAGGCACTAGGAAAATGCCTGCAATCTGGATCCCACCTTTCTGGCCCCCGTTCAAGTGAAAGGGCCACAAAGAACATACAGCAAACTGGTTAAAAACTCGCATCTTAATGAAGTCCAGAAAGGACCATTCCCTGCAGCCTCGGGCACCTCTCTGTGCTGCCCTGGGGCTGGCGGGGCAGGACTGGCCTGGGACAGGGGACAGAGCTCCCTGTGCCCCTTCCACGGACATTTCTGCCTTGGCAGCATCACTGATTTCTCACCCAAATGCCTCCAGGAAGGGAGAACTTGCGTTTTGGTCCCCGGGGAGCCAGGGGTGGAGGGAGGGATGTTCTGATGAGGAGCGTGATGCTCAGCAGCCCATTGCCAGTCCTTGGCCCCATCCGTGGGACAATGGCTGGGTCTGCCCTGAGCTGCCTGCTGCCTCCAGCCTTTCTCCAGGTGCTTGTCTTTTCTGAAAAGCTTTCCCTGCAAAACATGAATCTGCTGGAAGAGGTGGTTGGGCAGAGGGAGCGGGCACAGAGGCGCTGGGAAGTGAGCAGTGCAAAGCTGAAGCAAGGGGGACTGAGTCCTGTATTGCATTAAGCCCGGGGCTGTCTCCGTTCCCCGGGAGCAGACCCCAAGCCGTGCATTCCCCGGCTCGGGCAGCAGCACACGCATCCCTGGGCTCCTCCCTGCCCTGCTCTCTGAAACGTGATCGCTCAGGTGCGATTTGCCTTTGATTAATGCCTCCAAATGTCGTGACATGAGTGTGCTGGGGCTGCTCTGCAGACTGTCCAGCCTGCCCTGGCGTCCTTCGGTGACCCTCCAGCCTCAACAAAAATAGAGAGTCCCCTTCTCCTCAGCTGAGGGATTCTTGGTAACAGCCTGTAACACATCACACCCGCTGTGTTTATTCGGAGGGAGGCATGTTTAAGTGACCCTGGGCTTATCTTAAGTCGACCACTTGTGCAGAGAAGAAAGGCCACAAGTCTGTTGAAAGTCAAGGGGACATTTGGCTGCAGCCGCTCCTTGGGTCTGATGAATGGCTGATGGGGGAACGCAGCAGGAAATGCGATGAACCCAGCTGTAAATGCACACAGATGAAGTGGGTTTGATGAAACTTGAGCATTTTGAGGGGGAGAATGTGACCCCCACTCCCGAGCTGAGCCTCCCGCTCCCCAAGGGCTCCCTGTTGCTGGTACACACTCCACTCGCGTGCGACCCGCTGAGAGCAGAGAGTCCGTAACCATAAATCCTCAGGAGCCATTTTTCAGTGGGACTAGATTCCATTTAGGCCACAGACTTACTGGTCTGTTTGGGAAAAGGGATTTCATTCCTTTGCTTCTTTTTGTCAGGATGGATTTACTGATCCCAAACATGTTCCTCACACTTTATTTAGGGCTTAATATGCATCATTTACATCGCTGAGCTGTCACCAGCCTGTCTGAGCCATATATGCAGGCAGGCAATGCATTTCCCTTGCCCCATTGCTCTCCCTGCCAGATGTGGAGCTGTGAGGATAAAGCGGCCAGGAGATCCCTTGAGAGTTTGCCTTTTTGGGGGTTGCTGCTTATTCCCCCCATCCAGGGGCCCGGCAAGCTCAGGGTGGGTGGACATTGAACTCCAGCTGCATTCCTGGGAACAGGTCACCTGTAACACGAAGTTCTGTGGGAGAGAACTCAATTTTCTTGTTAGATTCAATTTTCTTGGTCGATGAAAAACTGATCATTTTTGTAGGCTGGCTGTCCTAATTGGATGTCTAATTTTAGCCGTCCAGCTCTGCTGCAGGGCTCCTCACCTCCGGGCTGTTTGCAGTCGCTGGTGGCGATGCCCCGCTCAGCCAGCAGTGCCACAGCCAGCCACGCCGGCAGCCGGCCCTCGCCAGCACCACCCGGGTCCCCGTGTCACAGCTGTCCCCAAGACGAACACAGAGGAAGTACCCGGCTTCTGGCACCACTGCCCACCCCCGGGCTGGTGGGGGTTAAGCGTTTCTGTTGGTTGTTTGCTACAGGAAAAGCCTCCTTTGCCTCTCCAGGGGCCATTTCTATGGCTGAGGTTGTCCCTGCTCTGGGATGTCCCTGCTCTGGGATGTCTCTCCTCCACATGCACATTCCCTGAGAGCATCAAGCTCACCTGCTCCAGCCCCTGTTTCCTCCTCTGCAGTCCCCAGCCATGCGATTTCGGGATGCTGTCTCCCCACCCAGCACCAGGAGCAGAGAGACATCCCAAACTTCTCCTGCTCCAGAGCTGCTTTGCACCCAAAAGGAATCTGTGGTTTCACCCAGGTCCTCGGGAACTGAACTGCTGACCCCTGGGAGCTCCGACAGCCAAAGGAGCAGCAGCGTTGGCACGAGGGATCCCTGATGAGAGCACAGGAGGGGAAATGCAGGCAGGATTTACATTCTGTCCCTTACGAATGGTTTGGCTGATATACTGAAAGCCGGATGGAGCATAAAAATGGAATTTATTCTAATTAAATGGTTGCAAATGTCATACTACATTGAGCCAGAAAGTTCTCCTACACGCAACAAATGGAATTTATGCTTCGAGAACGCATGAGATTTTACCTGCTACTGCCTATGAAGGACGTTCTTGTCCTAGACCTCTGACCTCAGAAATTAAGAACAAACAGCACCATCTTGTTGGGGTGCCAGGATCCATCCAGAAAGATATCAGAAAGGCAACATATACTTTTTCAATTAATTGAATGAGCACTGTTTCTTTCCAGGTGAATAGCAAAATTACCTGCAGATGTGACTTTAACAGCAGTTGTTAACATTTAACATTTGCCCCGCAGCTCAAAATCGCTCAATCACGAAAGTAAAGGAAAATCAGGCTAGTGACGAATGGGTGCCAGCATTGGGGTGCCTCAAAAAGAACAGACTAAAATGGGGAGGATCCTCCCTCCGAAAGGGAAAATCCTTTGAGGCTTTTTGGGTGAGGACCCCAAATCAGAGACCCCTGAATCTGGGGGACCCAGAGGGAGGGGGTACGATATCACCGACTCCCTCCATCCATGGGCAGAAGCAGGAAACCTCTTACCCTGCTCTTCTGGACAAGGTCCTCTCCAGCCCAGGCCAATGCCAGGAGCGGGGAGCGGAACTCGGCGCCCTGGGACCGAGCAGCCCCACGGGGCCAGGCCCCCAGCCAGCACCTGCGCATTTTAAGCACAGACTGGTCTGACTCAGGATAACTGGATTATCTTTCCGCCTGCTGTTAAATATATATTAAAGTTAAGCATGTCTGGCCTAGGCTGCAGCACTCAGCACCTCATGGTCTGTGCTCGCTGTGGGAGGCAGGGGCTGGGGCGCTCGGTGGACACTAGGGCACCCGGCAGCTATCATCACACGTTCCCATACACACAGAGCCTGTTTAAATCAATGGCTTGTAAATGCAAAGCTCCATCTCCAGTTACTACCCCTCCGCATCAGGCAGTCCCCTGCTCTACATGAGATATGTTTCGAATGATAGCATTTGTCTTTAATAAATGGTCACTCCATAAACTGCCTCCTATGGGAAACCTGGGGTTTATAAGTAAAACCTGATGTTTCCATTTCATTACCGAGCGTTCGCTCTAAGATGAATACCAACTCATCCTCTGTTTAATATCGGCCTAAGGTGTGCAGGGGGTTTGTATTACTATTTATGAAATTCATATATCTGGGCTTAGTCTGTTTCATATCCCAGCGCTATGTCAGTATCAGTGTCAGCTTGACCCAAAACAGGGATGTTCTTCTTTTGCTGCAGTCACTGACATCACCTGCAGTCACAGGAGATGAGCAAATCTCCTTCCATGGCCACAGAAACTCTGACTGTAGGTTGGAGGTTCTTTAGCCAAATGCTTGCCTCAGAATCCTTGGGGATGCTGTATCTCCAAGGCCAAATCTGTCTGCTCTCGTCCATACTCTAAAAAGGAATCTGAGATGCATAAACAGTTTTCATACCACTTGTCAAAGCAGCACTGCACATCACACTCCTGCATGGGCTGTAAATGGGACAGACCACCGCTTTGCAGGCTGCAGCACATGGGGTCTCCGCGCTTCCCTGTGTGCCACTCCTATCCCTCTGGCCTTAAACACACCAGTCTCTGTCCATGCACCTGAATCTTGACATATGTCAACAGAAAAATGCTTCATGGGTAATTGACAATTTCTCAGCCATCCAGTAGACATTTATCTATAGCATGACTTTAAAATATTGCTCCTTAAGTACAAAACTCATCCAGAGGACAATAAACCAGCACAGGTAGTGAGCATGTCTGCACCCTTCGTTGGCTTGAAGAACTGTGCAACACACCCCGAGCGATCCCTTGAGTCCAAGCCTCATGTTTCACCCCATCATTCATGTTCCAGGGCTGCATCATTCGGGTGTTTCTAATGAAAGCAACGAGATCATCTCTGTCCCATGAGAAGTGCCCTGCGGGTACCTCCTGCGGCTTGCAAGGGGAGCAGAGAGCTGCCTCCTGTCCTGCCACTCTTTGCAGAGATCTCCCCTCTATCTCCGTCTCACTGGAGACTGAAGAGCGCTCAATAACCTCAGAAGGTTTAGAAGTCAGGCTCAGGGAGGCACCATGGGTTTGTGTCTGCTGGAGAGAGAAAAGAAGGTATTATTTGAAGCTGTATAGAGTCACAAGCAAGTGGGTGAGAAGAAATACATATTTCAGCCAGATTGTTCTGCTCCCCCCTTTTTCAGGGCTACTAAACAAATATCACCAGAGCAGAGTAAATGAAGGAAACCACAGTGCAATCAGCCCTGCGGGCGCGGGCACAGACGGAGGAAGGTGCTGCTCAGCGCCGCCTCGGCCGGGGAGAGCCGGCTGCAGGGACCTTGGGGCCTCTGTGCTCACAGGATCTGCTTCTTTCACGAATCCCTGCACAGAACCTGTAGTTTAGTTCGCAGCAAATGCCCTTTGGGAGTGGAAAAAAGAAAAAAGAGAGACTGACCCATTTGAGTTCCATCTGGTGGAGTTTATAACTGTTCTCCTTATAATTGCCAACAGACAATGTGAATTGCAATTAGCTAATTGCTTGCTAACTTTCCGTTCTAATAATAGTTATGTTCCAGAGTTATACAAGCTTGGAGGCTGCTGCTGTTCCCTTGCAACTGGCAATAATAAATAATACCGTATTCCCTCAGCATCGCCCTTTCTTCCAAGTTTCATCCCCATGTAAATTGCTCCAGTATGTACTAATCCCTGACGGGATGGCAGAGGCATCAACAGTATTTATTTGTAGTTCCCTGTACTGGGAGCGTTCAACACCCGCACGATGATGTGGCACCAGGAAGCTGTGACTCCTGTGTGTCACTTGTCCCCTCCATATGGCCAAGGCAGCAGGTCCGGGAGCTGCCTCTCGGCGGGCTGGGCAGCAGCACCAAGCCCTCGGCACCCCCAGAAATCCAGACCTCCTGTCAATATGTGTTTGGTTTGAATTTTTTGGAGTTTGGGGGTTTTTTTTGGTTTTTTGCTTCCTCTTTGCAGGATCAGATGTGGCCCTGGCCCTTGTAGTGACATGTTTTATTACCAGTAGCTTCAATAATGTCAGCACAGATCTAAACTGTTCTAGAGAACACACGCTCCCCAGCAAGAGAACAAGCTGTGCAGTGTCACTGGTGTGGCGATAAGGGGAGCTGGATCCTGGCGGGGGTCCCAGTGGGGACGGGGGTCAGGCTGGGTGACAGCCCCAGCGCTCCCAGGGTGGGGGATGTGAGGAGCTCCTTGCACCCGGGTGAACTTTTCCGCACCTCTCTCCGGGCTTCCCAGTCCCCGGCTTGTTGCTGCTGTGCAGATGCAGATAATTGAGCAGCAAAGCCACAGCCTGATCCCGCGACGCCAAGGCCAATGAAATGAGCAACAGCATTCCCTGGCGCGCGAGGAACTACTGGAGGCAGCCCTGCCAGCAGGCTGACATCTCCCGCGCCTGAGACTAATCTCATTAAACTCAACCAAAAAGCCTTTTAGAGTTGGGGGAGTCTTGTCCAGCAAAAGCTGCTCTGGATTATTCCCCCGCTGCCTCCAGGGTTCTTCCATCTCGCTGGCTCCCGTCTCCCCATGCCTCGGGCGGGGGGACACGGGACCCCCAGCTGCCAGGGGTGATGCACAAGGGATGGGGAACGTCTGCCTGGCCCCCACCGCTCTGGAGGGCTCAGCCTACCCGAGGTCCTGACTCCCGCAGACGTGACTAAGACAAACAGCAGGGGCTCGTTTTCAGGTTCCTCATTAGCAGAACGGTTTTGTCGCTGCCTCAGGTGCCCTCCCAGCCCCCTGCTCCAGATGGATCAGTCACAAGCCAGATGCCATAGCCCCGTCGTCCCTCTTGCACAACATGCACTCACCCTCGTTCCCGGGGTTTGGACAGGGAGGTACCGAAACCATACCATGAAACTGGGTTCTCCTCGGCAAAGCCAGGCGAGCTCTCCCCAGCTCTGCACAAGGTGGAGATTTCCTGAGGGAAGAAGGATCTGTGTGGAGAACTGGCCTGGACAACTCAGGATCTTGCTTTCAACATTTTCTCCTGTCTCTGGCTCGGCATCAGCAGGTATTTCTAGACATTCCCAGGTCCTTGCTCTCCTGTGCACCATATGCCCAGGTGCATCCTCCACACACCACACGCAAGACGCTATTCTCAATGAAACTCTTGTGTTCCTTTTCCCCACCCCTCTGAGAAGGGCTGCGAAGCAGAGGTTGATTTGAAATGCCCAGGAATGAGTGAAAATTTCAAGGTTCCTCGAGCATGAAGCAGCATAGAAAAGCCAACTACAACACATTGCAAAAAATCCTCATAGATGGCAAATTAGGCCTGTTTTTTGAATGGCAGGAATAATCTATTATTGTAACAGACTGGAGGGACGTCAAACCCATTGATCAAGCACCCATCTTTAAGTGCAGCCCGTGTAAATCAATGGCACCTTGACAAGTCCTGATGGGCAAGACCCCGATTTTTCTATTTTGCTTTCTATTTGAACAGATCAGCTCTGTTCAAAATTCCTAGTTGTTTCAGTTCCTCCATGAGGAGAGGGAGATGGTGGAACCTACTTTTGCAGGTAATTTGTAAAGAAAGAAAATGAATGATGGTATTTTATTTCTCAGACACCCAAAGCAATAAAAATCATAGGATTTACTGCAGAATCACGATTCCTCCTGCATTACAGCTGAGCCATCCACTTATTTAGAAAACAGGGGTGTGATGTTCTCTGCCAGTGAAAGCAAGAAATGGGACTGCTGTCATGGCTGTCCTCTGCCCGTGCTCAGGTGCACGAGGCAGGAGCAGGCTCTTCCTGCTCAAACAAAGTAGCGGGACACCACGAGCTGGAGGAATTCAGCCAAAGGAACAGCTTTGCTTACTTCTGCTTTGGCTTCCTCCACAAATGTTTTTTCTCAGCACTGGTTGATGGGTTTCAGACTGAGGGAACATGAGGAAATGAAGAGGGAGAAGGCTCTGACACATTGCTGGCGGTGCCAAGGAATGGTGGTGACGCACGGCAGCTGGCGGGGACGCTGGACCAGTGCTGCCGCGTGGAGCCACCTCCCTGGGACCCTGCCGTCCCCCCCCGACACTGTCCCAGCACCTCCACAGCTGCGCTGGTCACTGCCTCCCAGCACCGGCTGCAGCTCCTCTGCTCACGCCAGAAGCTGGGGACCATCACCTGTGGCTCTGCACCTCCCTCAGAGGCGACACGGTCCAGGGCCATGCCAAGAGGACAGCGGCAGGGTCTGCGGCATCTCCAGAAACCTCCCCTTAAGGGCAGGGAAGTGGGGCGGCAGGAAAACTGCCTGGACCTGGCAGCTGCACAGCACAGTGTGTTCCCGGGGCCGATGGCACGTTGTAGAGCAGAGCTTCATTTGGAGCACAGCATCGTTTGGAGCACAGCATGGTTTGGAGGCTCAGTGTCAGGCCAGGTCACGCAGAGCCAGGGGAGGGTGAGGCGCTACTGGACCGCGCTGCTGCCTCAGGGGGAGCATCCCTTCTGCTGCGCCCTATAGGCTACTCCCAGCAGTCACTGCCAGGTGCTCTTGGAAACAAGATCGTGAGGTTTGACCAGCTTGAATTCATCTTCTAACCTCAGGGGAAAAGAGAAAAGGTCCTAACATGCTTAGAGCAGAGCTGAATCTGGTCTCTGGCTGACAAGTGTCCATGGACTATACACAAAAATGCTCTAAAGCTGACTGCACCAAATGTTTCTTCTCCACCTAACACAGTTGTTTGGGATTCAGTTAGAAACAGAGCTGCATCTTGTAGTTTTTAATAAAGCTCTTGGCGAACAGTTCAAACACTGAGGGGGGAAGCGGGTGAGAGAGGCTGAATTTATGGGAGCGAGAGGAGATCATTTGCTTTCTTAGGAATTGGAAAAGATTAATGGTGTGCAAAGGCTCTTGGATTCATTCTTCACATAGCAGAATGGTTAGGAGACTTACCGGCTTGATGTTCTTCATTCTGCCTTCCCCAGGTGGCCTAGAGACTGTCTGGGCTGTGGAAAAAAAGGAGCAGGGAGCCATCCTGTGTCAGCCCCCAGTGAGGAGGGCAGCTGCTGTGCTGGGGGACAGAAGAGCATCGAGTCTCACAGAGGCTTGCGGGGCTCGGTGCAGCCTGACACACTCAGCATCAAAGGTGGGATGCACAGGTCACCCACAGAGTGTGACCAAAGGAACTCACTGACCTGTACCCCCTGCTGCAGTAACACTCATCTCCCCAAAACCAAAGTTACACTGGAAACTGGATGAGAGGATGGGCAGAGAAACTCGCTTTCCCTTGTTGCGTCACTGTCAGAGGAACATCCAACAGATCCCCCCATTTCTCCCTGCAGCTGGGAGATTGCAAGCCAACACCTCTGCCACTCAGCGGGTAGAAGTGTGGCACTGAGTGCTCTCAGGATTTCACAGACAGACACGGAGCACAGTCACCTACAGAAAATTAAACTCCTCTGCCATCTGTGAATACCTGCTGTGCCCCGATCTGGGGGTAGAAGGCTGCAGTGCTGCTTAAAACATTGCATTTTGAGGCAGCAATGACTTCTCAGAAGGCCATGATCAGTCTTATTTTTCAAATAATATTAGGAAATATAATGTTTGCTCCATCTGAGAATGAATAAGGAACTTGAGCAAAACTGCTAAACATAAAAGTTCCTGGACATCTGGAAAGGATTAGTTAGGAAAGTGCTTGGGACAAGGAGTTCAGGCAAGTTCAGGAGACACCTACTGTAGATTTGTTTCCACAGGAGGAGGGAGGAGGAGTGAAAGGGTTGAGGGGAAAAGCAGGAAGGGAGGATTGAAACAGAACTTACGTGGGACTGGCAGATAAGGCGAGCGCGGAGAACAGCCTCCCTTCTGCGGAAGCATGAAGTACAGAAGGGGCAGCCCTGGAGGGTCTGCTGGAGGAGAAGGGGTGGGTGCAGCAACGAGGGATGAGCCACGGTGGCCGAGAGCTCACCAACGACCCAACAGGGCAAATGCTGTGATAACGCCAAGAGCACCAGAGAAACACTAAAGCGCAGGCAGCCGGGTGCTAGGAACAGAGCTACGCATGTAGATGGGAGAACTGTTGTTTTATTTCTGAGCAGGTAAGCGCTCACACAGCCTCTTGGGCCCCGAAAAATCACAAGGGAGTTCTGCTTCAGACCAAGATGCAAATCTCAAAGACTAAGCATGAAAACCACTGGGGCTTGTGAAACCCATGCTTGGTTTATTAAATGACTCATGAAACTTTTTATCACATATTTCTGCCTCCAACTCACTTTACACTGAAATTCAGGTGCCAAATCCTTTGACTTTTTCCTAACTACGGACCCTTGTAGTAAATTCAACTCTGAAATCTGTTTGAAATCCAAGAGCTTATGGTGAAGCAAAGCTTTTGGGCTGCTTTGAGAAGTCTGGAGTTGCCCACAGCGGGTCCTCATTTCTGAAGCAGAGCTGTGCAGAGACACCACTGCATCAGAAGCAAACTCCCCCCCTACATGAAAAAACAGACTAACCAGATAGAAGTCAGATGCTCTCTATAAATGTTCATGGGTATTCAAATTCAATAACTGATTTTAGTTTGTGCTTTCCCTGTAAGTGAAGAATAACTATTTTCAAATTAAGTTAGCAGGAGGTAAAAGTTGAAAACCAAAGCATGAGCTTTGTGTTTCCTGAAAATTTTACTTTAACAAGGTATCACCAGCTGCTGTGTTTTATTGCATTCCTGAAAGACAGATCTCCGTGCAAGAATACTTTAAGAGCTCTGCTCCAAAATAAAGGCACTCAGATTTATTTTTATGGTTATATTTCACCAGTTCAACTCAGAGCCCTTTATAGTGCCCTCACCCATGGCCTTGCTCAGGTATCGCACAGGTTGAGCCCCCCAGCCCCGCATTCACACACACACCCCCGGCCATGGGAGAGGACCCTGCTGCCTCCCAGGCAGAGGCTGCTGCTTTTTCTCTCTCCTCCCTCCCAGCCCAGTGCTCAGACAGACGCTGAAATCCTGCGCTGAGGGCAGCAGGCATGGCTGGCAAATGGTGGCCATGTCACAGCTCACTCTGGGAAAGCTCAGGCACAGAAACAACCCAAGAGTGAGCCAGGGACCTCCAGGAGTCACCGTCCCTTGGGGATGGGGGAGAGCTGTGGGGAAGGAGAGCCGTCCCTGCCACAGAGAGTCTGCCCTGGCTCCTCGGGGCTGAGGAGCCCCGAGCTGGGGCTGGTGAGCTGGGACAGCACCACCCAGCCATGTCCCTGTGCACAGGTACCCAACTCAGGCGTGCAGGCTGCCAGGGGTCAGAAGAGGAGCCCCCACACGAGTGTTCCTGGGTAAAAATGCTCAGAGACTGCCCACCCCGGCTGTCTTCATGGTGGGAACCTTTGAACCCGCAGAGATCACCCAGCAAATGCCGGCTGAAGGGTCTCTCACACATAAGGAACCGTGTTCTTGTTCACAACTGGGGACCTTGGCTGCTGTCCTGAGCTGTAACATCCAGATCCTGACACGGAACAAACCCACAGTTGGATCCAATTAGAGCGCTCTGATGAGGAGGTTCAGCCATGCCCCTCCAGAACACCGCAGACAAACACGGCTGATGACATGGCCCATCAGCCAGAAACAGTACAGAGTAATTAATCACACCACAACTTCAATGAGCGCCTCCTTCACCCCACTGCAGTCAGAGTCAGGTCACAGCTACTCTTAATTCCGAAGGCGCTCTCAGCACTTCCAGCAGGGTTGCCGCTGGCCCAGAGACACACATCAGAGGGCTGGGAGAAGCAGAAGGGCCACCTCCGAGCTGTTCTGAAGACCTTCCAAAACATAAAGCCTTTTATTCTTTACGCAGCTGTACTGAAGACAGACTGACGGAGGAGAGGGGTGTGGAAGGGCTGTATCATGTGTGCACATGTAAGCACAACTCTGCATCCACAAGCACCATGATTTACTGGTTTATGATGGTGACAGCTCAAGACCTGAGCGGGGATGACACCCCAGGACTCACCTTGCCAGCACCCATCTTCATGCCCTTCAAGCCACACGCAAGGAGCACAAGGCCCTACAGCCGCCCCCGTTCTTGGCACTGGTGGGGGTGGCACACGCTTGCCATTAGCCACATAGCTTGGCATTACACCCCCAAAGCAGGCAATGTGCCTGCACTTCAGCCACAGGCTCAAAACCACGTCAGAAAGGAAGAGGAGGCAGATGACAGAGACTGCTGTTACCTTTGCTCTTCATTGTACCACAACCTGCAGCCGCTGCCAGGGGGATTTCAGACCCGCAGCCTCTGCGGAGACCAGCGCTTGCACAGCCACAGCCAGGAGGGCACTTACACAAACCCCCTGCCATCTGTGTCACCCCACAGCACACACTTGCCCTCTCCTTGACATCAGAAGCCAGCGCAGCCCTCAGGGAAGGCACATGGGTGGAACACCAGGAGCAGGAAATGGCTAATAACATTCACCTCCACTTCACTGACTGGAACCCAAACACGGGAGGGGGATTCTTGGAGCGAGGAGCAGTTTGTGGCTGGAATCAAAGCTCTGGAAAAGGAAACGAAGTTGCTCACTCTGCTGTGGACAGGAAAATAAATGCCTTATGCTGAACCGGTGCTGTGATGCAACCCCCAGCATCAGCAGCTGACAGACAGAATGAGTCAGTGACAGTCAGGGTGAGACAGAGCCACTCCAGAGGGAGGGGAAGTGCTTCGTGTGCAGAAGTGTCTGCAGCAGGACTGCTCTACAGCCCTGTGCTGAAGAAACTGCATTCTTGGCCAACGAGCCAAACCGGCATCATCACTGCATCGTCTGCTTTATCTCGGGCTGAGGCGGCAGCAGCAGGATCCGCTCCCCGCTGCCCTGGGAAGGAGGTGGCCCAGTGACAGGCTCCAACCAGCCGCACTGTGACTCCAGCAGGTGGTTTCACTGCGACCTCGCACGGGGTCTGTGGGGGACTCATGGAGAGGGGGACACTTGTCCAGCCACAAGGACGAGGTCAGCACCAGCGAGTGCAGCCGAGGGGCACAGAGCACACAAGCGAGAAGAGGAGCTACCTTCGGCAGCTGATCGGGACGCCCGAGCTGCTGAGCCCTCAGGCCCCCGCCCCAAAGGTGCTGAGAGCAGAACACGCCTCACTCCCCAGGGCCTCGTGCCCTGCCCTTGGCAAACACCCAGTTCTTCAGCTGTCATGCAGGGAAGCCATGACAGCTCCAGCAGGGCAACACCATTTGTCTTGGCCATTAGAACTGAAGTGCTATCCCAGGAAGATCTTCCAGTAGACAGGGTGCACCGGCAGCCCTGGCCCCACACTGCCAGGGGTCTCCCAGGGCCAGGACCACCCTCAGCAGGTGGAGCAGGGCCCTTAGCTGTGCCATGAGAACAGCCAGTACTCACTTCTCTGCAACCCATCTAAGCACAAGCCTGTGTTCGCCCTTCCCTGCAAAGCTACAGCTCTTACCAAATGTGTCATTTAGATACAGACATCCCACTGTTTTCCTAGGACCCCCACAGAGGATGGGTGTCACGGCAGAAAAAAAGCTATCCCCAGAGCCCCCAGCAACTGCTCCCAGCACAGGATGTTGAGTTTTAAGCATAAGGCACAATTTTTTTAAGTCCTGATTTGACATATTTTACTTATTTTAAAGACAGTACCCAAACATCTTTCTTACACAGCACCAGACTGCTGGACCCCACATTAATAAGTCTCAACAGCTCTTTCAGTATACGGAATATCCATAGCAGGCAGGAAAGGACAACAGCTGTAACTGAAGATAACACCCTCCCACGTTCAGCTCAGCCTCTTCTTCAGACACCTCCTCAGGCAGCGGCAGCGCGCCGGGCGCCAGGGCGAGCAGCCCCGCACCAGCCCAGCACCGCCGCCGCCATAACACCCCAACGGCCCGGAAACGCTCTCCAGCCCTTGACGTCACTACACGGCGCCGAACGCCGATTGGCTGGGCAGAGGCGGGGCTTTAAACTCTATCCCTCCCGGCGTACCCCGCGCGGCCAGCGCGCTGATTGGCTGCGGGGACTTTAAATGGCGCGCGCGGCGCCTGGCGGGGCCTTCACCTGGCGGCGGTAGCGGCCGGTGAGTGCGGGGTGACCGGGTCCCGGGGAGGGGTGTCTGGGGCAGGAGCGTGGGGCCGGGGGTGCTGCGGGGCTGCCGCAGAGTGGGGCGGGGAAGTCGGTGAGTCCTGGGGGACCGGAGCTGCCAGGGAGCCTTCGCGGTTCTGTCCACTCGCCTCTCTTAGGCCGCGGCTCCACTTTCCTTTCGCCGCCTCGTCTCCCACCCAGCCCCGTCCTGCGGGGGCCACCCGGTGGAAGCCACTGGCCATGACACCTTCTACCGTCTCGCCGGCCTGAGCCGCCGGCAGCGGCAGTGTCTGAGGGCGGGCGGGGAGCCTGCCCGCGGCTCCTCAGGCGCTGTGCCCGCGGCTCCCTCTGTTCCTCCCCAGGGAGCCTTGGGAAGGCACCCGCTGACCCTGCGGCCCGAGCTCGGGGCTCCGGTGCTCGCCGTAGGTTTGGCAGAAGGGGCTGAGGAGCTCGGGCCGGAGCGTTGGGGGTGAATGGGTTTGGGGGCGCGGTCTGGGGGTAGGGCCAGGGCTACGGGTCCCCGCTGTTAAGCGAACGTTGTGTTCTTTGTCCGCTGAATTTTGTTGTTTCGGTTGCATCCCTCAGCGCCCGTTTCGTTCTCTCGCTTCAGGGACACGTACCGCAGGAGCGGGCAGCCCCGGGCTGGCGTTCGGTGTCGCTGCCGGCATGGGGGCATTCCCCAGCCCGTGGCACCCCTGCACTGCGCTGGGCCCGGGGCGTGGCGGGGGGTTGCCCCGCCGGTGGTGGGACATCAGAGTGTCTCAGAGCACTGATTCATTTCTCTCTTCCAGGGTCCATCTCACAGGAGCTTGCAGTGCTGCACAAGCCCCGAGATGAGGCTTAATGGATGCTGACATCCCTCTGTAAATACAGGTGGTTACGCTTGGGACTGCTGCCTTTTAGTTCTTGTTCTAATCTATGTCTTCCTTCCATTAATTTACAGAATGGAGTTTAAGAACTAGTTTTTCTACCTATATTATGCAATGGGATTAGATTGTGTCTTTTTTTTATTTATTGAAGAAAATAATAAAAAATAACCATTTTGTCATGTTGGAAGAGGCTGCATCCATCACTGGCCAGAGCAGTTCAGCCTGCGGAGACAGGCTGATGTTGGCTTGTGTGTGAGCTGCTGCCAGGTCTGATGTGGGCATGGCTCCGGGGTCTGTCCTCTGAGCAGAGGACATTGAGGTGCCTTCTCAGAATCTCGCCTTTGTATTTTTCCTCCCAAGAACTGAACTACATGACCTCCCCAGGGCCTGTGTTTTGTGTTAATAGGTGAGGCTCTGCAGGAGGAATTAAGGCCCCTGTGTTTTATGGCTGGTTCAATGGAAAAAGTGGTTTTCCTGGTTGTAATTTCAGTCCTGATGAATGCTGCCTGGGCCTGAGAGCAGTGGCTTTCTTTCAGGAAGGGTGATTTGGGGAGTAATGGCTATGGTTTGCTAAAAGGTTGCTGAGCACTGACTTAGGAGAGCTGGTGGTACTTCCAGCAGCACAGACCAAGCAGAGAGCGAGTGAGTAGCGGGCAGTGTCTGTGTTTCATCAGAGCTTTTAGAGTGCTGGATAACTACAGAATGCAGGGAAAAAAGCTCTCCCGCCACCCCCTGGCCGGTACAGGTCGCAGCCAATGCTCAGACAGGAGTTCCCGCTCACGCCGAGCGGGTGCAGCAGTTCACTGTGTGCTGGGAGATGCTCGGGAGCCTCCACACTGCTGCTACAGCTTTGCTCTGGGGGTAAGAACTCCAAAGTTCATCCCAAATTCATAGAGGAAATGTGAAACTATTAATCTAGAGAAATAATGAGTGGACTAGGTACCACCAGTGAGGTCCCTTCCCCAGGATGTGCTGACATTGAGCTCCCACAAAGGGACAGCGTTAGATAATGATCCTAATGGGTGCCTCTTCCAGGCAATTTGATAGATGTGCGCTATCAAGTGTTGTCAGAAATAGCTCTGTGTACAAAGCAAGCGTTTATCATCACGGACACCTTGCAGGTGGTCACTAATTCAGTGACATTGTAAGAGAGAAATAGATAACAATTCCCTGCTTGCTGCTAGAAGGGATGATTGTTTAGAACAAATTCGAGCTGTCTCTAGGCAACTTTTTCATGCAGGAGATTTTGGAATGGCACATCCAACTCCTCCAGCTGACCTAGGTAATTCTACCAGAAATCTGTGTTTCCTGGGTCAGCTGAAGACACAAGAAGGGGAAATGCTCCTTATTATCTTCTCTAGATAAGTGATGGGGAGAGCTGCAGATTCAGAGGTGAAATCTCAAAACTTGCCGATTTGGTGGCTTTAGTTGAACAGGTTCCATCTCCAAATTTTCTGTTCAATTGCAGTGTCTGCAGCTAGCAGTAAAGATATTCTGCACATCAAAAATTGATCCATTTGTGGAACCTGAGTCATTTTTTGAAAACACAAATAAGTCTCAGTGGTCAGGGAAATAACAAGAAAAAAGTATTAAAAAAAAGAAAGACGTTCTTTGCTTACTCAATAAGACAAATTGTCCCAGTCAGAGTGTGCACAAACTGGGTTCTTTGTAGGCTTTTTTTTCCAGTGGGGGTTTCTTTGGCCAGCCTCTGCTGCCTGGATCCGGGGGGTCTGACGCCTCTGAGGACAGAGGGGGAACCTGATTGCCCAAACAGCCCAGGGAACTGTGAGTCCAGCTGCCTCCGGCCACGGGGGGAGAAAGCTGGGAGTGCTGAGCACTCTCCAGCAAAGGGCTCTCTTTGCTGGGGTCAACATTGAGTGTTTCCTTCCATGAGAGGTGCCGTGAGTCGGGCTGGGTCTTGGCTGAAAGTTTGGGCCTGTCAGGAGATCAAAATCAGCATATCTGATTTATTCATAGATGGTAGCTTGCTTAAAGGCAGGATTTCTTCCACAGCTGTGCTGCGTATCAGATCTATGTTGTCCAGTGAATCTCATTTAGAGCAAGATAATATGAAAACTGATGTGGGCAGATGTTGCTGTGGAATTGCAGGTGCCACTGCTGGGCTGTCACATCAGGACTGGAGAAAGCATCAATGTCCTCTCAACATATAGTGGTGGGAACGGAGCTTAGAGGGTGTGGCCTTCAGAGCAATTTCATCCTCAGCCATGATGAGAGCGGGGATGAAATTCTCTATTTATCTCAGGAAATTAGTACCCATAAGCCACAGAGCTTTACTCCCCTCTCACCCAGAAACGTTATTACTGAAAAATAGGATTAGACAGAATTGCTAATTTTAACATTGCACATGGAGACCAAAATCTCAGGCGCCCTGCCTGTTTCTCCAGGGAAAGATTTATGGCCTGCTACAATGTAATTAATCTAATTTCCCTTAATGAGGGTGAAACGGTTAACAGGAAAGTCACGTCCTCAAATTCAGTTGCCATCCCTAAGCCTGTCTGGCCTCCGGAGCAGCAGCCATCGCTGCCGAAGCGCTCTCTGAGAGAGCACTTGGAACTGCAGTCATGATTATTTTCATTAGGAGAAAATATGCTCTTGCAATGCCGCGCTCTAACGGTGTCTGTCCTCTGTTCTGCCCGTGTAGCACGGCCCCACAGCCACCGGCTGGGAGCAGCTTTCAAGGGAAAAATCAATAGTTACTAGTTATGGGTCAGTCTTCCTTACACAGAATAAACCCTGCTGATTTTACACAGTTCAGGGCTGTGCTGAGCAGGGACAGCAATGTGTTTCATGCACAATTTGAAATTAATTCATTTGTGGTGAGGTAGTAACTGGAAATGTTAATAAGATCTTAGCTGCTGTTGTGACCCTGAGCGGTGCCGGGACCCGGCTGCACCTCTGAATCGAGGGGGATGAGTGTCGATCTGAGGTATCAGAGCACAAAGCCAGTGGAAAACCACAATTCATCCTTGTCCTGCGTCACTCATAAAAATGGCATTAGGGGGTTGAGCACTGATTGCAGCTTCTCCCAGCCAACTTTGCAGATTCCAGGCGGCACGGAGGGCCTTGCCCGCTGCTCCGGGGAGAGGAGGGGCAGGGACACACTGGAGAGAGGGCGAGAAGCAAGAGTGGTGACAGCAGAGCCCCTCTGTGCATCTGCTCCTACAGGAATTAAATCCAACTCGGGAGATTGTTTCTCTGGTTTCCCTTAGGAAACATGCCTTCCCTTCTGCAAAGGGCCTCAGTTCACCTTCATGAAGAACACTAATTGCAGAGTAATTTGGTGTGATGAGCATCTGCAAATGATATCTTCTGTGAGCAGTAAGTGGGTTTTTTTTCTGTTTCTGCAGCATGCCTTAGCCATGGAGGGGTGTCTTGCTCAGATCAGCTATCCTGAGCATGCAGACCAGGGGGAAGGGCTGGCCCTGGTGACTCTCTTTGTGCCTGTCCCTGCTGCTGGGTGGCTTTGGCTCCTCTGCACAAAGAGGATGGGTCTCCCTCCTGCCCGTCGTGGGGCACAAGGAGGGCTTTGCATCTGCTGATGCCCCTCTGGGGGTGACCTTGTGGTCCAGGAGCCCGGGAAGCTGGATCCTGATGGCACTTGATTGATGGGATCTGAAGAGTCGTTCCCCCTCAATGTCAGTCAGGCCACCGCTGCTGACTGCAAATGAAGACGGGAGGAATTGGATGGTAATCAATGCCAGATGGAAAGTGCAATTGGAACCGCTTCTGTCTGGAGCGGGTGGCCCAGGAGGGGAGCATGGCCAGGCCAGGGCCAGCAGGCGGCTGGTGCACGCTCGCAGACGCTCCTGCTCTCTTTCTGTCGTTCAATTATTGCACACAAAGATGATGGGAGATGCAGCTCCGTAGGAATCACCTGGACAAGGAAACTGCTTGCCAAGAGCTGCCAGCTCTGAGCAGCTCTTGCAGATAAAAAAAGGAATGCTGTTATCCCGCAAGACAGAAAGGGGCAGAGATGTGAAAAGCAATAGCTTTGGGCTTCACAACAATCGAGGCAGAGCCAAGTCCCCCCTGGCAGCAGAGAGGGCAGTGATGACTGTGCATGGAGAAGTGCTCTATGGGGCAGAGCATCCCCTGCAAGGACACATCCATGATGTGCCAGCACAGGATGAAACAGCGACAAGACACCTGCTTGCTATAAATAAAAGCCCTTGCCAGAGAGAACCAATTTCCCTTTCCCTTTGGGATGGTGCCAACCGATAGTAATCCCATTATTTTTGGCAAATAACCGCTCTGGCGGTTTCTCGCTTGTTTGAGGAACCAGGCATCTTGCTGCAAGTGAATTACAGGTTTGTTTTCCCATCAAATATCCAGCTCACCTAGAAAGGGAGAGGGCAAAGGGAAGAGAGAGGGAACTTTGGAGACAAAGTTTGATGCCAGTAGCCTGAGTTAATTGCTGATTGTGTGGAGTGGGATGGTTGGAGCCCATGGCTCACTCCAGGTAATAATATCTTCCCTCCTCAGACACCTCACCCATCTGGCACTCACCATCTGTTCCCCACAGCGTTCCCTGCTGTACCTGCCGTTTGCTGTGGGAAGTTTCTTGGTGCAGAGCAGGAGCCTGGGCCGGGGGAGGCGAGCCCCGGCTGTGGGCAGTGCAGGCAGCAGTGCGGAGGCAGTACAGCACAGGGTTTTTGGAGTCTGGGGGCTTGTGGTGGTCCCTTGACCACTCCGGAAGGGACGTGCAAGGCTGGGGGCTGCAGGGTCCCTCCAATGCCTGCAGGTCCCCGGGTTGGTGCCGTGCAGGCAGGGCTGCGGCTGGGACATAGTGGATCCAGGCAGGGGCCTGTAGGCTACAGGGAAGGTCTCTGCCATTCACTTCTCTATCTACATCTGCTAACGATCTGGCTAAACCTCAGCACTGCAGTCAGACCATTTCTGCTCTTTGTGTCTATTATTGTGCCTAAAAACAATTTGGCTGTGGTTAGAAGTAAAAATATTATATTAAATACAGAGCCACCACGTTGCTGTTCTGTCTTCCCAAGATTTCCCTGTGCCAACAATATTCTTGTCCTGTTTGGAGGCTGAAATTATTTGCTACGGTCATAATTGCCTTTTGGCCCCAAGGATCATTGATGGATCTTTCTCTGCGGGTATTCAATGGCAGCGTTTTTCTGGCCGCACCTGCGGCACCAGCAGCGTTGCGGGGTATTTCCTTTCCTGGCAGAGCAGGTCGAATTGATTCTGGGCTAATTCTGCAATGCTGGCGGAGGGAGCTCTCCCTGTCCAGCTGCCCCCTGTGCGAAGGGGGAGCATGGGGACCCGCTTCTCTATCCCATGTCCCCTGCTCTGGGCGGGAGCCCTGTGCACCGCAAGTAGAAAACTCTGTGCTCCTGGGACACGGCAGAGGTTGCAGCTTCAATACCTCTGCACCGTCATTGTAAAGCATCTTCTGAGCTCCTCAGGCTTCCATGATTTTCCTCGTTGTCACCAGTCTGCAGACCACGTAACTCCCTCAGCTCTGGCCCAACGGTGTTTAGGCCTCTGCTTACAAAGAGGTTTCTTCTAAACCTGGGGTTTTCTGGAGCAGTTGTTCCAGAAGAGCTGCTACGATGGGCTCTGCCAGTGGGTTTGTCCCCTGGGACCCAGGGTCCCTGACCCAGCTGAGGGCGCAGGGAGGCTCCATCAGTCTCCATTACTCCTGGCTCAGTCTCACCAGGGCTGGGGGACGGGAGGAGGCACCTGCCCAGCATCATCTCAGCCTCCCTGTGCCCGTGGGGGTGTGGACACCCTGTGCACTTGCAGCCTGGTGAGCAGAGAGAGGGATCCTGGGCAGGAAAAGAGATTTTATATCTCTGCTTTTCCATCTGTCACCCCCCTGAGGTTTCCAGAGTGAGCCCTGCTCAAGTGTGGGGACAGAGTGGCATCCTCCATCTCGTCCCACGGCTCGAGGAGTGACCGCAGCACCATGGGGACCCAGGTGACAAATGGCTGGGAAAGTCGTTGTGGGGAGCATGCACAGGCAGTAATGGAGTTGTAATGAATTAAGTGCTGTTAAAATTGATGCAGAGCTACTGTAATGAATGCGTGTGTGTTGTGAGGATTAGGACATGGGGGTGATGAATATTGTCTTTCAGCTGTGATAAAAAGCTTATCATCCTAATACATATTTTCAAAAACTAATTTAATGCTGAAAGAGATTATTAAAAATGAGGAGAGGAAATTGTCTGGGATATATTTAGAGTCCCTTGGTAGGTAAGATGAATTCCAGAAGTCAAAATGCTGCCTGTGGGGTGAAAAGGATAGATGCAGATATTGTGGTAGCTCATGCCAAGAGGACAGGGCTGAGACGATCCTTTCGCCCGAGAAGAGCGAGTCCCCGCCTGGGGATCCGTGTGCTGGGACGATGCCACAGCGCGGGGACCATCCCAGAGCTGTCAGCCCTTGCCAGAGAGCAGGGCTTCTGCTGTCCTGGTGTGTCCCTGTCCCAAACCCTTCTACTTTCATTTCCTGAGCCTGTGGCCAATTTGCAGTGGGGACTGGAGCTGCTGTAAGCGCTGGTGAAGGGTCCTGGGCGCTGCTGCAGAACAAGGTCTAAGAAGGGCCTTTGCCTGGAGCTGCCAAGGAAAGAAGCCCCTAGTGCTGCTGGTGGAGGGTGGGCTCTGGCTATGTCACCCCAATAAATCTGAGTTTTGATCTTGACTGTTCCCCTGGTCTTTCATTTAATCTCTCTGTGCTGTTCACGATGACAAGATCATTAGAAACCGAGTTCCTGTTGCAGAGCTCTTCCTCAGAGCAGTGTGTAACCACGCGGACGATGCCTGCAAGACAAGAGGCTTAATTGTGTTCTGCCAGCATCCAGGGGGATGTCAACGAGTCAAATTTAAAGCCAGGCTGGATGGGGAGTGGGAAATGCACCTCCATTACTCATCCAGCCTGAATGAGGTTTCACTTTTATTATATCCCGAAATAGCTGGTGCCTGGGAGGTGCTGATTGAAGCCATTTGAAAACATGACAACATCCTCAGGACAATAGGTGTCTAATCTAATGAAGCCAGAATGCATTAGCTAAGAGCTGCGTAAAGCAGAGAAAATGCAATTAAGGCATTCCTGAGGACAGATGTCGACCTACGTAGGGGACACTGATATGAAGATGTCGGCAGAAGTCTAATGAAAATAAATGATCTGTTTGAAACATTCCTCAAATCAATAACAGAGCCCCAGCCCTTGGTGGCTGCCACCTTGATCCTTTCTCACCTGCATTTCATTGTGTCCTGGTAGAGGCTGGGACTGGTGGTGGACCTGGGAGGAGGGCAGGACACATGGCTGGTGTGTCCCAACGGGTGTTGGGGGCCGCGGCGCGGCAACGGGTGTTGGGGGCCGCGGCGCGGCAACGGGTGTTGGGGGCCGCGGCGCGGCAACGGGTGTTGGGGGCCGCGGCGCGGCAACGGGTGTTGGGGGCCGCGCTACCCACAAGCATTTTGACTTTGCAGCCAAACAGTCCCAGAGATGTCACCGCCTCGTCATTTCCCTGCGGTTACAGGGCTGCATGTACCAACAAGGCAGCTGTTGTGATTAGTGACTGTGCTAATCAGCATCACCCACAGATCTGGGCTTTTCCCAGACAAATGGCCTTTCTGAGGCTGGAAGACCAAATTTTTCTTGCAGTCTGTTGACAAGACTGGATCCTTTCTCTCCTTGCAGAATTTTGTAAGTTTTTGTCTCTCAATAACCACTTATAGTACCTCAGGCTGCTGAATTTTAATCAGCTCTTTCTCTCCTTAAAGACTAAATCAGAGGATCACGCAGAATCTCTCAGTGCGGTTTGACATTGATACATAGCAGCCAAATTTCAGAGATCTCATCATCAATAACCATGGCTCCTCCCTGTGTCTTGTATTGTAGGTGCTTGGACCCTCGCTGACACAGGAAGTCTGGCAAAATTCTGATCTGAGCCCATACATCTTGCTGTCCCCTTTCCACTCAGAGGGGATTGTTTCCCTCCCTCCCTCTCCAGCTCTGCTGTGTTGGAGCTACATTAACAATGTGGGGTTTCTGTTGCACAGCGAACGCATATTTTGATACAGACGCCTTCATATCGCTCTCTTTAGATTCTCACACATATTATAAATAGTAATTAAAACCACACACTTGTGTAAATTATTGGCAAAAGCAACACATTAAATCACGATTCTTTGGCAAGAGTTTAAATTTACAGTGACAAGTTTATTTTAAGAAGACAGTTTTATTTTGGGGAGTTTGATTCACTGTGGCACATCCCGTTTGGAGGCAGTGTGATGTGACACCTGACACGTTGCATTTCCCTGCAAGTCAGAGCAGAGATTTTGCCACACGGTGGCTGCTGCCCTGGGAGGTGGCCACTGCATCGGCGATAACGCAGCTCTTTGTCTGATGCTGAAGGTGCCTGTCAGCCTCAGCGAGATAAGGCTGCCCAAGACATCTATAATTGTGTAATTAAATGGCTCCTGTGCCTTCCAGGCATCTCTTACTGCTGGGCAGACGGGTCTGTTGTCAGCAGGACACGGTGAGCGCAAAGGCAGATGAGGTTACCCAGGGGCCAGTGCTGCTGGTGGCCACCCAGCCCAGTGCTCAGCTGTGAAGTCCCAGAGCTGGGGAAGGGCAGGAGGAGCCGTGGGGTTTGGCCGTGCTCCTTCTCACGCACCAAGACGGTGGGAGATTAATACGGGGAGAAAAGGTGCATCCGTCCCAGTGACACCTGAACTGACAGATCGCTGATTACGATGATAGATGGCACCAGCTCTTCCTGATAATTAGCAGTCGTTCATATTTAAACATGGCTCTTTTTAATATTCCATGAGCATCGTTCTCATCCTTGAGGCAGCATGGGGAGGACGGGGCAGCTCATCCTGGCCTTGGGGGGCCACGCCACTGTAAACTCCCAACACGGAAGAGGATGGATTTCATGCCCAAGGCCGGAAAGGGGGAGCAAGAGCTCTCCCCAAACCCTGTGCCAGCTGCTCTCATCAGCACCATGCAATTAATGATTTAAAAAATGCCCCCATCTGGGGCAGCACCTGCCAAGTGCTGAGCCTTTTCCTGACTGATCCCTGCTGCATCTCCCAATTATTTTACCGTGTCACAGCCATAACAGCTTATTGATCCCTCCTTTGTCACCAATGTCCCCCACTCCTTGTCCCACGGAGCTCTCTGGGTGCAGGAGCTGAGGCCAGCCACACATGGAGTGGTGGCCATGCTGTTTGCTGTGATTTTCCAGACCTCGTTTCCCTCTTCAAAGACACCCTGTGTCAGAAGCTGTGGGTCCATTGCTGAATATACAAGACAAACACACAGTTGCAGACCAGGTTGTAATTTTCCCCTCAAACCTCCAGATCAGGGAAGCAGAATTAGATGGAGAGAGGCTTTCTCTGGGCTGTTGTGCAGAAAATATTGGCTGCCTAGTCGGCTCCATCAGCAGAGGGTGGGGGGAGAGGGAGCAGCAGCTTCAGCATCAGCCCCTGCAATCCATCACCGCAACAGGGCAGCCATAAAACTGCGAGCACCAAGTTATAAGGACAAAGCTCCCAGCTCAGACAGGGGGACTCTGACACTGCTCAGTGCAGCAGCCTGACAAGCCAGAAATTCTGCATCCACAGCAGGCAATGCATGAAGCACTGCAGTGGGACAGCAAGGGGGAAGGACCCCTCGTGTGCCCTTAATGCCAACAAATTAAGCAGCCCAAGAAAAAGCAATGTGAGCTAGTGAAAGAGGCACAGTGAATTATTTCTAAATGTTGTTTGCACTTACCTTGCTGGCCATACACTGCTTTCATTTACTCAATTAATCACACGCCTTGAGCACAGTAACTCTGCAGTGTTTTCCCTCTGCTCAGCAGCGTCCCCGCACTCGCACACAACAGGGATATCAGTCTGACAATTGCACTTGTACTGACGGCTCCGTGCTGTGAGCACTCACAAGGGTCCTGCCCCCCGAGCAGCCTCTGCCCCCAGGGGCCAACAGCAGAGCCTTCTGCCTACAGAATACATTGCACCGAGTCAGTAATTGGGACTTTCCCCCTGACACAGCATCGATAGCAAGAAACCACCATCCAGAGTTCCACTGTCACTGCCACCTCTGAAGGGGCACTTCTCATCAGAACACCTGAAATGACCCACACAGACAAGCCAGACAGAATTAGTGGCTGCTTTTACTTCAGTATTTAGGTATCTCATTATTGCAATCTTTAAACATAGTTCAATAAATACAAAATTAACAAAAATGTCAATAGATCTTTAGTACCATTTTTTATTATTATTACTATTCATTATTCCAAACCAACAGTGATTTCCTGGGGATGTCTGACTATAGCTCAAACATGAATTGCACACAGTGTCCCTTATGATATTATATTACATTTGTTTCAAGCTTATAAAAATATATATTGACTTCTCAAGTAAGTATTTACAATATATAACACATGGTTAATGAATATCAAAAGCATCTGGAGATAAACCAACTCGATTCCAGTTTTGGTTTCATGGAGGGGGGTGCTGTACCACAGAGCCACATGTCCTGCCCACCCCAAATCTAGAGCTTAATCTGCTCATTTTATTATCTTCAGTGTTGATGAGGAGCTCAGTTAAAAGTGCCTGTTGTTGCAGTGCTAGATAGCAAACTCTGTCCAGGGGGGGGGGTTCGAGAGAAACATGTCGCTGCCTGCTCACAGCCAGGTCTGTTTCCCAGACCCTGAACCACCCTGCCACCTTGTCACCAAGCCCTGGATTTCCCCAGACCTCCTGGGAGCAGCTGCACTAACCTGGAGCCAGCCCCAAAAACGGTGACATCTCTGCAGAATCCTGGCATCCCGAGGCTGGAGCTGCTGGAAATCCCGGTGGAGGTGACAGGAGCAGGGAGAGGATCTGGAATCAAGTTGGTTCAACTCTCTGCCAAGAGAACTATAATATAATTTCTCTATAGATAAAATGTAAACATAAAGAGCATACAAATTGCACTTGATCCTTGGGATCTGGCATTTCTACCAAATGTTCACCATTATTACTTTTCCGGGTGTGAAGCGGCAGGATGGCAAGTGACCGACCGGACACAGGCCAAACGTAAAGACAAATTACTCCCATTAAAAAAAACTAACAAGTGACATTGGAGAATGACATTGCTTAAACTGCAGAGGTGGCAGGAAAGAAAGACCTTGTTCACCCCGGAGAGCAGCAAATGTGCCCCAGGGTGCCCAGCGCTAGCCCGATGCCGGCTGTGCTGCCCCGGCAGCTCCCAGCCCTGCTGTGCCAGGGTTCCCGTCAGGAGCTCTGTGCTCCTGGAGTCAGCTCAGCTGAGCCAGGAGAGCCCCGGGGCTGGGGAGAAGGAAACCACCATGACTTTACTCAGCAGAAGCTGGATCCCAGGACAGACCCTCCAGAGCAGCAGAGGGTCCTGCCGCTCTGCACGGCCGGGAGAGAAGGAAGATGCCGTGCCAGGGGCCCTGTGGCCCCATGAGAGACTGCCTTGGGGCCCTTCGCTCCATCACCATTTGGAGTCCCCTTCCCCGGGAGCAGGCTCAGGAGGGGCCGACTCAAACAAATTCCCAGCCACACTGCGAACGTCTCCCACAGCATTCATTCCCTTTGTAAATCTTTGCCATTCATCATTAATAATTCACTTGCAATACTTACAGATGATAATAAAAGGCTTACAAAACTCTGTGCAAGCCTGCAAAGACCCATTTAATTAACTAACTTCAAGGAAACTTGTATTATTAAGCAGATGCTATTTATGCCTTCCGTCAGGGGGAACTGCCAGGGTGCGAGGCAGGCAGCGCTGCGCTCTGCAACAAAATAAAGTGCTGATGTGCCCTGGGTTGCACGGCAGGATTTTGGGGATCCCACGGCTGCAGTGGGCAGTTGTGCCCAAGCCCCGGCACCAATCAGTCTGATGTGTGTGTGGTCCCCTTGGCACAGCCCCTCAGACACCCAGACCCAGGCTGCGCCCGTGGCAGAGGCTGGGGGTGCTGCAGTAACCTCTGCCCAGCAAAAACCTATGGGGAAAAGTGAGGTCCTGGCACGGCCAAGACACTCCAGGCGGCTCCTGCCTTCCCCTTCCCTGCTCCCAGCCGGGCAGGGGGCAGCCAGAGGAGTGGAAGGCACTCACCACAGCTGAGGTAGCCCTTCCAGTGGCCAGAGCAGACACAGGAGGTGTCCGGCCAAAGCACAGCCATGCCCGCTGTCTCTGGCTCCAAACCAATTCCCAGGTTTTCATCCCATTTCTGGCTGAATTGGGAGGTTCCTTCCTGCTTCTGTGGGTTGAATAAGTGCTCTTCAAAAAAACCCTTTTTTTCTGCAAAAGCTTCCAGAGCTGGAGAGGGAAGAGTGGAGATCTCGGATGCTTCAGCTGAGCTGACAGCAGGGAGTCCCCGGGCTCTAGTGTCAGCCCACGGCTCGGCAGCCCAGGGACAGGGCTCAGAGCCCATCACAGCTGCCCAGGAAGCCCAAAGGCAAGATGTGGGACGCTGCCCACTGACCACAAGCCAGGAGGCAGGTAAGCGAGGCAAAAGTTGGGTTTTGTTCACCAACTGTGGCGTCAAGACTCACTGAAGTAACTCTTGGAGCAGAAGGGACCCAGCTGGGAAAGAGTTTCCTTTCAGCAGAGCAGATGGGGAAAGTCACCTTCCAGAAGTGGGCGCTGGGTGTGAGCTGTGCTCTGGTCTCTAAAAATAAAAGCAATAAAAGCTCCTTGTGGGGTTGCTAGAACATGTCACCTTGTATAAAAATACCCATGGATCTCACCAGTAGGATGCTAGATACGAAAATGCTCAGCTCTGGATTAAGACAGTGCACAAATGTCCATCCACCCTGTTAACCTAATTACCATAGGAAATGGCATCATTACAGTTTGAGTCATCTTACAAAACAGTGCTAGGGAGAGCCACATCCACCAGGTACACCACACACATCCTGGGAATCCTTGGCTTCCCCGGCTCGGGGGTCAGGAAGCCCTGCTCTCTCACCACATGGAAAGACGTGTTTGGCAGCAGCCCAGTGATCCCTACAGCCATCTGAAACCACGAACTTTCCGAGACTTGGTGCGGTTCGGGGCCGGCTGCTGCCCCCTCCCCGGGGGCGCCGGGTCCCTGCTCTGCACCTCCAGGGGCTGCTTCACACCTGCACGCCTCGGCCGTGCATCTGGATCACCTGGGCCCGCAGCGTCTGGATCCCGCTCAGGATGGTTGTCTGGTGCTCCGCCAGCGTGATCCCCAGGCTGAGGACATCTCTGCAAAACGAGCCCTGTGTCAGCCATGAAAAACCAGCTCAGACTGTGAAATGCCCCGACACCAACTGCTCCCAGGGAAGGGCAGCGCAGGTTTCAGACCATCAGCCTGCTGTGGACCTGCCAGAGCAAGAAATCCCCCGGTCTGTTGTCCCAGCAAAGCAATAGGGGCCTGGGAATCCAGGTGTAACACACCCCGGGTGTGAGAGGGCTGCCACCCCACGCTGTCTGTGTGACAGGTTATCAGCAAATTGCACTAGATTTGACTCTGCTTTCCAGAAGGGAAAGGCAACACTACCCTTGTCAGAAAGGAGAGGTTAAACTCACAATCTCCAGGTTTAACTCTCAGCTTCAAAAATCAGCAACTGAGATGCACGACGCACGCAGCCCTGCCCACGCCAGTGAGACCTTACAGACAAGTTTTGGAAGATCTGTCCTCCGTTTAGTGACACCCGGCTGTAGCTGCAAAGCAGAGCTCACTCACGCTGCGCCCAGCGACACGCGGTTACAGCCAGGAAATCAATTACTTACTGGGCTGTCATCCTGGCCACTGACTCCAGGTAGCAGTAGCCCCCGGCGGTGAAGTTGTCTTTGTACCTGCCCATTTCTATCGCTTCCAGCCACTCGCCCACGGAGCTGAAAGACGGGAAGGCCGAGAAGGTGCGCTCGGTGAGGGGGATGGACGTGCTGTGGGACCTGCCAACAGAGCGGGGCGGTGAGGAGGGAGAGGGGCACGGCTGAGCCAGGAACAGGCAGAACAACCGGCAGCAGAGCAAGAGGGGGGGGTCACCTGCTGCAGGTGGAGCTGGGGCACTGCGGGGGCTCCAGGCTCTGCACCATCTTGCTCAGGATGTTGTGGATGTGGGAGAACTTAGGTCTCTGGCTGCGGTCCTTCTGCCAGCAGTCCAGCATGAGCTGGTGGAGCGGCGGCTGGCAGTTCACTGGGGCAGGCAGGCGGAACCCGTCCTCCACAGCCTTCATCACCTGCAGCAGCAGAGGTGAGAGGACAGGGTCAGGTGCTGCTGATGGCAGGATTCCCCGGGGCAAGCCCCCCTCCTCACACCCCGCAGGGGAGCAGCAGCAGCTCCTCTGTGCACCATGGAGCCACCCGCACACCATCAGCAATAGCAACACCATCATCTACCGCGCGGCTGCCGGTGACTCACGTCCTGGTTGGACATGTCCCAGTAGGGTCTCTCGCCGTAGGACATCACCTCCCACATGACGATGCCAAAGCTCCACACGTCACTGGCCGGACTGAAGTGGTGATACTGGATGGCTTCGGGGGCCGACCACAGCACCAGGCTCTTCCCACGCTGGACGGGCAGAACGGGAGGAAAACTGTGCTCACACAGCTCACCCAGCCGTTGGACACGATTCCTGGGTGGCCGTTGGCCCTGCCTGGGACTGCAAGGCAGACACCAAGCCAGCCCACACGCCATGTGCAGATTTAGTACCAACAGAAAACTTTCACCTCAATTTGTTTTAAAATGGCCATGCAACCGTATGCTACACGGGAATGTGAGTCCTGAAATATTAATGGGAGAAGAGAATGTCTCTGGGAAGAGCTGATGGCATTTTATACATTAATATTTAATGAAAGCCATTTCAGAGCTGCGCAAACACAGAGTCCCTCCACCCTGCCGTGCTCTCCTGTAGTGAGCAATCCCCGTCTCAGCATCTGCAGAGCCCTCTGGATGCACCAGGGGAAGCAGGTGACAGAAAAATGCAGCTAACTGTAATTAACAGTGGGGAGATCTTGACCCCAAAGCCAAAGCCCCACTGTGCCGTGGTGGGAGAAGCCAGGGCTCCTGCTGGGCTCTCCCTGCCCCTGGCTCAGCGGGGGCTGCTCCAGACCCGGCAGCACAACGGTGCCAGGGCAGCTCAGTGAGCTTTGGGCAGGACAGCCACAGCCCTGCAGGACACGCTCACCATGGCCAGTGAGGTGGGGTCACATTTTTCCAGGGGCTCTTTGGGACAGTGGTGCCCTCCCTGCCCTGAGCCCGCACCTCCCGAAGTTGATAATGGCTGAAGTTTTCCAGACTCCTCCTGCCCTGGCTGGCTCGACGCCGGCAGCTCCTGCAGAGCCTGCACCAAACCAAACCCTGCCAACGGGCTCTTTCCCCCCAGGACCCCTGTCCTCTGCACCAGGACTGGGGTCCTGCAGGCAGCTGCAGCCTCCTCGGTGCCGCCCACTGCTCCCTACAGACAGCAAGGGCTCATTTGAGTGAGGAATCAATGCCCTTTAAAATACTAATGCCCAGTTAACATGATGCACTAACAGCCCCAGCTGACACAGCACAGCTGCACCAAATGAAATAGGTCCTATTGCTCTGCAGTCAGGAAGGCACTGATGCACCCAGGGGGAAACGCGCTGAAGCCGTGTGTGAAGGAAACCCAGGGGGAGAGCGAGGGGCTGCGGGGCCTCGGGGTGCGAGGGCAGCCCCCAGCTCTGCACCCAGGGGCTCCCGGGCAGCTCCTCCACACAGACACCAGCGCTCAGGAGACATGCTGCCTGGCAGAGCTGACAAGGCACGAGTGTGAATCAAGTAGGACTTAAATTCTTAATTGAAAACCATGAATTTCATTACAAGTGATAAAACAGACATAAGAAGCCCTGAGGCTGCCAGAGCTGCCTCCGGCCGCCTCTCTGCCAGCCCACACAGACATGGGGCCGGGCTGCGGCCGAGGAGAGGTGCAGGTCTCTGGCCAAACGCATTCCATTCCCAGCTGAGAAAGGTGGCATTAAGAGGCAGAGCCCACATTCATACATGAGGAAGGAACTGGGAGCCTCAGAAAAATACTGGTTCTGGAGTAGGATTGCCATGTGTCATATTAACTCCCCCTGTGGAAGCTGCCTGGGTTCGGATTTATTTGATCCTCTGCATCCCGAGTGGGCTGCAAAGCCCTCCAGCGACGCCAGGCCCCGGCCACGGCCATGCCTGCAGCCAGGGACACCCACCTTTGCAGGGGTTCTGTAGCCCTTCTGACAGCATTTTGCTTTGGGGGAACAGTGACAACAGAATTTGGAACTGCAGCTTACCATGGTGGAGAAGATGGTCTCCATCTTGTCATCTTGTGGCCGTCTGAAACCAGTTATTTTGCAAGCCAGGCTGCTGTTCACCAGAACTTTGTGTGCAGCGAGGCTTTTATGTATGTAACCCATCTCTGCCAGGTACTTCATGCCAGAGGCAATCCCTTGCAACATGCCAACCAGCTGGGCAGCCGAGAACTGGCCCTCATGTTTCTGTGACAAAAAGAGGAGGAAAAGCCAAAGGTGAGTAATGCCCAGTTCAAGGGGGCACCACCGGCAGACCCCGGCACTTTCCAGCGGCTCCCAGAGCACTCACCCTGAGAAAGGAGTCCAGCACGCCGTTCCCCATGTACTCCATCACTATCATCATGGTGCTCCCTGCACGGACAGACAAGGAGCCCCGTGTGAGCTCTGCCCATTGCTCGGGCAGTTCTAACACTGTGGGGGTGAGAAATCCAGGTGCCAAGCTCCAGGGTGGCCAGCCTGCGCTGCCTGGCGATTAAGGGCTTTATCTCAGGCAGTTTGCAATGAGCAGTGGGTCCGAGGCTTTCCTGGGGTTCCCAGCTGGGAACCCTCTCGATCCCAATATCAGATGCTCCTTTTACCAGGACACTGAACCACGTCACAAAGGAGCACAGCACTGCTCAGTGAGAGCAAAGTCAACAGCTCAGCCCAAGACTCAGCACAGAAATACTTCCTTACCTAATAAAAAGGCTAGTTAAAATCAGCACACGTGCTCACGTTTCTTTGGATTTACATGAACATCCATTTCACTGCAGCATCCGCAGTCTAGTTCAGCGCACACGCTCCCATGAGAGCCGGGAGCAGTCAGAGTCATCTGTTTTACTGACAGAACCTCACTTCAATTTGCTTTTATTAAGAGTGCATAGTTTTGCTGCTAAGCCAGTCCTACTACCTGGATTCATTAGTCTAGCTGTAAGCATTTTATTAATCATCAGAACGCTAAAATAGCTACTACAGGAGGAAACACCCGATTTCCAGAGAGCAAGAGCGTTGCACCTCTGGCACCAGGTCATCGCTCCAAAGCAACAGCTCTGAGGATGCTGGGTGTGCAGGAGCTCAGCCTGCCCCGTGCCTGGGACCTCCTACCTCTAGTGACGACCCCCTCCAGGCGAATGATGTTGGAGTGGTCGAACTGGCCCATGGTGCAAGCCTCGGCCAGGAAAGAGCGCTGCTGCTTCTCAGAGCAGCCGGCACGCAGGGTCTGGATGGCCACCGGCAGCTCCCTCTTGCTGGGAAGCTTCAGGCACCCCCGGCAGATTTCTCCAAACTCCCCTGGGCGGCAGAGAGAGGAGTCAGACAGCACCCGCGCAGGGCACGGTGTCCCTCACACCTTCCCTCCAGGGATACTTCCTTTGCCTTGGAACCACGGAGTGTGTTCCTGTAGAACGGGTGATGTGTACTGCTGTGCAGAGAAGCAAGATTTCCCCCACCAGACTCGGAAACACGGAGCCCTGCGTGGCTGCAGCCTTCACCTGCAGAGTCTGTTTCACCATCTTCCACCCCCGCTGCTGAACACACCGCCCTTGGCACAGGTTTGGCATCAGCACGGGATACTGAAATCGTGTGCGGTGCAATGGAATCCCTTCCTCCTCTTCCCACACCTCTAAGCCATTCCATCCACACTCTGCTCAAGTGCATATTGTGCTTCTTCTCATTAAAAGACCATTAGCCCCCCACCACCGAGCTCACGCTCCCCGGGCCGGGACCCTCCTGCTTGCCCTCTCGGCACGAGCAGGGTCTGCTCCTCCCAGGGGGTCCCCGCAGTCCCAGGGGCAGAGCATCCCCTCCGCACAGCCACGCACCCGGCAACAGAAGCTACACAATTCATAAAATAAAAGGCCAATATTGGCTTTACAGCAAAAAATGTGTAGCTATTAAAAGCTTTAATGATTTGAAAGCCAGGTACTTTTTACGTCAGCAGTAAGACAAATGCACTCCCAAATTCTTTATATTTAAATGTATTCCTGACTAATTTTTCCTGACTTTTCAAACACCAATTTGCTTCTGAAAAGCATCTCAGCTGCTCCACTCGGCAGCTACAAAGATAACCTCCTCTCCTCTTCCGTGTCCTCTTCCCTTCAACGCTGTCCTTTTAAGCTGGTGCACAAGCCCTTCCCTCTTCCCTTCCTCCACCTCTTTTTTTTCCTGCAGCTGAATTTATCTTTAGGAAAAAAAATGACAAAGAATAATCGTGTTTCCCGTGTTCTGGCACACATTAGCGATTAAGGCTCTAGGGCCCAGTGAGGAGATTTTAATTTGCTTTTAAGTTTTAGGCAGTGAAGTTGATGAAAATCAATAAATCATTAAGTTCACATATTTATAAATAGTTCTCATGCTGCTGTCAAACTGCCCAGATGCAGATAATTGCTGATGCTTTCTGCCTCCCTCGGCTGGCTGTACTCGGTGCCTCAGAAAAACAAACGGGAATGCAAAAATCAAGCTCCCAAACAAAATACCCACCCAGCCCTGTGTGCCGCGGAGAGAGGGGACCGCTCCGGCTGGGCACAGGCACTGCCAGCAGCATGGCCACCACCCCACGGACACAGACACTGTCCCACACACACAGCCACCGCCCCGGTGCCCGCCAAGGGGGAACTTGCCTGTCCCGATGATCCTCTCAATTTTAATACTGGCATTATCCAGCTCTTTGGCAAAGAGGTGCACGGCCTGCATGGGGTCTTCACAAGTGTCTGGGTCGATGTACATCCTCCTGGTTGGTATTTTAACTGCAGGGAAGGAAAAAGCACAAAGAGCGTGTGATAAAGGCTCGTCAGAGCTCCCGTCCGTCCCAGGGAATGCTCTCACAGGTCACCCATCTTCAGGTCTGCTGGCAGAACTCACTTGCCACCTTCTTAAAAGCAAAGAAGAAAGACTCAGCTTTAAGGTTGCTGGGAAATTTTTTGTGGCATTAAATGAACCTAATTGCTCTGCTTCACGGCCACAACCTCCGTGTTACAGGAGAGCAGCTCCCTCACCCTAATGCAGCTCCCTCCAGGACTGAGCCTCTCTGCCTCCGGGGCTAATCCTCCAGTACCCCAATCATCTCCACTCCCAAAACCTCTAGGAGAGATAATTATAATCACAAACAGCAGCCACGTTCCAGGTCCCTGGATTAGCAGCACGGGCAGCAAAATACCTCCCACAGGCCACTGCCATCTGCTGCCTGGGGAGCAGGTCCAGAGAACGGTGCGGAATGGGTCTGACCCACTCTCAGGAGCCCCCGCACCAGGAGAGGGCACAGGGCAGAGCCAGACTGCCCCGGGACGGGGTCACACCACACACGGCTCCCTCACACCCCGGCTCCATTCGCCTCCCCAGCCCCGGTGGCCACTGCGGCCCCTCGCCCTTCGGCAAACTCCCGCGGGGGTGCAGCAGCCCGAGGCCCTTTGGAGCCAGGGGAAACGGCCAAGCTGCTTCTGAGAAGCTCGTGGGCTCTGCTGCTTCCGAAATGCTTCAGGGAGCAGAAGAGCATGTGTGCACTCCACAGGCATATGCCAGGAATCAAATAAACTCATCAATCCTGACGTCTGAATTTCCTTTGACAACAGTTGTCTGTAAAATTATTGCTGCTCACTAATCAAGAGTAGCCCCAGAAAACAAAGCTGTATTCTCATGTAGCCGTTTGTGCAGAGCACACAGAATAATTCACATGCCCCGTGAAATGCTGAAAGCACCCCCCTTTCCCTGGGCAGGGCAGTGACCTGTGTGCAGGAAGGACAGACGCCCGCTGATGGAGCTGTCAAGCCTGTGGTCCCCAGGGAGCCGAGCTGTGCTGAGCCCCTGCTCTGGGATAACGCGGGATGACAGCCCTTCAAAAGCATGGGTTCAGGGCTGCTTTATGGGGAGCTGGGTTATTAATAGCAATAAATACAGGATCCCCACACTCTTGTACCGACCACAGCGGCCAGAGTTCACTTACAGTGGAAGTAGAGCTCCTCGTCCCCGTCCTGGCTGGCTTTGCTGTACCCACACTGCCTGCAAGGAGAAGACACACAACGTTACCGGGGCAGCAGCCTCTCGGGGTCTGTGAACTGAGGGGCAGAGTCAGCCCCACGGCGGGGCAGGCAGGGGCAGCTCAGCCCAGCACCCCCCAGAGCCCCACCTTGGCCCCCTCCCCTGCCCAGCCCCACACCTCTCGGTGTGCCCCAGCTCGGCCGCGGCCCCGCTCACCTCCTCCAGACCATCACACCGATCACCATGGACACCAGCACCGTCAGCCCCGCGATGGCCACCACCGCGATGATGAGGACGGGGTTCTGCTCGCTGGAGGCCACCGTCACTGCAGGAGGGACACAGAGCGGGTCAGCAACGTGCCCTGGGGCAAGAGCAAGGCTCGGGGCAATGCTGGGCACCATTCCCGGTGCCAGCCAGTGTCCTCCAGCAAGGACAGGTTACCCACAGCACCAGGGTACACAGCAATTTACATTCCAGCTCAGTTTTAAGAGCTGGAGCTGGTGCAACCAGCCCAAGGTGCAGGGCAGTGCGGGGGCTCGGATGGAGCAGCCCCCGCACTGCCCCCGCAGCCTGGCTGTGTCAGCACTGAGGAAAGGCTCCTGTTTATAGAGGGACGTATTAAAATTTATGGCTTACAAATAGTTTTCCTACATCACATTAATCCCTTCCCTTCTTGCTTTCGCAAACAGGGGTATTAGAAAGCTACATTCTATATAAAATTTTTATTGGCTTCAATTCGTTCTGAAAATGTCTTCTGTGTGGCAAACGGATGCAATTTAAAGCCCTGTTAAACACAATCTGTGAGAGCCGCGCTGAGCCAGCCATCTCGGGGCGTTCATTCCTAGCCAGGGTGGGTTATTAAGCTGAAGCCCAACCATTTCTCCAAGCTCTTTTTAGTCAGTGAAATAAGATGCTTCTGGACTGTAGTTATCAATGGAAACTGTGCAAAGGAAAAGCCCCAGCAAATAGTATTGATGCTGGCTGACCTTACCCAGCCAAGTGGCCAACAAGCCAAGTGCCTCGTGAGCCAGGACAGCAGGGGTGAGCAGCCACCTCCTGCCTGGGGCACACATCCCTGGAGCTCCAGGCTGGCCCTGCCTCCTGCCGCAGCCTGTCTGACCGGACCCCCCGTCTCTGCAGCGCCCGCTCGGGGCTGCGCAGCTTCGGGACCCTGCCCTCAGCAGTTATACCCTCAGGGACCAACACTCACCCCCTGCCAGCGCCTGCCTGGTGGCCCCATGAAAGGGACGTGGTGAGACCTGTTCAGCCCCATCATCATTGCAAGGCAGAGCCACCCCCGTCACTCTGGCTCTGCTCAGCGATTTCTGAGACCACCCCAGTCAAAGAGCAGAGACCCTGTCCCCAGCCTCTGCGTGACACAGCAGCCGGAGAGCAGCCCCCCCCACCGATGCTGCGCCGAGAGGAGCGAGGACAGACACCCCCAGGACAGGCAGGACAGCAGTACCAACCTTGTTGAAATCAAATATGAAAATGCAATTAAAAGCAAGTCCTGGGAAGCACCTGCTCTCAAACCCGGAGCAGCAGAACCAGAGGAACAGATGCTGCTCCATGAAACCAAGAGCATCTGGGGTGGCATTCCCGTGACTCAGCTCAGAGCTTTCATGTCTGCAGGTGTGTGAGAGACAAGCCCTGCCAGCACTCACACTCTGCCAGCGTCTCCACCTCGATACTAGGGCTGTAGTTTCCGTACTCTGGCGAGGAGGATGTTCGGATTTGGAAAATATAGAGGGTGCCAGGCTTCAGGTTATTGACCGTCACAGCTGTTGATGTGGTTTTCACAGTTGAGTAACTTTGATCTCTCTGATCCTGTGAAATAACGAAATATCCAAGATGGAGCGGGGCTGGCAGCTGCGGAGCGGGCAGAGCTCAGCTGGATCCTCACCTCACCCCTGGGCCCCACCAGGGCACTCCATCTAAACATAAACTGTCCACAGAAAGAATACATTTACTAGGTGTCTCATTGATAGAAATTACATGGAGAGGTCTCATGAAACGGCAGATGGAGCCTGATGATGTGCTATGAAGACAGGTGGGGGACGAGGCGGTGGGGAGCAGCTGTGTCACCCCACACGGATCCTCTCCCCGCGCTGGGGCTCGGCTGCTTTGTCCGGCCCCGTCCCGCTCCCTGCCCTGGTGTAAATACACAAGTATTGGCACGTGCTGAGTAACCAAAGCTGGCAGGCAGATTTGCCAACAGTCCTGTTCCCTGGGATTTTCTTCACTTGCCCAGCGACCTACAGCTCCCTCTGCTTCGACTGAGGGAGAGGGTGAGGGGCAGCCCCGCTCCTGCAGCCGCTGGAGGCAGGGCAGGCCAGTGGGACCGCTGGGCAACTCGCCCCGCTTTCACGTGCCACAGCAGCCCCCCCCCCCCCCGCACCCCGTGGTTTGCAAAGCGGAATAAGCCCCAGCCCTCCCATGAGCTCCCAAAAACCTCCCGTGCCACTGCCCAGCCACCATCAGAGGTATTTCCTCAGCCGTGTTGGGAACAAACTCCCTGGCAAGAAGAGGAGGCTGGTGCTGCCACGGTCCTGGACCCGGTTTATCTGAGGCCACTTTCCCCCAGGAGAGGGGCTGGGTCACGTCCCGTGGCCTCAGCATCAGCCTCTGGGATCCCAGACCATGTGCTGTGCCCGGGGACCAGCCCCGACCAGCGTCCCAGCCCTACGACCCGGCACCGGCCCTTCATCACGCCGCTCCCAGGGCCAGGGACATCGCTGGGAAACATATTTCCCATTTGATAAGCTCTTCCCCTTGAATCTCCATACTTAAAGTACATCTTTAAAAGCAAAAAGTAGGGACTAGATTGGTTTCCACGTCAGCATCAAGAGCCTAATTTCAGTGAATAATTGCTGAACTATAGTTCGAATTCCCTACCCAAGCAGGACGTTTCCTCATTTGACATACCCTGACATTGCTGCAGCCCATTTGCACAGGAATTACTGTTTGAGGCTTCAGCATTCACCCTCGCCCACAGATTCCTTCTTTCAAATCTATCAGATGCTGAAAATCACATTAATATGAATCAGTTTCAAGGTAGCTTGTTTCTAAATACAGAACACCAACATGTCACCTGCACAGTTTGCCTGACATGTAATCAGTTTCATAACGAGCCTGAGCACACGCAGATAAGGTAATTTGCGGAACTGTGTCATAAACTGCATTTATTTTGATTTAGAGTATTGTCCCCACTCTCTGCCCAGTAGTATTTCTTCTAAAATTCTCAGCTCACTGCACCCGTCAAATAGCAGCTATTTTTAAAATTAGGAGACACTCATAAAAACGTTTGCAGTGTTCCCTCCTGTAAGACCACTCACAGCTCACCGAAGTCACAGGTTCGGTGGCCCTCAGCCCTACACCAGCGAAGGCCACGAGGTCCAATGCTCTCCCAGAGCAGGCTACAGATACAGGTGTCATTTCGTCAGAGATTTAGAAACCCTGTAAGGATCAGCAGTCCCTGGCTGGATGGCTAATGGCAGACACCCAAACCTCAGATTTCTGATGTCCTTGAAAAAAGCCATCCAATGCATGAAAAAAAAAAAAAATAATGAATGAATGAAAATTATTAGCTTTACGCTTTCTCCCAGGGAGATGTCAACATTAGGACTGGATGAAATCTTGCTGCACAGATTGGGGAGGAAAAAGCCACTAATTAACATAAATTCTACAAATAATCCAAATTTCCTGTAACTTGCATAAACAGATTGCGTAACGCTGTCAGAGGTGAAAAGACCTTACTGGCCCCCATCTGAAGGGCTCCTCTTACTCTCAGCTCAGGGACAGCAGCACCGTCCCCAGCCACACGCGCCCTCCCCTCCCCACGGGGGCTGAGCATGACAGTGACCCGGTGGCACCAGCAGCACCGTGCTGCTGGCCAGGGGAGCCTCTGCAGCCGAGCCACCCCCCGAGCCTACCTTCTCGTAGTACTTGACCTCGTACTCGGTGCCGTTGGGGGCCGGGAAGCCCGGCTCCTGCCACGACAGGGAGATGCTCTTCTGCTCAACTTTATCTGCACGGATGTCGGTGATGGGAGTTGGCGCTGAAAAAGCAGAGGAAAGCAGCGGTGACCGTGGTGCTGCCGGGGCAGAGCATCCCCCTGCTCTCCCTGCCACCGGTGGCACTCAAGCCCCCCAGCTCATCCACCCAGCTAGGCCTGGGGTACACGGCCAGTGACACCCCGTGCCACCACGCTTCAGTTGCTCTGGTCCTGGACAGCCAAGTGCAACCAGGAGATCACACGTCACAGGGCATTTTATCTCTGTTCTCACATTCACCTTGGCTGTGAATCCCACGTCAGCACAAAGGTGTTCAGTGGTTACTCTCTTTCTGCTTCTGCCCCGGGATGGCAGAGTAAAAACTTTAACAATTTAAGCAACTGAAGATAACGCTGATTCTACAGATACCAGTTCCCTCTCTCTGAATCAGGGCTGAAACAGGGAAAACTCCAAGGTGGTGATCATCCAACGGGACAAGATGTTGGTAAAAATACAACAGCTTTGTAATCTGTGGGCAGCTAGTAATGCTCTGTCAAAAAAACAAGCAAAAAACCCCTAATTACACCCTCCACCCACAGTGCCATGGAGGGGTCTGAGCACTGGCACACGTCCAGCGCTCTGAACCTGCTGCTAAGGATTTCTGGCAAAGGCAAAATGCAGTCTTCGAGCAGCAGGGCTTGTAGGACATCCCAAGGCTTCTCCAGCCACCCTGGCACAGGCTCTGCCCCGCGGCAGCCCGGGAGCTGGGGCACGGGGAGCTGCCTGCCCTGCCTGCTGCCAAACGCACCGGCTCACCCAGGAGCCGGATGGTTATTTCTGGTTACCGCACGCTCCGTGCTGAACCCTCCTCCCTGGCACACGTGCTCCCGTTTAGTTCAGCTCGCCATGCAAGATGCACTTGCCAACTATTCCCATTTTACCCATTTTGGCTGCACGCGAGCCGACTTCTCCAGTGCAGCGCGGGCAGCCTGCTGTCCCCAGCCGTCCCCAGGCTCAGCGCCCGACAGTGACACCCGTGCTGTTCATGGTGGCGGAGGTGGCCCTGCCTGCCCTGTCCTGCCAAGCTCATCTCTGCGTCTCCAGAGCCTCCTCCGTGCCCTCTCCTCCTCTGACCAACCACCTTCTCCTGCCTCCAAGCCGCCGAGCAGCTCGGTGCCTGCTCAGCTCCCGCAGCAGCACTGCCCGCACCAGGCTCCCTGCCCGCAGACAGCGCCCCAGCAGCTCCTCCGAAAGCACCAGCAGAAGAGCCAGCTGGACCTGCCAGACTGTCTGCGGCATCTCGGGAGCCAGCCAAGGACATGGCATCCCCCGACTGCCCCGAGCAAGGCAGCGGCGGCTGCTGGGTACAGACTAGGACATCAGCTGCAGAGGATGCCATTCACGACAGACACAAAGTATTTTAGTAGGGAAAATAAACTTCATACCTGGTACATCTATTGGACCCCTTTGTTCTGCTTTGGGTGGATTAGAGAGAAAATGAGGACTGATTCACAGAAGGGTGGTCCCAGGTCACCCCAGAAAGCACCAGGGACCAGAACCCACCAGGGTGAAGGGGCCGCAGTGACCGACGCACCCGCTCACACTAGCAGCCCCGCAGCAGGCACAAGGAAATGGGCTGTTTCTAGCTTGTCCCTCTGCTCCATCACATCAGGACATTTTCTGGACCCTGACCACCTCACCAGGACTCCTGCAGAGAGGAACAAGTCCCTGGAAAGCAAACTTAAGTATCTGTGAAATTTTGTATTTATTACTTAGCTCATTAATCTCTGCCAAAGAAAAAAAGTCCTCCTGATGTTTTATTCATGATGATTTGCTCCTTGATTCCAAGTCCCTTCACCTTCTGCTGAAGGAGCGAGAGGACCCAAAGGGCAGCCGGGAGCCCCCGCACTCCCCTGCAGTCTGGCTGCGCGTCATCCCACATCCCCACAAATCATTCCCCAGGTAAATACACTGGCCCCAGAGCTGGGCTTTAAGGGGATCTTGAATTGTCCACGTGTAAAAAAGAGGGAGATAGCTCACCCAGCAGCACAAAGCTCAGCAGAAAGGTTATTAACGCTCCCCCCAGGCCAAGCAGGACACAATCCCCCGGGCGGCTGCACCACGAACCCGCGGCACAAACACACCGAGATCTGCCTCCTTCGGGGGCACAGCTGGGACCACAGAGATCTGCAGGGGCTTCCACGGGGTGAACCTCTCCTACAGGAACCACGCGGTCAGGCTGGCAGCTCTCGGGGCTGGGAGAGCGGGGAGACCCCCACCACGAGCACACGGCACCCCCCAGTTAGTGGCACCACAAGTGATGGGGGCGGCTGAGGCCAGACGGGTGTTTAACTGGCGTTTCGCTCCTGTAAACTAAGGTAAGTGCTCCTTGCTGTTTTATACGATTCCCATCAATAAAATATCACACAGATGTCCTCCTGTATCTCTGCATCTACCAAAAGGACTGAGGAAACCCAAACAAGTGTCGTGACTGTTAACAGAGCCAGGAGGAGAAATCACACTCACTTAGTGATGGGCTGTAGAGCAGAACCCATGGTACAAGCCAGAAAAGCAGGCAGATGCTAGCCTCAAACATGTTTAAAAGGGATTAAAGAAAATCACACGGACTATAAAGCATTTCACACTGTGAAAAAAATGTGTTTCCTATCAATATTTTAAGCTCCCCTAACATTGCCTCTACTCTGAAAAAGCAAACATTAAATTATTCACCACTCTGCCTGATTTTATAAACTCTACTCCATTGTATGTGGGTTTGCTCCGCTTCATTAACCACTGTACAAGCAGAAAAGGCATAAAACTAGATGTGGGCACCGTGCTCCTCCGCTGAATGACCCGAAACCCGAAGGGGGTCACCAGAGAGGGACAACAGCAAGCACTTAGAGCTGGACCTGGGGAGCCTGCGGTGCCGCAGCGGGAAGAGCCTCTTTGGTGCCCAGCATCTGCAGGAACCCTCTCCCCACACGTTCGCAGAGCTGGGGGAGCCGAGCGGGGACACAGCAAACGAGAGCAGACCACGACCCGTCACCGTGCTGTCCACTGCTCCCTGCAATCGGATGGACAGAGCTTGCCATTTTCCCCAAGCCCCTCTGCCACCCTGCCCCACACACTGCTCGCTCTGGGGACAGCCAGCCTCTCCCCTCCACCACCAGTTATTAACCCCCCAACAGGGAAAACACACCGGGCACCGTCCCAGGCAACTCCTGCCCCAGGGTCCTTCTTTCCAAACTGGAGAAGCAGCTCATGGGTTACCCTGCAGCTCCTCCTGGAGCCTGGTTCTCGCTGCGTTGAAGGCAGAGACCCTAGGAGCAGGGACCTTCACCCCAGCATCAGCTCGTCCTGCACTCCCCCCGTGCTGGCGTCATCACATCAGCAACAAGCACTCACAGAGAAATCTGCTTGGGAGACCTAATTCAGCACAAACCACCTTCTCCCCAGTCTCAGAAAGGAGAACGCATTTCGGCACCCGCTGCATTATTAATCTGCAACAGATTTAAAAGCCCTTTAAGACAGGAGCCGATCCCTGCCAGGAATACAAATGACATGGTCCCAGAGCGTACATTTACATAGCTAATGCAACCCCGCTCCTGCAGGTAAACAGCCCCATTCTCTCCTCAAACACTTTTATTTAGTTCCATGCTGGGGCCGGATTAGAAAAAACACAGTATTAATTTTGCATCCCGCAGACTAAATAGCATCTTTCCTTTTTGCCTGCAAATACAACAAACAACAGCTAATTCCCTCTTGTGACGGGTGAAGGAGAAGGGCAGCATGAGGGCTGCACCCAGAGCTATATTTAGAGGAGCAGGGATCTGACAGCTAAATAGGGTCCGGTTTCTTCGTTTAATTTTTCCTCTGAATCTGCATACCTGCAGGTGACCTCTGAGGCCATCGCATCGCAGCCACCAAGGGAGTCACCGCTGCTTCAGGCATCCCTCAAGTCTCCCTTTCTCCTGCAGCCCCCGGGGGGGGGGACACCTTCAGCAGCAAAACACTCAAGTGTTCCGCAAAACTTCCCAAGCCTCAGCTGCTCGGCTAATTCTGCGCCACCATCTGCATCCGGAGACTTGACAGCTCGACAAGAGACATTGATTTTGAACAGATTACAAGACTAATTATGCCATATTCTTTATGCGCATTTCAGTTCCTTCGGGAGTTCGCAATGTGGAGCGAGGGCTGAGATTCCCCCTTTCCCAGGGGAAAGGCTGCATTTAACAACGGAGCAGCTGAGGCACAGGGTGGTATCACCCACTTGTTGCTCCGCTCCCTACAGAGGACAGGGCACTTGCTGCCCTTCCCAGCCTCCTGTCCCAGCTCAGACCTGAAGCTCCGGGCGAGGAGGCGGCTCCCGAGCACCTGTTCCTCTGCCCAGCAGGAGCCTCTGGAGGAACAGCTCGTTATGAGACCTCGTTAAGCCCACTCCTCCCTAGCCTGTGTGCTGGCTCAGGAACAGCCTCAGCTCAGGAGACAGAAGATCTTCCCAGGGCTAAAACCATCCCTAAACAGCAAAGATCCTAATGAGGAATGACACCTCTGCTGAAGAGCAGTCTGTGGCCCAGCAGCCACCCAACGGATCCACAGAAATTATTACATGAGGGAAGAGAAAGCAACAACACGCACAGAAACATTTGATCAAATGGTGGGAAAATTATTTATAACAAGATCAAAGTTTAATCTCTTCAGATGAAATTGTTGGCCAATTCCTGCCACGAGGTATGTGAGGATCATCTGTCTCCATTAACCGTGGCTTGGCAAAGGGATTTCATGCAAATTAATAACGTAACCACAGAGGAACAGACAAGGACACAACAAGCCAGAGCCGATTCTCCTTAGGCACAGCGACCAACCGGGGAGGGACCAAACCCCTCCGGCCCCATCCGCACAGGCTGGGGGCTCGCTTCCCCTCACACGAGGGAACAGGACTGTGAAACAGAGTGGAAGGGGACACTTACAGAGAGAAATTGTGCCACAGACCGGCATAGAAGAGCAAGATGAAATCGCTATTTTCTGTTTCCAAAGGGTAGCCAATATTTGAATTATCTACTTTAAGGAGGGTTTTTTTTGTGAAGGGGCTGAGAATGTTGCTTCTTTGAAGGTACTGTTTTGCGATTTGTAAATTCAAACCGCAGCCGGGTCACGGAGCAGACTCATCCCTTCAGAGCCCAGGTTGTCACCACACTTGCTGCCACCCAGCTGTGAGCCAACAGGGCCACGGGCTGCCCCAGCACAGCCAGCTCCTCGCCCGCCGTGGCACCAACCAAAACCCCCCAGAGTGCTGCAGGTCAGTCTCGACCTCCCCTCCTGCCCGTGCCACCACATCACCTGCCACCGCTGAGCACCACGTCGGTGCCACCGCAGCAAACCAAGAGGAGTCGGGGCATCGGGGAGGCAGAGCCCGAGGCTGGTGCCCAGGTGCCCACGGCACCTCCAGACCCTGAGTCCTCCCGGCAACGAAGCCACAGAACCAGCTGCTGAGCAGACCCACACACCCCAGAGGTGACACACGAGTGCACAGCAGCGCAGGGAACTGCTTTCTCGATGCGACGGGGGCACCGCTCGCCCTCCGCGGCCGCCTGCGTGCCCGGCGCCGTACCTGCGAGGCCGGTGGAGACGTTGACCTCGGCGTACTGCTGCCCCGAGAGCGGGCTGACGGCCGAGACGCCGTTGATGGCCACCACGCGGATGGTGTAGTTGACGTGAGGCAGGAGGTTCACCAGGGTGACGGTGCGGTCCACGAGCCCCGTCTGCTGCGGCAGGAAGCCCACGCCGTTGCCGCACTGCTCGCAGCGGCCCCGCAGGGCCGGCGGGCACCGGCCGCACCACAGGCTGTAGGTCAGGTCACTGCGGCCGCCCGCGTCGGCCGGGGCACTCCACTCCAGGACCAGCGAGGACTGCCGCAGGCTGTAGACCAGGTTCCTCGGGGCGGAGGGAGGACCTGGAAGCAGAAGAGTGTCTGTGCACAGGCACCAGGACAGCCGGGCGCTGCCTGGGGAGGAGGGAGAACCGACGGGTCCCCTGGGAGCAGCAGCACCAGTGCCCGAGCGAGAGCGTGGGCCCGACAGCCACAGCTCATGGCCGAGCAAGGGGACACGGAGACAGTGATGCAGCACGGTGGGGACGCCAGGGATCTCAGTGGAGGGACATGTTGTACACGGCAAGCCATGGCTCCCACAGCGTGTGAGAAGTAGCCAGCTGGACCTGTCACCTTCCCGGGGCTTGGTGGCCAAGCAGCCAGGAGCCCCGCAGCCAGTCGGACACTGCCCAGGACACTCACTCTCAGGCAAAGCCAGAGCTTTCTCATCGCTGTGCAGGCAGCTCTACAGCATCCAGCACTGGATTAGCTGGGGTCCAATCCAATTAACTAGAGGCCATTTAATTAAAATCTGTGAACTATATTGACTAAATGACTGTGCCTTAGTTTTAGCAGGGAGACTGCAAACCCGGCCACATGTCTCTCATCAGATTGCAGCCTCAGCCTGCAAGCCCCGTGGCGTGGGGACAGCCCCCCATCCCTCCCCACCACTGCAGCATCCTGGCATGGCCTGGAACCCCCAGGGACACTCGTACCCAGGTGCAGCCCCCGAGGGCTGTCAGGGGACAGCCCTGGGCACCCACTGGCTCCGCGCTGCCGGAAAACCCAGCGTCTGGATCCCCAATTCCCTGCTTTACAAAGAGACAGCATTTCAGCGAGACGCACGTGTGCAGGAGGCAGATGGTGGGTCTGACGGGGACCTGGAGTAGTTCTTCTGGCACGAACAGAACGTGGAGGCTTCCTCATGCGTGAAGCTGTGCTCAGGGCAAGGAGAGCAGAGAGGGAGACGGAGCGAAAGCTTGTAAAATCCAGGAAGGCAAGCTGAAAAGAGAGAGAGAGTGTCATGGGAAGGACACCACAAGGTGAATGGGGGACACGTTTGACGACTGCATTTCCCCGTTTCCCAGGACATCCTTTGCCACTGGCCAGCAGACATCACCCTCCAAGCTGCCTTCCCCAAGCACCTGTGTGATCCTGGCACCAAGAGAGATGGGCCTTTGGTCTCAAGGGGACACATGGAGTTTGTCTCAGCTGGGTTTCAACCCGAACAGAACCGCTCATGTTTTGCTTGGCTGCTTCATCTTCTTGGTGGGGCGCTGCTGTCTGCTACCCCTCCATCAGGCCCCTGAATATTTAAACTTAATCACTTGTGAAGTTCCTAGATGAGCAGCTCCACTAACACAGTCCACTCTCTTATCATTTTTAAGGAGTTGGCTGCTGAGACTGTTCCTTTTAAAGCAGATTATTCCAGTGCATTCTGGTTCATTAATTTTTAGCATGACATAAAACTGGCAGCTACAGCTGTGATCTGAGGACACAGCACTAGACACAGCACAGGGTGGAAAGGATCCTTCCCTGGGACGCTGGAAACGGCTGAACATTTGAGGGGAGATTATTTCATCTGCCGCAAGATCTTTAGAAATTCATCACCCACAGCCACAGCGCGGCGCCGGGGTGAGGTCCCCTCGTGCCCGGCCGCTGGCACACGACAGACAGGGGCTCGGCAGGGCCAAAAGCAGCAACGCACAGGAGAGATTTGTGCTTTTCTTACATTACACAGAAAACCTTTCAAGAGCTGCCCAAAAGCCTTGTCCCTGCCAGACAAGATCTTGTGCTGTCGTGTCACCCAAGGCAAGAGAAGCAGCAGATTTGGCCCCCTCAAGCCCATTCCAGTCATGCCCAAGTAATGAAGATACGTTCCTTGTAGCCGGAATGGAAATTGCAACTTTCCGATTGATGTGGACTCAATGTTACATTTCTATAGCAAAACTGTAGAGTTAAATCGTTAAAACAGAGACTAAAAAATTCCAGAACTTTTAAAAAATGAGGGAACTGAAATGAGCATGTTCCTGGGCCCCTCCTGGCTGTGGTTCTACCTGACCTGGACGAGACAAGGCATCTCCGCACACGCTGCCATCGCCCAGGCACCAAGGGCAGCCTCGTCTCTGGGCTCTGGCCAACTGAGCTGGTGGCTGAGCCAGACACGGGGACCCCACAGCAGTCACCAGAGAGGCATCTGTCTGCCTGACCTGCCCGCGATGCTGGCACTGGGTGAGACCATCCACGTCCCACAGTCCCCGCTGCGCTCGCTGCCTGCGAGGGGAGCCCAGGCACCTCCACCCGGGCAGGGTCTGCTGCGCAGCCGGAGCATCCAGGAGGATTTCTAGGAAACTGTGTGTTTCTAGGAAGAATTATTGACGTTTGCTCCTTGATCTTGCAAAGTCTCAGCAACAGCTGCTGCCAGTGTGGGACCAGAGATCCTGCCGTTCTGCATTCTCCACTCCTGTCTGCACATCTCCCAGCCCAGACACAGCTAACCTTTAAATGCACGGACTTGACAAACACAACAGAGAAGTAAGATTAAGGCAGCGAGCCACAATGCATAATAAATGTCATTCCCTACCTAGGGTGCCAGAGAAAAACAGGAAAAAGTAGCAAACGTTTAAATTACTCCAAACGTTTAAATTACTCCAAACGTTTAAATTACTCCAAAAACTTCCACCAGCTTCCTCTTTATATTTCAGAAACCAAACCAACATCAATGTGACCTTCATATAATGGAGATATAGCTTGCTTTTTCCTTCAGGTCGGCAGCACTGCCCACCAGCGGCTCGCTGAAGGTCCCGATGGCTGGCGCAGGGCACAGCAGGAGCCCTCCCCGTGGGGAGAGCCCCGTCTCATTACGGCATCGAAGCCTGAACACTGGTGTGAGATTCCCGCTCCCACCTTGTCAGGCAGAACAGAAAAATCAATCTTGTTTACAAACTTGATGGGACCTGAGCACGAAACCCAACGTGTTCCATCCCCATTCCTCGGATCTGACAGGGAGCCTGACAGTCACAGGAATTTGACACATCGTCATAGGAAATTGAATGTTTTCAATTAGCAGCATCTCTCAGGCTGTTCCTCCCTGCTTTCCAATAGCCAGAAGCAAGTTTACACACGTGTCTGTCAGAAGGTATGGCAGAAACGGTACAAAATGCACCAGTTTGCATTTCCCAGAAACAGGCACCACGACCCCCCAGGAACACATCCCCCAAGGCCCCGGGCACAGCTCAGCCGGGGGGGTGTTACGTGTTCATCTTGTTCCTTGGTTGTCTGAACATTACACTTGAGAACAGAAGTGCCCCAGCACTTGTGATGCATCACGCGTGCACCCCCGTTCCTTTTCTCGGATAAACTCCCACCCTCTTCCACCTCATCCCACAAGTGTTTTTCTTGGTGCCCAGCTGGTTTAGGTGTCCCTGCTATTTCACAGTGCTCATTTTTGCAGTGGGTATGTGACAGCTCTCACAAGACCAGGCAATCAATTTAGAGAATTAAATTCTCTTTTTTGTACACCATTTTCTATCCTATTCATTGTCCTCTGGTACTACCGTCACTTAATTATTAAATAATAAAATTATTCCATAATACATTCTCCTAGAGCCAAAGAGCAGCAGCTGGATGGGTCAGATAGATTAATTGCCTCTCTCCAGCTCCATCATCGCTGCCCACACGAGCTGCTCCCCGCTCACCAGCCGCGCCGCATTCATCCCACTGACAGAGCGAGCACATGTTCCCCCCGTGCTACGGCGCTGCACGCACACACCAGCGAACTCACAGCAGAAGCAGCAGCACTGATCCGTGTCGCAGCCTGGCAGATCAGCCGGCACCACGCACCCACGGGAAGCGTTCCTCATTCCAACCCATCTGCTGCGGCCCCTCGGACCGGAGCGGATGCTCTATCGAGAGGGGAGGGCAAACCCTCTTCACGCCCAGCCTGTGCCATAGAGAGAATGGGGGCAACTGGGGATGCAGAGTTGAAAAAAGCATGGTTTCTTACTCGGCTGGCACGCGACACCTTTGGTTTTCCCTCCCCAGCAGTTCAGACATCTTCATCTCACAGCACCATGAAGCACGACAACTAGATTCTTCCACCAGTGGCTCCGGGTGGAAGCCTCCCCCTCCAGCCAGAGAGTCACAGCTCCAAGGATGCTCCAAGGATCCTGAAGATTTTCCTTCACAGCAAGGATCTCAGCGTGTCCTAAGCCACAGCCAGCTGCAAGTTTTGGCTTTAAAAATGGCAGAAGAGATTCTGATTAATTGGCAAAAGGGCACCAGAGTTTGAGGAGCTTTATCTTGTTAATCAATGAGCAGTGATTAGAAGTGACTCACTAAGTGCATCAAGCAGGACGACCGGACTGCAGGACACAGGCTGTGCAAGCTCCAGGGCTGATGGCTGCCACCGTGCAAGTGAAGCACAGCTAAGGCTCTGCACGCAGCCGAGAAATGAATTATTAATCACCCAGCTGTATCTACCCGCTGGTCAGCAGCCTTTCACACCAGCTGCTGCGGTGATGGGTACCTCGACAATTGAGTTAACCTTTGTTTTCTTTGTGACGTATGGAAACGTGAACCACCCTGACAAGCAGGACACCAGGACAGAGCAAGCGTGTGATTGGCACGAAGTCACACGAGAGAGACAGGAGCCAGGACAGGACTGGGGTCCCTGGAGGCCCAGCCAGGACAACGGCCACACAACCAGGGACAGAAGGTGACCCTTGAGGACTCGCACCGCTGTGGCTGTGCCCCGAGGGAGATGCTGCAGGGGATGGAAACGCTGCAGACCCAAATTCCCCTTCCAGGGAGGGATCCGGAGCAGGGGATCACCAGCTCCATCCTGGCCACGCCACTCCGGGACGTTCAGCGGAGGCTGATGTGACTCCCCTGTTCCCACTGAGGGTCCCATCCCTCTGTCCCTGAGCTCGTGTCCAGCTGCTCTGCACAACCCAGCTCCACATCAGCTGCAGAACGTTTGTGAATTATGCCGTGGGATCCAACACGAGCATCCACCAACGCTGCCCAGACACAGCATGGGCGCCAGGAAAACCAAAAATCCATTTCCTGCAGCTTACAAGTCTCTTCTAATTAAAAACTGTTCGTCATTTTACAGAGAGGAAGGGGCCAAGACCTAAGCAAATACTGAACCTTAGCATAAAATGTTAAGAGAATGAGCACAGATGGAAGATTAAATACTAGGCTGAAATTGCTTCATAACACCGATTTAGGAATAAAGCTACTTAACCCAGACAACTTCATGTTAATACAAAAGTCAGGCAAAACCCACCAAACATTCATCTCCATAGCTGGAAAAACGCCAGCATCCCTGTGCGTGTTTCCCTTCTCCAGCCACGCTGTGCCACCGACGGAGAAGGACCGGCCTGAGCATCCCGGGGGGTGGTTCAGGAGGGCCATTTTAAGGACCATTTCAGGAGGCCCCTCGGGGTCTGGGCTTCCCAGCCCACCCGCACAAAACCAGTGACAGACCCGGCACAGCCCCCTCTCGCCTTCAGCCAGGGCCCCCCTTCCCCTCCTCTTGTTGGTCTGCTCACACCCTCCTCAGCACTTAGTCCTAATGCTTTTGATGGGCTCTGCCTTCCTTTTCTCCTCACCAGCCTGTCTCAGGTCAGCTTGTTGACCCACAAACCTTGCAGATAATCTTCGAAGAAAGAAAAAACCTGCGAAGGACACTGCCTGCATCAGCACTATTGAACTTCCCGGTGCCGCTGAAGCCCCGCGGAGCGCGGAGGGGCTGCGTGTGCGCCTGCCTGAATCAATAACGCCCGCAGTTTCACTCAAAACGCCTATACACTCGTTTATAATTAACACTACAACTCAGTTGTCTTCCAAAATCAATTCCTCTCCATTTTTTGTCATGAAATAGTATTTGACAAAGTTCATCTGCTTTTAATGTGTGTTAATTTTCTCTGCTGAAGCAGGCATTCATAAAAACGCTATTTAGGAGAGGCAGCAGCATGGGAAGCACCACCAGCACCTCTGCTCCCCTCGACACAGGCCACCAGGTGATGGCACACACCATTCCTCCAGTCTCTGCAAACTCACTGTTGCCATCGGTCACATAAAACACATGGTTGTTCTCAATACATCTCAACCAGGAGCTGCTGCTGCCCCCTCCCCGGACCAGGGTGGCACATCCAGCCCCCGTCCTTCTTAATCCCATTACCAAGCCAAGCAAGTCACCGGTTATTTCATTCCAAACGTTTCATCAGCACTTAGGAGGAGAGGTGACAGCAGGAGGGAGAGGGGGTGGGAACGACTGGCGTGGGAGGGGGTATGCCAGAAGGACGGCTGTCGGCGAGCGCCCGCAGACAAGGACAAGTTGCCCAAAACCAGACAGGGCACCTCGTGCACAACACACCGTGAGAATAAGGTTTCAGCAGCGCATTGAGCCGATGAAAGAGTCTTGTCAACAAATGTCCTCGGGTAATAGAGAGGACAAACCCCTTACACGCTGGGTTTGCAATCTCGCCTTGTCTTATTGCAAAACCTGTAATCGATACTGCGCAGGCAGAGAGCGACGCCGCTCAGAGCCCCACTGCGAGGGAGGGAGGGAGGGAAGGAGGGAGAGAAACCGCGTCCAACCTCCGTGCCCATGCGAGGGGGACAAAGTCAGCACCAGGCCGAGTCCCCGGCCCCTCGGCACCCCCTGCCACACTGGCATTTCGGGCTGGGACACCCGAGAGGATTCAAAGGCAACTTGTCTTCCACAAACCTTTTTTTTTTTTTAATAATTGGTTTTCAAAAATACTTTTCAGCAGCTTACAGTCCAACACGCTCTCAGCATCTCTGAAACCTTTAGGACAACGCTACTCTATAATTTCTGCCCTTGTTAAATAATTTGAAGAACACTGAAATGAAAACCTATGTCCAGAGGCTAGATCTTTGTGCATCTCCAACAATGAGCTCTTAATAGCTGAAATTAAATTCAGTGATTTAGTCCAGAAGAAAATTAAATACCCGAGAATATTTAGTAAGACAGTCTTGAAATATCTAAAAGAATGCATTTGCTTGAATTCAGTGCTACAGCATCACTGAACAGAACCTCCTTCTATTTATGCAGGAATGTTCCTCAAGGACACACCAAAGCAGACACATCCACTGAGCCAACTGCAATTTACTGTTGTCCCTTCCAGTTCCCTGAGGTATCTACAAACGATCCCCTGCAAAGGACTGACCGACTCGCACCTCACACACCCCCTGCTCCTGCCAAGGGCTTCATCTGGCACAAACTCCCTCAGTCACGGGCAAGATCCGCTTCCCCCCGTATTCCAGCAGAGCAACCAGCGTGTCCATCCAGCAGCCAGGTATCTATAACCTTAAGCCTGACGAGAATTCTGCAAACAAATTGTGATGCTTGTAATTTTCTGAGTAGTTTGCTCTAAAATTAAGTGTCAAGGAGTAATTTGTGTCTGGCTCTGCCACAAATTCCATAGCCATAATTATTTCAGACACACTGTAAAACAGCGATATAATAAGCAATGCCGAATAATAAATATCTCCAAGCTTGATCATTACTCCAAAAAGAGACCAAAGAGAAAGCATATTTTACGTGGGTGTTTCATAAGTGTCACTGATGGAAAGCAGCATCCTCCATCCGGCGTTACAGCTACCAGGGAGGCTGCCATCGGGCTGGCAGAGGCACATCCTCCAGTTCATTCCATACAAAGCTCTCCGTGTCTTCAAATGGTCACTTTGCCCATGTCAGAGGTGCCCCAGCCACATTCTGCCAGAACATAAGACCCAGGAGGAGAAAGTCAAACCATAATTCAGAAAGCAATCATAGAATCATTCAGGTTGGAAAAGACCCTTGGGGTCATCGAGTCCAACCATCAACCCTACCCTACAAAGTTGTCCCCTACACTACACCACATCTAAACGACGCTTCAATACATTCAGGGATGGTGACTCAACCACCTTCCTGGGCAGCCTATTCCAGTGTCTGACCACTCTTTCTGTGAAGAATTTTTTCTAATGTCAAGGAAACTGAAGTATGCAATGCCTCAGTGCTTATTCCTTCAGCAAGAGGCAGAGATTTAACCCCCAGCCCCGTTTCCCACCCTGCTACCACCGGGCACAGCTCCCACCCTGAGAAGCGCTGCGAAACTTGCCCCCAGCCCCAAGCGGGTGCCCATCCCTGATGAAAGTAAAACCTGGTGCTTTGTGCAACTTACCGGATCCCAGGAGAAAAAATAAACTTATTATACATAATACTCAAGCACCACTCAGAAGATAAAATAAACTCCAGAAGCACACACTGGTTTATAAGCTAATGTATAAAAGATGAAACAAATCAAAAGCCCCAAGCACTGTACATTTGGATCCATCTTTTCTGTATATAAATGGAAAAGCAGACCTTAGGCTTCAGGAAGTATCTTTGCGCTAAACGACACAATAGTGAAATTTATTATTCTACATTTCTCTAACTTTCAGTTGAGCTATTTATTTCCCATCTAAGGGCACTGTAGTGACATGATGCCTTGATGGGGGACACACGGCGCTCAGGGAAACATCTGACCAACACCACCTCCCCCTCCCACCCCAAAGGTTTGCTCAGCGAGAGCAAGCCCCAGCTACGCAGAGCACACGGGCACTCTGTCTCCAAAAACACCTTCCAGGAGGAGACAGCCTGCTTGGGGAGGCTCCAGCTCAAACGCTCTCCAGCTGCTTCCCTTCCTCCTCCTCTGCTCCCGGGCAAATGAAGTGGCTGGTTCCCAGGAGAACAGGCAGGACTCGGGCTGGGTGAGAGCTCACTCTCCCACCCCCGAGATGCTCTTCCCCGTCCTGCCGAGCCGCAGCAGAGCAGCTGATGTGCCAGGCTCAGGCAGCCCTTGAGACTTACAAGGACACCAGCCTCGCTCGCAGCTCGCTGTCATTAAGAGAAAGATGGTGTCGGGAGCTCTCGGGGCCAGGCCACTGCTCCGGGACTTTATCTTTTTTCTTCTTTTAAAGTGGATGTCTGCAATTGCCTGGCAGAAGGAAAAGGCACCTTCGCCCCGGGAGGGACCAGCCCAGCCTGGCAGCGCCGTGCGGGCAGGAGGATGCTCCAGGCAGGAGCTGAGCCTCAGCCAGGGCACACAGGGACCCTGCTTTGCCTCCCCTCGGTCGGATCGAAGGGTGCAATCCTCTCCTGAGGAAGGGGAGAGGGAAACACCAGTAGCGGGACAAAGGCACTCGTCATTGCCATCTCAACAGACAAGCATAAACAGGCTCTCTCTCCCCACATTCAGCTTGGGATGCTCGGCAGCAAAAAGGCAAGCACTAAAAGGGGAGGTATAACAGGACACAAACAGAAAGACTAGTTTTTAAAAATCAAGCACTTTCTCTATCATAGCAATTCCCTTCGGAAAATAAAAATCAAGAACTTTATACAAAACCTCTATTTTAAAGAAAAACTTCCTTTTAAATTTGCTCAGAACATTACCAAGATTACACCCAAGTAATGGCTGGCAGCAATGAAGAAACTACTCTATTTCACAGTATTTACAGCTGTGGTTTTGTCCACAGACCTACTACCCACAACAGGCAGGATGATCTTCTCAAAGGTTTTGCTTATCTGTCTGTTCCCCAACTACTCAAGGAGCCAAGCACAGGAAAGATAATATTGACTTTCCCGAGTCGCGGCAGGACTCTCCCAGCGCTCGCTGGCACGAGGACGAGAAGTTACAAGCTGAAGAGACTGCGAGGGTGATTTGTGTTAGGAGGAGAGCGGGGTGGTGGGACAGCCTGCCCAGGCGGCGCTGGAGGGATGCGAGAGGGGAAACCCCCCAGAGCCAGTCCGGGGGGACCCGCAGCCCCCCAGAGCCCCGGCAGGCAGAAGAGAGGGGACAGCCCGGCCGCTGCCAGGGCACAGGCACAGACACAGCCCTGACGGAATTACGGGGTGTGAGGCTGAAAACGGGACAGAAAATAGCAACACCGAAGGCCACAACAGAACCCAGGCTACGCTGTCACAAATCCTGTCTCCTCGTTAACTGCAACAGTTATAAGCTGCCATGAAGTGTAATTACGCTACACAACAGTGTTAGATTCATCAGGCAGTCACAGCCATTAATAACGCACCCCGGCCTGACGAGCAGAGGGGACTTGCACTCTGGTGTCCTTCATTTTCCAGCAGACCACAGACAAATCCCACAGTGGATCACAGAAGCCATTTCTTGCCTCCTGCACAGCGTCAAGTGCGCGTTACATCACATATCACTAGCAGTTATCATTAGCAAAGGCTGCTTTCTTCTAATTAGCACTGACTTGTGCCTTTCATCTCATCCCTACGTTTCAAGGCCAGCAGTGGTGCCAGCTCGCCTCGTGAAGCCCCCGAAGTCCTTCACACAGACACTGCCAGGGATGAACCCGGTAGAGATGAAGGCTCCCCCCAGCCCAAGAACACCCCGAAGGCACAAAAGAACATGTCTAAGGGCTATTATTTTCTCTAGCTTTCTTCCTAAGTGAGATACGGTAAATCTTCCCTGTGTCCTGTCCATGGCATGTTGAATCCAACATGCTGCTCAAAAATCCATTTGGAATCCTTCAAAAAACCCAATGCAGAAAAGGGGGGAACTTCTTTTATTCCCCTTTTCAAACATCACTGGGGACATCGGTGGCTGCTCCTCGTGCCCACGGGCTCCACAAACTGCAACTCACTGAGGCAACTTCTCGTGTGAGGTTTTCCTTCCCCGACACGCGGCAGCGCTGGCTGCTCGCTGCCAGGGAGGAGAAACCCGTGTCCGTGCTGTGGGCCATGACCCAGCAGCGCGGGGCTGGGACACGGGACGTGCCCTGCAGCCCGGAGGTGTCAGACCTGGCCCAGCCACACCAAATCCAAGCTTCTTTTAAAAATCCTGACAGAGCACTAGAAACTATTTCCTCCCTAAATCCAGCTCCAGCAGCATCACCCTGCACAGACAAGGGCTCCCCCAGATAATTAGACCATCACCCACCAGAGGCACGTGGTGCAGGAGCCGGACACCGGGCATCTCCCCATCAACGGCCACCCTGAGCCAGCTACTGATGCCCAGGAGGGAAATAAATTGAGAAGGAAACTTCACCACAGCATAAATTTACGTATCTGTCAAAGAAGAGTGGCTGGCAGCTATTTTTGGAAACTGGTCTCCATCATATTAATTCAGCGTCTGGTTGAAGTTGTCTCATTTGCAGGAAATCTGGCTGGTAAATATTAACCTTGGGCTTTGTTGAAATTCTCCTTGCAGATACTACAAGGGATTGGATGGAAAATACGAAGTAGAAAGAGACCTCTTCACTGCAAATGTCAGGCAGATCCTCCCCATCCCATGATGGGGAGGTTTCATTTACACAAAAGACATTGCAATGCACCACAAGGCAAACGGCACAGCTCACGCCTGGTAAAATTAAGGGTAAAAAGACACCGGTGCTGAGAAGCCCAGGGAAATGGAAATGGGGACGGACAGGTGATCATCCACAGGGCAACGGGACTCCTCACCCGCCCGCCGCACCTCTGCGGGAAATGGGCTTTAAGATCAGAGTAAGCGCAGAGCAGCACCTGGCTATAGATAGATATTAGACAAGAAATGCAGCCTAAATGCATTTACAGTGACAGAACCTCTCCTCCTATTTGAGGGGAGATGTTGAACAGATCGCTAGAGCTGCTGGTTCCACCCCAGAGGTGGCTGCATCTCAGCCACCAGGGACGTGATCCACCAGAACCGTGGGAGCCCCCGGAACGGGCTCCCTGAGAGGGAGGGACGGGAAAAAGACTCGGCTTTCTCACAGCAGTAATTAGCAGTGCCGTAAATCCTATTAGTCCTTTTTCATCTCTCCTAATTTCAGCGTGAGGATACAAACGCTCTCTCAGCAGCAGGATGATTTCAGCACTTATATCACAGTTACAGGGGCAGTCGCTCTGTGATTTAGTTCAAACAGCCTCACCAGTTCAGTGGGAAATAAAGCTCGTTCTTCCCGCAGAGAAGGCCCGTGTCTCCCAGCCACGTGCCAGCAAGTCCTGGGAGAAGAGGGAAGAAAAAGGGAGAGGAGCAGGAGCTGGGAAGCAGCACCCAGGACAGTCTGGAGACCCCCCCCGGGCTGTCCCTGCACCCCACAGCTCCTTCAACCAACGCAGGGCCCAGCCTCCCACGGCCACAGGAGCTGTGGCAGCAACCGTGGCCAGGGGTTTTCATGGGCAAGGAGGACCTGGCAGACTCACACCCAGTGAGTCCTGGCAGACTCACACCCGCCGAGCCCCCAAAAGCCACTGCCACGGGACCACAGCAGCAGAGCCAGGATTGCTGTGCCATCACCTGCCTGTTTCAACCTCCCCAAGCTCCCACCATGTTTACCTGCCTCCAGCTCAAGGGCTTTTGTCCTTCTTGAAGAATTTCTGCAGCCCCAGATGCTTTCATCACAAATCTTTTATTCACTTGGTGCTTTGCTAATGCAGGGCTCAAAAAACCCAAAAACTTCCTACCCTTAAAAACTATTTTCTGGTATTTGACCAGACATCAGACACTGCTCCACAGAGAGTGACTAATGACCTGCTTTCTGTGAGGGGGGCAAAACTTAATTATGTCCATTAAATTACTTCAAATATTTTTCCTTAGAGAATATGAATTATTTAAACTCAACACAGAGAAACCTGAAACATTAGCAAAAGCCTTCTGGGACTCGCTATGTAAATTCCCACTCCAAACAGATGGGGAAGGCATGGCGAGCTGCCACGCAGCCACTGGAGCAGTGACAGCACTGAGATTTCAATTCAATAGCTCTAATAAGGTCTTCTTAAGGAGGGCACTGAGCGAACGGCCACTGCCCGGGGTGCAGGGAAAGGCCTCCCTCACGCTGGAGGAAGGGGGCACATCGGGCACAATTTAAATCTGAAAAGCCTCAAGTAACCTGAAGGACAGACCCAATTCCTGAGGAAAAGCTCACACTCCCACCGCATCATACACCCTGAATTCTGGGAACTGAACCTCTTTGGGACTTACGTAGCTGATTTCCTCTCAATCCATTTTCTACCAGGGGAAAAGGCAGAGGTCCAAGGTATCACCTGGACACCAGCCACGGGCAGGGAAGGGTGGCCTCAGCCATATCTTACTGAAGAAAACATCTCTCACACATCCCAGCTGGTGGTCTGATCTCTCCCCCGCCCAGAGCACCTTCGCTAACGGCAGCCATGCACACTGCCAGTTAATTGATAGCCAATTACACCTTTTGGAACAGAAAAGCCCCTAGGTGCTGAGGGACAGAGGAACAGCCATTCCAGGGGTGGGAGATGCACACCCACCACCCCACACACAGAGCAGCCACCCCAGCCGCACCACCGCCGGCTCCCGCTGGCACCAGATGGGCCACAGAGGCAGCCGAGACCACGCTGGGCTGGGATGAGGCCCTGGCCACTGCCTGAGCAGGAAGGTGCCCAGGAGAAGGCACCTCTCTCCTTTCGGAGGCTCACACACCCTGAGAGGAGATCACAGCATCCCAAATCCCGTGCTCCCAGGGCTGATCCCCTGCCTGGCTCTCACTTGCCTTTGAAAGCAAGATGGAAGTGGTCACAGCGACAGGTTCATTAGAGGGATGCTAAGATACCTGCTAAGGTAGAGGCTATATCCATTTTTACAGCTATCATTGAACGTAACCTTGCGAACTATGAAGTCACCGAATTATTCAGTTGTGTCTAAAGCATGACAACAGGGATATTACTGTTCTAGAGTATTTTTACAGTTACAGATGAGGCTGTGGGAAATGCCTGGTGGTATTCAGAGCTCTGGCGCTTCTGCCCAGCCAACACCACACTGCAGAGCAGCGACCGGCAACGCACCCCATTTACCCAATTACCACCCTTTAAATTAAGGCTGTAGTGGGGGAGCTGCAATCAACTAAAAGAGCCATATTGCTGACAAAAGGCAACTTCTCTTCTCCGAGCCGTGCTGGGCACCCGGCAGACGGGAGCAGTCTGGCAGCAATGGGGTCTGACACAGACAGCAACTGCCAGAGGACACCGACAGCCACTTTTACCTCTGCATCCCCCGTCCTTCTCCTCGAAGCCGGGACCACACGTGCACTTCCCAATGGGGACCAGCCACTCGCCCTCCGCGCTGCAGTGCATCCGGGGGGGGTTATCCACATCCACTTCGGCGTGAGCCACACAAGTGCCCTTAACTTCCACCAAAGTCGCGAAGGCCGTCTCCGCCACCGTGTCTGGAAACACGGCCAGGTTCTGCAGGGTGGCCAGGCACTTCTTGTAATAGACCCGCACGGAGACCAGCGCCACGCAGGCACCCACGTCCTGGAAGCCCAGGTGGAAGCCTCTCTTGGTGAGGTGCCCAATCTCCCTCAGCTCCGTGTTCAGCTTCATCTTACGCTCACCCAGGTCCCCCTGCGTGAAGCTCTCATCGGCAGCAATGGTGTCGATCTTGGTGTACTTGCTCTCGTGGACGCTGCGTCCCAGGTCGGAGTCAGACTCGACGTAGTAGAGGTTGAAGGTCTCCTTGCAGCTGCCCATCACGCCGGGGATGCTGTTGCAGTCCCGCAGAGTGAACTTCAGCTCGATGAAGATCCTCTGGCCGTCGCGCCTGGCGATCCAGCCTGTCTGCAGCCAGTTGTTCTGGTTTGGCTCCATGACGTTGCAGACCTGGTACGTGCGTATCGGCTTGTAATTCTCATCCACGCCGCTGATCTCTTCCCACTGGGGAAAGAACACAAAGAGCTGGTACAGCTCAGGAGCTGCCATGAGCAAGAACCAGCCACCCCGGCAAAAACACACCCATCAGCATAAATATCACCAGCACAAGCCTCTCCACCTGCAGGCCATTACATTACTGGCACTAGAAGTCCTCAGCCCACCAAAACCACAGCTGAGAAACTCACAGTGCTGCTGGACCACCCACCACCTGAGCTCGCTGCAGAGCTGCCAACAGGGAGACACAGCCAGAAAGAGGGCACTGGCACCAGACCCTCTAAACCAAAGTCTAACATGAAAACGGACACATCAATTGCTGAGCAGCCAGAGCCTTCACCTCCCACACACCCCAGATTTTCTGTCCACGGGAAGGTGCGTCTGCTCACCATCAGCACCAGTGTAAGGCCAGGGGGGCTGGGCTACCCAGGGAAGTCAATGATGGCCAAGGAGATGTGATGGCAGTTGCACCATCACACAAGGACAAGCATCTTCATGAAGAGCAGCAGCAGCTTCTCTGTCAGAAGTTTCAGCTAGAACAGGACAAATCCTCTGGCTGCGAGAGAAACGGTATTTCCCTAAAGTTACCAGCAGAGATTCTGATTAGTGAAATGATGATTCAACCCCCACAGCCTTAAGGATGACCTGGCAACTTCCCAAGGCAGTTCTTATTGGGGGGTAAATTTATGCAAGATTGCCAAATGTAGCCAAAACAGAGTTTCTTCTGCAGACTAACAGCCGGGCAACACAGATGACTCCAGGATCTATCGCCATTCCCTCTGAACAGTTTGTTTCCATTCTGGAAAACGAACCCAAAGTAGGAAGGAACACAGCTCGGAGTTCCCCAGCACACCCTCCTGAAGGCAGCTACAGCCCGACCCTGGCAGCAAAGCAAGGACCTGATCAGACAAACCCTGCACGACGTGGAGCCCCCGGTGATCCCCCACCAGCCACGACCCTTCCGAGAGCGGAGCTGAGCCCAGGGGCTGGTGCTGGCTGTGAACTGTGATACAGGGGCTTCACTGGGGGGGGTTGTTTGTTCGTTTCAGGAGCGTAAAACCCGTTCAGAGGAGCTGCTCCACAGCGGTTGTACCGCTCACGTAACCAGCGCTTCACTTCTCGCCCCGCTCCCGGGGGTGCCCGGCGCTCATCGACCGCACAGCTCACACCGAGCTGCCACCTGCCCCCGGTGCAGGGAGACCCCATGGCCACCAGCCCCCTCCTCCAGCTCCACGCGGGGACATTAAATGCTACTGAGCGACAAAGGGCAGCGCAGAGGGACGGTCCCACCAGCACACTCACCCCGTTTGATGGGTGCGAGGTCCAGCCCAGCTCCGCTTGTGATTCCTTCGAGTCCAGCAGGACAACTGCAGGGGAGACAACACGTTAGAGAGCAAACTCACTGACCCAGCAGACACCGGTAAACATCCCCCCGGCCGCTCCGCTGGGAAGCTCGGTGCCGTGTGCCCTTCCCGGTCACCCGCCGGCCCCAGCGGTGGGCCGGGTCCCAGAGCGCGGGGGCAGCTCCCACCGCATCACCCATCGCCCATCGCCCAGCAGGACTCAACGCTGCGGAGCTTGAGGCTGCACACCCAGAGCGGACCTCGCAGTTAGGCAATTAGCACCCGAACCAAACGAGGATGACGTCCCAGGGAAGGCTCCAGTCCTTCCCGAGGGACCCCGCAGGACAATCCGCCCGACACCACCAGCCAACGCCGCGGCCGCACCGTGCCCGGAGCCCGCGCGGTCCTGGAACCGAAAGGCACCGGCGGCTTTGGGACAAGAGTCTCCGTGAGATCCCACAGCCCGTTCCCACAAACCCGCCAATTC
>JAHREE010000364.1:85130-98840 GCA_033628505.1 Tringa tobata | reverse complement strand
AAGGGCTGGAGCAGAAAGCTGGGAGCCAAGAGATGCTGAGACATTGGCTGTGGAAGGGCAACAGAGACCCAAAAACGGCTTGGCCACCTGCAAGGCTGAACATCATCTCATTTGTAACAGCACCACAGCAATGGCAGGAGCCCCACCATCTATTTCGCACAAACCAGACACTTGAGCAACTACAGGCACAGCCCTTCTCCGTCTGTCTGTCCACTGGCTCTGCTCGTCTGCTGATGCTACCTGGTGCTTCAGGACACATCTCCCTGGTGGGGGCTGGTGTTCTCACACACATGTGCCAGGAAGGCCTTCTGGGCTGGAAAGCTGCTTTTCATTTGGTTTCAATTTACTGTTGGAATTAAGCTGGTGTAAAACAGCGTGTGAAGAGAAAAATTACCATGTCTGTTTAGAGAGCGTAAAATAGGTACTTAACTGTTTGACCACTCAGATAGTGGGGTCCAAATCAATTTTCACCCAGCTCACGTCCTGCCACAATTAATAAGCTGAAAATGCTTGTTAGAAGCAAACAGTAAACAACAAATAACCTCAGTGCCTGACACCCCTTTCCTTCATGCTTGCGCTCAGCCATTCTCCCCGGCCTCTCCTGCATCCACAGAGCGGCCATGAACGGCAGTGGTGGGAGCTGCAGCACCCAAGCTGGGGTCTGGGGGGCCTGGGGCGTCGGGGGGGCAGGCTGCACGGGGGATTACGGGGGTGCTCCCAGCAGCAACGGCAGCAAGCCCGGGGCACCTGCAGCACTGCTACAGGACAGCCCCAGGAGCTGTCAGAGCCCCCAGCCCCTTCCCTCTGCCGTGGCCAAGGGAGGGACCCCCGGCACTGGGGAGGGGGCAGAAAGGGGCTGCGCTTGCCAGAGGTGCCACATGTGATTCAAATAAAACACGAGCAGCAGTGAGGTCCCTGCAGCAGACACGGTGGGACCTGCCACCGCCTGAGCTCTGCCCCCACTCCTGGCACCAGCCTCCCCCTCCCCGTCGGGAAGAGACGACCCTGGTCCATCTTTCTCCCGGGGATGCTACACACGTGCTGGAAAAGACAAGGCAGGACACACGGATCAGGAATTAGCTTGTGGGAGCACGGTGGTCGTTACCAGCATCCCCACGCCAGCACCCAGGGGCTCACTTTGGTGCCCAGGAGCCCCAGGAGGGCTGCTGGGGGTCAAAGCGGAGCCTGAGCCCCTTCCCCACCCAGCTCCTCGGTTAACAAGGTCTGGAAGCTCTGCAACGAGAAGCACTGAGCTACTTGGCCCCAGCCAAGGCCATGACAGCTCCCCAGCGTGCCAGAGAAACATTAATTGCTAAGCAAGTAATTAGTGGCTACAAAATATGGCCAATACAATTACACTGAGGGTTTTTTTCATCTCTCTGTCCAGAGCCTTGGCTCTGAACAGTCTCATAATTAGATGACAAACTGACAGGCAGCTCCAGTGATACCGCCCATCCTCGCCTTGCAGAGACTCCCCAAGTGTTCTGCACCAATAATTACTAATCAAGTTATTTCTTTCAGTATTAAAAAGGCATTTCACAGGTAATTTGCCCGTAACAGCACAGGCCTGGTGCTGGCAAACAGCTCTGTACCCCCAGGGATGCCCCCAGAGCCCAGTGGGTCGGGGACAGCCCCGGCTCTGGGCTCATAAATGACCCCCAAAGTGACCCCCCTCCCCAGCTCAGGACCCCCTATGTCCCCGCGGGCTCTGCATGGCCACTTCGTCCCCTAACAAGGATAAATCCGGTGGAGAGGATGAACATGCCCAAGGCCTGCTCCCCCCGTCCTCACCTGTGTGGGGCTGTGCCCTCCTCAGCACCATTTCACCCCAGATGTTCACAGCTGGCAAGCCCTGGCTCAGTGGTACCCTAATGATGTCATCCATCTGCATTTGCTAAGACTGTTTGGAAAAAAAGCCCCCGAGTCTGTAATTTGTCATTATCATACAGACCTGAGGAACAGCTGAACAAACCACTAATATTGAACAAACAAACAAACAAAACCCAATAATGGCTTCTATCGAGCAGAGACCCAAAGCTGATGGATGACCTGTGGCAGCCCAGGAGAATTATTTGTGAATTGCTATTGATTTCCAAAATCAAAATGGATATTTTGCCTCACAATTGAAGCATTGGGGGAAGTTTTTGCTTTTAGAAATACTTTTAGAAAGTATTTTCTCTCCCTGTGACATTTTTGGGGGAAATAATGTTCACTCCAGCCAAGCCCACATTATTCCCACGGACACAGGGGAAGCTGGTTAGACCCCCCCGTGCCAGGGGGCTGGCCTGTGCCTGAGCATTGCCGGGCGACCCGAGGGCTCCGCAGCCCAGGGCATCCCTTCCCACACCGCGGGGGCACACACTGCTCTGCTTCCAGCCGCTCCACACCCGCCATCCCCCCGCACCCCCAGCCCTTTATCATTATCCAACCTGTGACAAACCCATTACGATGCTAAAGATTGGAATTACTGAGATCCCAGCAGATGCTCAGGAACTGGCCCAGAGAAACAGCAGTGTTTTGCACAAGGCAGTAATAAATTACTGAAGGTCACCTATGATTTATCGCTGCTTTGGATTCCAGACAGTGACACTGCTTCACCCAGGGAAGCAGCCTCGTGAGTGCCAGAGCATCTGCTCCGGCTGAGCCTCTAACAGCCCCGATTTTGCTTATTTTATTGGACTGGAAGCGTCCCCAGTAAGCACGCTGTCTGCTCATGCGAGTGATGCCTGTGCCACACAACACCGTGAAGGTGCATCCCCTCTGCTGAGCACAACCCCTCCGACAACTGGAAAAGCGTCGTCTGGGGAGAGAACAAACTCCAGGACCCGCGGCTGGCTCCCACGAGGGGTGACCTCTGTGGGGCCGGCCCCCACAGACCCCATCCTGCCCAGCCGAGCCAGTGGGGTTTCAGCAGCACCGTAGGGGCTCCGAGACCCCTGCCCACGGAGCCTTCCATTTGCTGGCTCTTTGCTGGCCCAGTGGGTGGCAGTGAGCATGGGCAGAGCTCGGCACCACTGGGGATCACCCTGGCAGCCCCCCCAGCCACCTCTCCCACGGCTGCGGCCCCGCACAACCCACCATCCACAGCGATCGAGACCCCAGCCCACACCCCCGTCCCGTCCCTGCACCCCCTGCCCAGGGCTGTCATTCTCCTCTGGGCTCCCATCCCACCTCTCCCGGGGCTGGGAGAGCCAGCGCAGCTGGGGAGGGGACACGGGCACAGACACACACTACTCACAGCAAGACCCTGCCAGTCCACGCTGGCAGCTGCAACCCCTCACTTTAGAAGCAGGAAAAATAATTACCAGCAACTTTTGGAAGTAAATAAATAGTTGGTGAGCTGAGACACTTGAATTATTAATGGTCAGTTCAACTGTTCAGACACCTTGGTCGTTGCTAACAAGAATATCCATTGCCAATAAAACTTCACCTATCGTGCTGCCAATACAGAAAAATCCATTATATATACACAAACCAGCTACCCTCAAACGCAGAAAAATTATCTGAAAAAAACGCTCAGTCTGGCAAATCCCCCAAATGCATCCCAAGCACAGGCTGGGTCATTGTCACCAGGACAGGGCAACTGTGCAGACAAAGAAGGGAGCTGGGGGACACCTGGGACACCCACGGGACCCCAGGAGCAGCAAGGACCCAGAGATATTAAGAAAAGGTGACGTTTTCTTTTGTTGCAAGTGCAAGGGGCAGACAACAGGACATTGGCTGCAGAGCCTGCCCCAGCCAGGGGCTGCCCGAGCCCAACAGAGCTGCCAGAGAGACGAGACCCATTCCTGGTTTCAGCCCTGCGACTCCCCAGCGTTGGTCCCAGCAGGGATGAGCCCTTGCCGCGTTCCTGACTGTGCCAGAAACCGCTGCAGGTGACGGGCGCTGCCAGAGATAAGACCACGCAGCACTGTGCCGCGCTTTCATCTTCAAAGAGCTTTAAGGTGCTGAGAAATTAACAGCAGCCTCTCCTGGGCACAGCTTTTGTCTCTGTCTGAAGGTCTGAGACACGGGGCTGGCATCGCCGAGACACGCTGCCAGAGCCCGTCTGCCGGCTGGAGCTGCTCTGACGAGGAACAATTAGCCAAGAGGCAGAGAAGCCCTGGAGAGAGCGGCTGGCACTGACAGGGGTCTCGGGGGGGCTCCTGCGGCCGCGGTGGCACTTGTGGAAGTGCCGTCAATGGTGCTGGAGCCACCACCATGACTGGGGGGTCCAGGACAGACCGAGTCATCCAGCCCGTCCTCCACCATCACCCACTGCACCTCGGGGGGAACGTCGGGGGCAGGGCTACCCCAGGGCTTGAAACAGAGGATTTCCCCGCAAACAGCCCCCCAGCCCTTGTCACACCTCCATCCCCTGGAGCCAGGGGCTGCATCCCCGAGGGGGGGACGGGCAGCCTGTCACCACCAGCAGCGCCTGGCCCTGGCCCTGCGTCCCACTGCTGGCAGCGGCTGCCTTTCTACATATCCCTTTCATCTCATCAGAGGCTGCTAGATTTAATTCCCAGCACTTTGGTACAGAGTCAGGGTCCCATCCAGAAAGCAATTTGTGCCTCCTGGAGCAGGCAGTCGTAACATTTCCCATTAAAATGTAAATTGGCAAAGTTTTCTGGCATCTCCTTTCCTTTCTTAAGGTAAGAAGAATATGAACTTGTATTATTTTTTCCATCAATGTTATCTTCCTCTCAGTTTTGTGCTAAGTAAAAAAGCCACCCGATATACACCTTCTACAAATTAAATTTGAATTGAGTCTGACAGCACAACAGGGATCCAGATTACAAAGAGATGTGTTGGCCTAATTGGAATCATTTCTAAGAGGTTATCCGCAGTAGCGTTAACCACAGAAGGCACGAGTGGAGCCACACGTGGCCTCTGCACCGAATGCTCATCTCGGTCAAGGCACCCGGCGCTGCCGGCATCGCCCGGCCGGCTCCCGGCCCCCGCAGCACCGCGCTGGCAGCATCACCTCTGGGGACGGGCTGTGCGCCCAGTCGGGTGTCACTGGGGACTGCAGCCTTCAAATCAAAGCCAGCCCTGCCCAGCCGGGCACCGCAGACCCCACTGGCTCCTGCCACCAGACCCCGGGGTGCTGGGGCCAGCGAGGAGACAGTGGTCCAAGCCCCATCGTGGTCCCTGCCCCACCACTCGCCTTCCCAGCAGCTGCAGCAACACACTGTGCCCCCCGTCCCCTGCAGCAGCGAGGGGCAAGGACATCATGTAACAGGCAGGGGATTTGGGGCAAACATGCTCAGAATAATTAAACCAATTGTCCTGCTCACGATGCAGTTTTTAAAAAATGATCTTTCATGATTAAAACCCCAAATCCCTGTGGACTCACCACTTCTTGTGCCTTCAGACACCTGGAGGCAGGGATGTGCTCCCTCCACGCCTCAGGAAGCTTGTCAGAACCTGAAGGGTATTTAAAGGATACAACTGTGCACCAAGGGGAAAAAACTGGAAATTGTCTTTCGATGGTCAGCTGCACAGAAACCAGTGGGGGCCGGGTGGCCCGTCCCGGGGCTCCCTGCCCAGAACGGCTGCTGGCCACGGCTCGTCAAAGCCACACAGGAGCAGAGCAGCTGCAGAATTAATACAGGAGCACGATGAATTAATTACTATCTCCAGCTGCATTTCTAGTGGGGATAATTTCAGGTGCAGTGGTTTAAATGACATCATTTCAAAGAAGAGTCTCCCATTCTCCTGCCTAATTTAAGGTTAACTAAATTTGCCTCTCACCAGGAGACAGCTCATCAGCTCAGCCCGCAGCAACGACAGCTCCACAGTCTCTCGCACGGCCCCGAGAAGCAGGGGATGCTTTGGGGTTTGTCCCCAAGAAGCAGCAGGGCCGAGTTGGACCAAACTCTTGCTTCTCTTGCAGAGCTCCCCAGAGCAGCTCCAGCACCTGGCGGTGCCAGCCCTGGTGGCCACCATGGGCTCAGGGTGCACATGGCACAAGACCTGTCGGCACATGGTGCGTGAACGGTCCACGTCGGGAAGCGATGGACCACGTCAGGCAGCGAGCTCCTACTTCCCCAGGAATCCCATCCAAATGAGCTGTGGCTAATGACAGTTTGCATCACGGCGTAATGAATTAATTGCATTTGCCAGAGCCGCAGCCAGCCTTTCCCAGCCACGATGGGCAGTTAATGGGGAGCTTCATCACGGACCCCGGGGAGAGCCGGCTTTTTAATAGAAGTCAATCGCTCTGTTGCAAGAGGGGTCCGATCCAGTGCTTTCCCTGTCCCAGAGACCCCCAGGTCCCTGTGGCTCTTCTCTGGTGCAGCTCCTGGCACGGCACGGGCAGCACCAGCCCCTGGGAACCAGCCGGCGGCTCAGACTACAACCGAAACCTCTGTCCCCTCAGCAGCAGTACGTGAATTAGCAGAATCAGCCAGCATTAATTATGCACAGAATCATTTGCTGGTGAAATTAAAAAAAAAAAAAAAGATCTAATTTAATCAAAATATAATTAAATTAATAGTTAATTTAACAATTCCGCAGTGAAAACCCCTTAACCTCTGGAGCTATCCTCCCTGTTCATCGCTCCAGCATTTGGCTCTGGCAGCGGTGGCACCTCCTGGTGCCCTGTCCCTTGCCCCATCCCCACCTCGGCTGGTGCTGCCCAGAGCCCCCTCCCCAGGGACCTGCCCTGCAGCATCCCCAAGGTGTCAGCACCAGAAAGGGTAAATTACAGCCTTTTTGAAAAAGGAATAAAAAAAGAGAAGAGACAGGCATGCACAGACGCCAGTCCCAATAAATATTTTTTCAAGGAACTGGAAAACAGGAAAAAGCTGAGCAGCAGCGGGTGGAATCTCTTCCAGTAAAGGGAGCTGAGAGCAAATCTGACAAATGTGTCTGGAGTGACTTGGGAGAGGGGGTGCTGTCTGGGGAAGGGGACTCTCCAGATGGCCTCAAGGTCCCTTCTGTCTCTATCGTCTATGCTTCTACAGACTAACTCCTTAAATCAGCATCCTGTGGAAAGTGGCCAGGCATCCTGCCAGCCCTGGAGCTGGAAGAAGGGCTGGAGGACAGTGTAAGTGGATATTCATGCACAGCATGTAAAAGGAAACTGGATTTTTGCAACAGGCCTCTATAATCTCCAGAGATAACCTCAAAGCAGCATTTTACAGCAGCCTCCTCTCCAGACAGCAAAGCCCTGGCTCGGAGGCACAAGGTGTGTGCAAGAGAAGCAGAACATCCCCGGCCGGGAACTGGCTGTCTCGTGGATGCCCCTTTCCACGCGCTGTTTCACACCCTCTCCTGTCACAGGCGGACTCATTCCTGCAGCAAAACCGAGAGCTGCAGCTCAGCATCCCCCCCTACATACAGAAATGGCCGAGATGGACAAGATCATCGCTCCTGGGTACAACCACAGGGAGTGAAAATCCTCACTCTGAGCTTCCAGCATCTGGCAAGGCGGACTGTGCTCCATCTGGAAGCATTTTCCCCCACACTGGACTATCTCTAGTCGAGGCATTATAAGAAAATAAATCAGAAGGAGATTAACATAAATATTGTTTGAAAGATTTAATCAGCTACAAATTGCAATGTTATGTTTCCAGCTTAATTAGCCCAAGTCTGGTTTTCTTTGCTCTGTCTTGTGAAGTTGGGCAGGGGCATTCAGAAGCAGCTTTGCAGATCTGTCTGCCGTGATGGAGGGAGGACCCGCAGGTGCCTCGGACACCAGGGTCTCTGGAGGGGGCTGCTTTTTGCAGCGAGAGCAGTGCCCCGGTGGCTTTCTGTGCCAGGCTGGGGCGAGGAGGATGCTCCAGCCCTGCAGCGCGTTGCACCAAAGCAGGACCCGGCTGCAGCTCAGCCCTGCGCCCGCACAGGGCAGTTCTGGCACAGATTTCCTGACTGCCCCGTCGAAGTCATGACCTGAGCTGTATCTGCACTGACACACCAGGCCTGTACCGGGGCAGGGTGAAGCCCTACGTGTTCACTCAGGCCTGCAGAGCTCGATGACGGATGAGGAAATAAATCTAATGTCACAGTTAGAGATGGCCAAAAATGTGTAAAAAATATTAAAGCAATTACATTCTCCAAGGCATCCCCCTGTAACAAGAGTTATTCTAATTTATATCCTGCTTCCTACGGTACTCCACACCATAACCAAAGGTCCACAATAAAGGCTGCTCCAGCTACAGCAGCTGTGAGAAGTTCTCAGCACAACCACCTCTGCCGTTAACAGCTGCAAAAATAAAAAAAGGTATGAAAAGCCACAGGGTTTTAGCCACCAACTGCAGCAGCAAGAACGGCATTGTGGGCGGGAGGAAGTACTTGATAAACATCAGCAGATAAAATCAGTGACAAGCAAGAGTCACCCAGCAACTGCCCGACGCCAGCCAGACCCCATTGCTCAGCCAAGGCTTCCAAACAGACACCCCTGGCAGCGCTTTTCCCCAACGGCTTCAACGGGACGGAGCCAGTCGGACACTCAGCAGCATCACCCCCGACACCAGCACGGGCAGAGCCTCCTGGGGCCGCTCCAGTTCATCTGAATCATCGCTATGTGAGTTCAAACTGGCTCCTCTAATGAGGTTCTAAAGATGCATTTTTATTTGGAGGGCAAGTGCTAATTAAAATGCAAACCGTGTATTTCCTGCTCCGAGTGCTCATGCCAATGTGATTTCAACAAGGGCTGTGAGCACAAGAGTCACCCTGCTCTGTGAATTGGCTTATGGAAGTGCTTAGAGGTCCACCTATGAAATCCAAAAAGGCATCTCTCCCCACTCCAGCAGAACCCGTCGGACTGATCAGCAGGTCCCAGCTGGGCATGGGAGCGTGTTCACAGAGCATCTCAGCGTGCAGTGTCCCCAACACTCACCATCCCCTGGGTCCCCATGCCGTGTCCCCCCGCCCACAGCACACACGGCTCCTGGCACAAAGTCACTCAGGGCAGCAGCAGGGTCCCCGTTTGGGAAAGCACCAAGAACACCTGCATAAGGAACAAAGGCCAGGTTTGCTCCATGCCGCTGCATTCCAGAGGCACTGGTGGTGCCCAAACGCTGGCACAGGGGCCAGTCACCCTGGCTGGTGCCGAGCACATCGCCCCGGCAGCCGCAGGGGCTGCAGACACCCAGAGCCAGAGGAAAGTAGTAATTTACGATGCCTGCAGTTCCTGCACGGGAACAAGGGCTCCAGCCATTTCACCCACACCCGAAGTGGCACAAATAAAGCTGTCACTTGCAGGGACACAGAATGCCAGCAGCCTGGAATGAGCGAGAGACACCAGTGGAGGTGCCAGCAGAGAGGTCAGGAGCTGCACCCCAGTAACTGATGGTGCACGTCGGCCACCACCGGCAGCACGGCCCCGGCACGGTGCTCGCTCATTAATGCTTTTAAGCGAGCATAGACACAGTCAGCCTTATGGCCACCGGCCCTGAGGCACCCCACGGTGGCCTAGCACTATCTAGTGGTGGGAGACGTGGCTCCAGTGGCTCAGCCACCCTGGAAGAAGGCGGCTGGAAGTCTGGCTTGGCTCACGGGGAAGCCAGCAGGAGAGTCCTTTGGGACTACGCAGCAGGGAGAAGCACCCCAGTGCAGTAACTTCTGGGAACTCGTGTTTCTGGGCCGTCTGCACGACAGGGCAGTGGAGTCAGGTGGGTTCAGGGATAGGAGCCCGATAAAAACTGATAAAACAGTGTACAAGCAACAAGAAGTTTGCCAGATCGCTTTGGCTCTAGTTACAGGGATTTCAGGAGCTAAAACGTACCCAAGGCAATCAGCAGCATACAGGATGGCAGCCGGACTCCCAGACAGAACCAGGACGCTCTCCCAACACCGATGTCCCACCAGAACCACCACTGCCAACCCGGCACCTCCCACAGCTGCTTCTTGCACACATCAACCCACACAAAACCGCAGAGCGCTGGAAGGCAAACTCTGTCTCTGCTGCTCGCTGACACTTTTACCTGCACTCCCCGCACACCCGGCCCCGCACAGGGGGTGCCGTGAGGAAGAGCTGCCACGAGGCTCCAGCGCCGTGGGGCAGCACAAGCTTCAGCCAAGAGAAATAACAGAAGCCCCAAAGCTGCTGGGGCACCTGGGAAGCCTGTTTCTGATTTGCCAGCAATTTGTTCCCTCAACAGGTTCATCTCATTACCGGGCTTCCATTTAGCAGGAGCTTTATCACCTGTAATGTTTGTGCATAACAGATTCACCCAATTAAAATGTTATTTCCTTTAACAGCTCAGATAGTCCCACTTCAGCGTCCGCCGCAGTGTGTTTACCTTCCCTCAAATAAGTTCAGTCCTCCGTCAACCCCTCGTGTCAAGGGCTGCCCTCAGGAACCAAGCGCAGACGGTGGCCCCTGCCCTTCCCCACCACCAGCCACCTCTGCCCTCCCAGCTGCGGCCGTGGCCAGTCCGAGCTTCGGGAAGGTATTGCAGGAGCATCGCTGGTGCCGGGGGGGATCAGCCCCCAGCACCGCCGCACAGAGAGACCCCCAGAGACGGGCCCCGGTCCCGACGAGCAGACAATCCCACGCCAGGGCCAGGACAAGCCTCCGCCGAGAGCAGGGCCAGGGCGATGCCCACGCTCCAAGGTCTGGTACTGGCACCAGGACCCCCACATTTTGGCCACCACCACCTGCCCACCACCATCGGCTCCAGCTTCTCCCCCGCACTTGGCCCCTGTGGCTCCCGTGGCCACAAGCTCTGGGCCGGTTCTGGGCCACCTGGTGACAGACTGAGCACAGCAGCACTCCAGGAGCAGCCACAGAACCCTCAGTGCTTTGAAAGAGGTTCAGCTCCTGGTAGCTTTCCTTTTTTTGTGATTTTAGCCATAAAATTAATTTATACTTGTCTGTACCAATAAAATGGAAAGTGGCAGCTCTGGATGTGAAGCAAAATTCTATTTATGACAACTCCATAGACATTCTTAACAGTTTTTAAATTAATAGCAGCTCCATAAACCTTATTTTTCTATGAAGAATAAATACCAGAGGAAACTTTCATCTATTCCCTGTTTACTTCAGCTTAGCACAGTTGTCAGAACAAAATCAAGAGCAGGAAGTGAATGTTCAAAAAAAATGAAGTTCAGCACAGTAAGAGCTTGTTTTCACTCTTTGTATTAGGAGAGAGTCAGGTCTTTCTGAGCAGCTCTTGTCTAGATAGGGATCATTTAACTAACTGTTAATTTTCAAAAGCACTTACAGTTTCATCTCAGTAGGTTTTGATGACACTTAGAACAGAGAGAATGAGCCAGGGAACACCTTCACTGCAAGACCCTGAAAGCTCGAAAAACCTCTTCTCCATCTTTGCTTTTCTTTCAGTGCAGACTCAATAAACAAAGGTATGGAATGAGTGTGAAGGGGAGGGTGGATCAGACACTGTCTTCATCATCCAGTCCTGAGAACAGTCTGACGTTCAAATAATCGTATTTCAAAGGCCTTATCACATTAATAAAACAGAGAGGTATTTGGGAATGGTGCAGCAGCACTAAGAGCTCAGCATTCGGTTTGGGTTGGTTCCTCAGACTACAGCAGATGTGATGCTAATTAACAGATACCCATCAACTGCTGCTCTATTTTTTTTAAGCTTTTGGTTATTAACCTCAGCATAACCCATCGACCTTATTAAACAAGGCCATGAACGCCCAGGCACACCGTGCCCAGCTTCACCAGCTCTGCAGAGCCTCCTCGGAGCCCCAGCCTCACGACAGTTCCGGTGTCAGGCCGTATTTCTGCCTCAGGATTTCCACTGTGGACGTCAGCGCACTGTGGGGTGAAACAGAACCACCAGAAAAAAAGGGGTTTAAGCATTAAACTGCATTTTCTGGGAAAGAGCAATCAGCTAGACGCAGTACTGCATCTTGAATGAAGGAGAGGACAAACTCCAGAAACTAGAGTGTTTCACGTAGAAGCTTCTAGAAAGCGGTCTCCTGGGCTCAGAATTTGAGGCTCTTTTTTCAGGATTTCTAAAGCAAAACACAACCCACCCTAACTTGGAAGCTTCATTTCAGTTAAAGTAAATAAAAAGCTGCATTTATATCCAGCAAAGAGTGCTCACCAGCCGGGACGAATGATGGTGAATTTCCCCGACACAGACAAGTCAACCACGGTTGACCCCAAACGACACTCTGGGCTCTGGACATCCCCTATCGGGCCTCCATCGACAATTAAGGACAACTGAGGCCACAGGTCTTGGAATTCCTGAAAGAGAGAGATGTGGCTGAGAGTCTGGAAGATGGTTTGTGACCATATTTAACAGACACTGCCGGGGGAAGTGATCCCTCAGGCCACCTCACTTCTTTTCTCACGAACACATCCTGGATTGATTTCTGAGAACAGATTTATCTCAGACATGCAGAAAAGCCACACAGATTCTCTGGCCAAAGACTTCTTAGCTGCACCCCTGTGTATTAAGAAGCACACAAAAAGAGCTAGAAGCCTTTGGGGGCGAGGACAGGGTGTCTGTCTGAGGCTACGCCAGCGGCACCGTCACCAGGGGCACACACTTTGCCAAAAGAGAATTAGTTACCAAGAGCTGCAGAGAGAGCAGCAGCCTCATTCTACAGCCACCCTTCCCGCAGCAATGTCTGTCTTTCAGATTTGGCACTTTGGCACCCACTTTTTAAGGGAGGATCACAGCAAGACAGCTACTTCACACCACGTACCTGCAAGGTGTTTTAACTAACATTAAAAAAAAAAAAAAAAGAATAATAGCAGCACAGAAATCCTTATTCTATTTCTAAAGCTGGCTTCCAATTGCGAGAGGGTGGGGCTTTCACAAACTACCACAATAACGTCACCCTGGGGCAAAAGCAGACTTACCGACACGGTCAGCGTGCTCGCCTGGCAGCTGATGTTAGCGCTTGTTAAAGCCAATGGTCCAGAGCAAGCTCGTGCCAGCTCCCTAACAAAAGGGTGGTCTGGAATACGAACGCCCACCAACTGCAGGGAAGAAGAGAGTGAGGTTTTAGACACAGTAACAGGTTTTAATCTTTCCTTGCCTAAAGCCCACTTGGCTTAAGCTGATCCTCTAGAGCATCAACACATCAACACCCGCTGAACTGGTGACAACTGACAAGCTCTTGTAAGTCAGTCCCTAGCGCTGGGTCACGCCATGTTCAACTAAATCACGGGGGGCAGGAGAGCACCGGGACCAGCTTCGGGGAAACGCCCATTGTTGCTGAACACACCCTGTCACACGTAAGAGTAAAAGCTACTGCAGCAGAAACACAAAAATAGCATAATGATCCTCAAAACCAGTGATTCATCTTGTGGCGAAGCCCTACCGATGTGAAAGGGTTCAAGTCTTTATTGAGTTCTTCCGAGCGCTTTAAGACCAGGGTGACAGGTCCCGGCAGCAGGTCCCGCAGCAGCTGGTCGGGCACGTTCACCTGGCAGTACCTGCGGGGAGGAGGCAGAGCCTCAGCGGTGACTCACGGCTTCACCAGAAGGGCCCCGCGTCCCCCCAGGCTCCACCGCCGGCAGCTGGTCCCGCGCCGGGGCTGCGGGGTCCCGGGGCTCGGCACTCCGCCGGCCGCGCCCACCTGTACAGCCGGTCCACGTCCCCCAGGCAGATGGCCAGCGGCTTCCCCCCGTTCCGCCCCTTTAGGCTGTAGATACTCCGCACGGCGCCGGAATCCTGGGCCAGGCAGGCCACGCCGTACACCGTGTCGGTGGGCAGCGCCACCAGCCCGCCCGCCTGCAGGGCGCCCGCGGCGGCCGACACCGCCTCCCTCCAGCCTGCAGAATGACGGCGG